>CAMTDV010000006.1:27185031-27785031 GCA_947069175.1 Scalesia atractyloides
AATGTCGATAGTAACCAGCCAAACCAAGAAATGACCTTACTTCGGTAGGGGTACGTGGCGCTTGCCATTCCTGTACTGCCTTGATTTTTGAAGGATCGACATGTATTCCCTTGTCATTGACGACATGTCCAAGGAATTGTACTTCTCTTAACCAGAATTCGCATTTTGAGAACTTAGCGTAGAGCTTTTCAGTCCTTAAAAGTGTAAGGATGAGTCGAAGGTGTCGCTCATGATCGGATTTAGACTTGGAGTAGATAAGAATATCGTCGATGAAGACTATGACGAAACGGTCGAGGTAGGGTTTGCATACCCTATTCATTAGATCCATGAATACAGCGGGGGCGTTGGTTAAACCGAATGGCATGACCATGAATTCGTAATGACCATAACGAGTCCGGAAAGCGGTCTTTGGGATATCTTCCTCATGTACTCTGAGCTGATGATAACAGAACGAAGGTCGATTTTTGAAAAGCAGGTGGCGCCTTGAAGTTGGTCTAGGAGGTCATCGATGCGAGGTAGTGGGTAGCGATTCTTAACCGTTAACTTGTTGAGTTCTCTGTAGTCGATACACATGCGAAACGTTCCATCTTTCTTCTTCACAAAAAGAACAGGTGCACCCCAAGGCGAGGAGCTAGGACGTATGAATCCTTTGTCAGTCAGTTCCTGCAAATTGACTGGCCAGCTCTTGCATTTCGGATGGGGCTAACCTATAAGGAGATTTTGCGACTGGTGTAGCGCCAGGTACAAGATCGATGCGGAATTCAACTTCTCTCACAGGAGGGAGTCCTGAAATGTCGTCGGGAAAGACTTGTGGGAATTCTTTCACAACTGGGATATCTTCGAGTTTCCTTTCCTTGTTTCCCTTTTGGACGACGTGAGTTAGGAATGCGACATAGTTCTTGCGGAGATATCTTCGGGCTTGAAGGCAGGACATTAATTTGAGTCCTTTTGAAGGGGTTTCTCCAAAAATACGGAGGGTCTGACCATCTGCAAGAGGAATGCGAATGAACTTTTCGCGGCACACTACTTCAGCGTGATGCTGGCTGAGCCAGTCCATACCGATTATAACATCGAAACTTCCCAACTTCATCGGAATGAGGTCAACTGGAAAATCGTGATCGTTTAGAGTGAGGGTACAATTTCGTATAATAGAATTTAATGAAACGGGCTTTCCGTCAGCAACTTCCACCGTTAGAGATTCCATGAGATTATCACGAGTTTGGTTGAGGATAGGTTCAAATTCTAAGGACACAAAACTCTTATCCGCGCCAGTATAGAATAACATGGATGCATAACTACCATTGATGAGAAACGTACCGTTAACCACGTTGTTGTCAGCCCTAGCTTGGTTGGCATTGATGTTGAAAGCTCTTCCTCTGGCAGGTGGAGGAGCTTGGTTGGCTTGGTTTACTGGGTTCATTTGAGCTTGAGCATGGATGATGTTCACCAAGCGTGGACAAGTGTTCTTGAAGTGGTTTGGGTCTCCACAGTTGTAACAAGCTCGCATGGGTTGCATCATGGGGTAGTTGGGTTGGTAGTAGGATTGGGCAATGTGTTGTGCAGATGGTAGAAGTGAGGGTTGTTGGGCTTGACCCACTATCTGATTGTGGGTTTGGGTTGGGGGTTGATTGCGGTTCATTCGTTGCAGAGTGCGACAAGTTTGAATGGTGTGACCCGCACGGTCACAGCTGGTGCAATGTTGGCAAAGAGTTTCGGGAGGGTGATGGTATTAACAACGGTTGCATTTTGGGTGTGGGCCGGTGTATGGCTTTTTAAATGGTGCAGTCTAAGGAGCAATTTTGGTGATTGGTGCAGCAGTGATAGGAGGGTTGGTTTGAGTGACAGCAAAATTCTTGCTGTTTCGTTTCCTCTTACCAGCAAACTTTGAGGAGGAGACTGAGTGGTTTGTAGTTGAGGTCTCTATGGGTGTTTTCTTCGTATCATCTTTAAATTTGCCGTTTCGGATGCGATTCTCAGTGAGTTCTGTAGCTAGTTCCATTGCGACTTCAAGTGTTGCAGGCGAAGTGCTTAGAACTGAGTCTTGAATTTTCGAGGGAAGACCTCGAATGTAGTGTTCAACCAAGCGGTACACGGGGGTGAACAAATTAGGGATCATCTGGTTTAGTTTGAAAAATCTCTTGTTATAGGAAGTGTGATCTCCTTCCTTTTGTTTTAGCGCGTGGAATTCATCTTCCAACTTTTTGATTTCGCTTCTTGGACAGAAGCGTCTGGTCATGAGTTCCCTTAACTCTTCCCATGTTAAGGCCATGGCATCTTCAACTCCTCGTTTACCCTTTTCCGTGTTCCACCAGGTAAGGGCTACCCCAAACAGTCTTCCAGTTGCATAACATACCTTGCAATCCTCGGGACAATCGCAATTGAGGGAAGTGTTTTCCATTTCTTCAAACCAGTGAAGGAGGGCGGTAACACCTTCGGTCCCTTCATACTTTGGGGGATCGCAAGATTTGAAGTGTTTGTAGGAGCACTTTTTTGAAGGAGGGTTGGCGACGCTCTGGTCTTCTTGATTGGGAGGGTTGATGGGATTTGCGGTGAGAGCTTGTTGAACATGAATTACGATGTCATGAAGCACCGTGGCCATTTGTTTAGCAATTTGCGTGGCCAAGCGTTCATTGGACCTTCCTGACTTTCTACCTCCACGTAGTTGCCTAGCCGACATCTACAGGAACATACATAGGAAGATTGTGAGTTTAAGAAGTTTCTAGGTGTCATGTGTCGTTAAAAGGATAAAAAAATAACATAACTAACAATAATGCAACTACATCCATAGGATGTCTTGGGTTTGCTCATGTTTGGGCCTCCAATGTCCCCCATACCATCGCCTGTGTAGTCATGTGGGCCCCCATGACTATTGGGCTTGGTAGGTTTCACATTGGTGTTGGCGGATTAACACTCGCACCACCCGAATGAAAATCGAAAAATATAATTGCGAGATGTATGGTAGGAGGGTGTCCAGGTGTAGACACAATGACAACTCAAAGTGGGGTTAACTCACACGACGTTTGGTATAGCATGCTTTGACCTAATAGGTCCTTCGTACTCTCATCGTTAGTCCCCAGGTAGGCAAACTGGTCCTTTATTTTGGATTTATATGAATGTCAAGCCTAGACAGGACATTCCGACTACCGGTACTCGTACCCTTCCAGTTACTACATGCCCGTCATGAGAACTCACTTTGATGTGATTTGAAAATACGAAAATCATTGCAAAAATCATGGTAATCGTGAGGTGTGTGCTCTCATGGATATGATATGTTATGAGGATATGATTCATGATGAGCATTGTATAATATTATGTATTTGTGAGCATGCTTGCATAACATTGAGTGTAACAATAAACATATAAACATCATGAATTTTGTATGTAACGCATAAGCAATTTAAAATTTTAATCAACTATAGTATAGGCTCTAAGGGTCTAATAACCTATCCTATATCCCTATAGTCATGGCTCTGATACCAATCTGTCACACCCCGACCCGCAGCGGAATAAGAGTCGGGGCATAATTGGGTTATCACCAAAGCTCATGATGTTTACTAAGATGTTTCATATTTATTAAATTCAAATTACAACTTAAATATCCAAATCAAAATTCATACAATTACAAGGAAATGAAACTATGTAAATAATCCAAAGCTTAAACTGATTTATTCTTCTAGGCCTTCCTATGTGTTTCTTGCCTCAGCTGGATCACCTGTATCATGTGTAAAACGGGGGATATTTTGGGTCAACAAAAGTTGGCGAGTGAACCTTGATAAAACATTGTTATTAATTTCTTGTTTTATTTAATAAGGAAAATTTGTGCAATAATCACATGTGAGCAAACATATATAAGTAAACAAATACAAACCACTTTGGATGAGTATATGATATGAATGATGATGAATGTGAGATCAAGGCTCAGCCAAACGGAGCCGATCTTATGAGGCACCTGATGCTCAACCCGTCTCCCACGGGGAACTGATGGACCTAATGAAATGCATGCACTGAAAATGATAAATCCAAACTACATATAATCCACACAACAATTGATACACATTTGATCACGGATATGATGTATGCACAAGTGTTTAAATATAATAAAGAATTAAACGACACATGATACACCTCAAAACATGATTAAAACGGGGAATTGATAGAGATTCACTCACATTGGGTGCGTTCTTTGATAACGTTGGATGTGCACGAATTTTAGGATTTGATCGACGAGGGAAAAACTAACCTAAAATAATAACGAAATGATTCGGTAAATAAATGGATTTTATTTGAGATTAATACTTTTAATTAATACTCTTAATGGGATTTTTATATTTATTTTTGTGAGTTTAAGGAAATTTTCTAACTTTAAAAATCTTATTTTTAAGTATTTTTAAATAATTTTCTAATTAAATAACTAAATAAAAAGAAATAAAAAAATTGACTTTTTGACGTTGACCGTTGACCGTTGACCGGGTCTTGACCGGTCGGACTGTGTTTTTATATGAGCTGAGTGAGGTTCGAACTCGGGACCTCTCGTATACGTGCACGCAGCTCTACCAACTGAGCTTGTGTCTAACCCGAAATATTCTCTGTTTTAATTATATTTATATACTAATTAATTTTTAACTTATTTGATTTTTTATTAAAATGATTTATATGGCCGAACCGGTTGCAGGGACCCGGAGTCGAACTCGGGTCCTTCGGTTCGAGTGCGCACAGCCCAACCAGTTGGGCTGTGTGTCAAATCTGTTTAACTTATGGATTATATTACTCTTATAAACATTCTGTGACTTGTTCTGATTCAGTTCTAAAAATGTTGGTTTTAATTCTGAAAGTCGGTACGTGTGCGATTCGAACTCGGGACGTGTGTATTGTTTGTGCACACAGTCCACCGCTGACTGTGTGTCTAACCCGTTTGAATATCTGATTTTAATTATACTAATACTTATTTGCGACTTCATCTTCTTCGTTTATAAGAACACAGAACAGTGAATTCCGACTGTTCTTGTTTAATCGTTCACGACCGATACTTAATTGAAATGGACAGAGAAATTAAATGATATGGTATACCAGAACAGCGGGTTTGCTTCGGTTTTCTGGCAAGTGTCGTCGGCTCTGATTTGCGATGTCCGGCTGTATGAACTGTTTAACATTTTTGATTATTGGTTGGAACGATTAAAGTATAAATTAAGAGATAGCAGAGAAGTTTAGACAGTTATACCGACCGATGAATGAACGCAGTTTTCTGACCAGCGATTCCGGCAGGATTCCTGCGAAATTGGAAATCTCCGGCGACGAGCTTTTGAGGAATTGCAACTTCGAACAAGTGTGCGGTTCTGAGCGAAAGGATTTCCGGAAGATTGAGTGGGTATTTATAGGGAGGAACTGGATGAATTGAGTTTGAATCGGGGTCAAAGTTCGCGATTGAAGATTTCCTTCGGTTATGACTGAAATTGATTGCCGGCAACGGTTATAACCGACGTCGACATCAATTTGTGCGGTTCAGTCAAAAGGATTATGGCCAAAATCGCGGATTGCCGGATTTTCCGGTGATTGCGAGTTCTGGCGCGTTGATTACCGGATTTGATTTTCTGGTTTTACCTTAAGTATTATTTATTTCAGTATTTTCACAAAGAAGGTGTGTGGCGGAGTGGTGTGTTGTGTGTTTGTTCATGCGGGTGACTCGGGTTCGAAACCCGGCGTCTCCATTTATTTTTTATTAATTATTTATTATTAATTATAAATTATGGTTTTTAAATTCTAATATATTTATTAATTATGTATTGTTTAAAATTAATATCAACCATAAATACGCAACGAAATTTATAACTGGATATTTGATTGATAAACGAAGCGGGTTTGAAAACCCGTTTTTTGACGAATGTTACACTCATAATAAACATAAAATGATAATTATACATCCATTACTTTAAAATATTCATATTCATTTCAACAACTCTTAGAGACTACATACCACTGTTTAGGGGTAAAACCAAAAGAATACCACAAAGTTGAGTACCCTTATTAACTAAAAGAAATTTTCACATGTCAGGGGTCCAGACCACTCCGTGCGGACCTCTAAACCCTCTGGTTCGACCCTTCGGATACCAGTGTGGGCCCTTTAAATCATTTCAAAGAGTAAAGCATTCTATCTTGGACTTCTTCCTCCACGGAACCACTTGCTTAAACCCTTCATAAATCTTTGCCTGCACAAAAAATAAAAATAAAAAACCAATAGTTACATAGGAAGGACCAATATGTGTCTACCGGTATAACTAAGGGACCAAAAAAGAAAATTGAGCCGGCGTGTATTGCATGGCCTGCCATCGTCTGTTCATATGACAATGTTTTCTTACTATAAGTGGGCCCCATCCTACATTATTTCCTACTTTACAGTTTACACCCAACACACACTTGTACGTCACGCATAAAATATTGTACATAAATCAGCAGTTTTTAACTTCTTACCCAAAAGTGGGACCCAGTTACTTTCGATACACTTGAATATCTCCTCATCTTTGATGACGTCACTTTACGACTACCCTTAAACCTAAAAGACCCAAACAACCCTCCACCGTTACCGTCAACTTTCTCACCCAACAACAACCTCTTCTGCCCACCTCCGTCACCGTCACCGTCACTCCACCCACCGTCACTATCAAACGACCTCTGCCTTCGCTCCCTACGACGTCGTTCTTTAACAAACCGGAACGAAGACGATGAGAAAAACGATTTGCCACCGATGTTATCTGGACCATCGAGGACGGTGGTGGGCGACGGTGAGGATGTTTTGGTGGGGTCCACCATGGCTGCTAATCTTGGCGGGAGATGGAGGCATTTGGTGTGGTGGGTGGTGGCGACGATGAGGTCCGTACAGGGTCGGGGTTTGCCTGGTTGTTCTTCCCACCGGAATGGGACGGAGGCGGTGGTGGTTTGGAGCGGTGGTGTTGAGGTGCCGGAGGGTGAAGTATGGTGGGGTGGTGGTATGGAGAAGAGTGGGAGTTTGGGTGTGGAATACGGGTCGGGTTCGGTTTCGGATTCGGAGGACATTGTGTGTTTCTCTTTTTTTTTTTCTCTCTCTCTAGAATTGAATTGAGTTGGTTGCGCTCTCTCTCTCTCTCTTGAATTGAATGAGAAGGAAGGAAGGAAGGTGTGTTTATTTAGTTGATATTTTAGGTGTTTTTGTTTTTATGTTGTATGCTTTTTTAGGTTTGTTCTAACAGCTTTTATCACTTTTGTCGTGTTTGTGTTTTAAATGTGTCATAATTATATTATTAAATTAAATAAGAAATAATCAAAAGTATAAGAATATACAATTTTTCAAAGGAGCACCAAATTATAGTAAGGGAATGTTAGAAACGATACAAGGGTGTTGGGTATGTAAGCAAGCAGGAGAGAAAAAGATGTTGAGGTGGAAGGTAAGAGGGAAAAACGCAGAAGAGATCGAAGAGGAGTAGGAAGGATGGCAACGCGAGTTAGGAATACTATCGTGTTCAATTCAGGACCGACTCAAGATCAACAGGAGGAGCCAAGAGTTAGGAGGAAGCATACTCTGCCCCTAATTACTTGTATTTTGTGAGTTAATGGAGAGGGATACAAGGACAAGTTTGCTGTTAGAACACTTGTATTTTAAAACAATATTTACCATTACAATCAAGTTGAAATTAAGTCTTAAGTTTTATTTTATAAGTTTTACGATTTGAATACTTGTTGCGATATTTTTAAATTTATTAATCGAGACCTTTTAACAAAAATAATATGTAACAACCTCCAAGTTTAGTTCAATCTTCTTTATGTGTTCACAAATTTGTATAGATCCCTCTATAAAAATCCTCTATATTTTTTTTCTAGTAATTTACATTAAGGAATTACACAACGAAAATTTTTGTCTTAGGTTGTAAATTAAAAAGGACAACTAATTGTATGAATCAAGATCACCAAGTATGATACAATATTAGACATGTGCTAACAATAACAAAAGCGTTTTGATCACATGAATATGACAACTCATGCTAGTCGTAGATAATTAAAGCAACAATGTGACATCTGAAACGACATTTGACAAGGTTATAACAAAAACTTTCTTGCCATATGACTAAACATCTTTGGGTCAATTTTTTTAAAAATATATCAATACACATAAAATTTAACTATTTGAGATAATTGAAAAATATGTCACTT
Organism: Scalesia atractyloides; assembly: GCA_947069175.1. NCBI lineage: Eukaryota > Viridiplantae > Streptophyta > Magnoliopsida > Asterales > Asteraceae > Scalesia > Scalesia atractyloides. The sequence continues at coordinate 27,193,210 of CAMTDV010000006.1, forward strand.
TAAATCCTCAAACCTTACGAAATAATGAGACAACCATGAGGTAATAAATGGGATGTTAAGAACATGTCGCTTTAATGTCATCAGTGAAAAAAGAATTTGGGACAATAACCGTAAATCTACATCATTGTGAACATAAGTAAAAAATTCTATGATGCATCTCATGCAGAAGATCAAAAAAAAACATGGTAAGAGACTAAGAGGAATACATAACAAATGAAAGGTCATTATAAATGACTTAACAAAAGTGTCTATAAGTGGGTTGGTGTGTACGAGGAAGCATGTTGTCACTTATGAAAGGTCATTATAAACGACTTAACAAAAGTGTCTATAAGTGGGTTGGTGTGTACCAGGAAGCATGTTGTCGCTTAAAAACTTGAATGAGCCAGGAAGACGTTGAGAGTGAAGCTTATTAAATTTTCAGCAACAAGCAAAAACAAGTTTTATGACGATGATGTTAATAGAAGTTGTTGCATCGTATGGCTTATGGATATGGCATCCATTCTTCGGAACACCAACCCACCTTTTGACATAAACGTTAAAAAGAGATCGAAACACCTCTTTTGATGATGTATTGTTAGGACGCACACCAAATGTGAGTTACATCATGCATGGTTGGGAATATATAATAGGATATATTGTTGCGCTGATGGCACGTATCCTTCAGGGGCTAACTTTGTCAATCTATAACTTCAAAATCACAATCAAGTGACGTTCAAAAGAGGTTGAACGAGCATTTGGAGTTCTAAAAACTTGTTTTGCATTTCTTCGACAACAAAAAAACAAAGTCGTGAGGTAGTATGGGGTAAAGCGGACAAATTTGGTTGGTATGAGAAACTAGATGTTACACTTGTTGGGATCTCCATGTCCATTTAAAATTCAAAGTTGCAGCAAAATCAAGAAACATGAGAACGATTCTCAATCTAATCAAGAATCCCACCAGGATTAGATTACAATAACCAAGAAAACCCAAAAGAATATTATAATCTAGACATAAACTTTTACCTTAAGCCCGGTTGATCTTGTCGACGATTAAATAGAAGGTGACCTACAACAAAGCAACAACACCATGTGTTAGCATTGACTCGTGAAAACACCACAAATAAACCAACGTAGTTCGTACATGGATCTCAGTCGGTGATCCCACAATATTGGCTGTCTCTTAGCCATGTTCTTCAACAAGGACGACAATAGAGGGGAAAGAGAGGGGCGACGATGGTTGTGTGGTGTGTATGCATTTCGGGTTTACAATTCTCAAACTAGGGATGAATAGAGTAAGACACCAACGCCTTTAGTTATAACCCCACAATCCTAGTTGGTTAAGAATATCTAATCCAAATAAAATTCAAGCACCAAGGATTTATGATTATCTTAAAAACTTTGATAAATCAATCAAATCTGCAACACATTTATGTGGCTCATAGGAGATGTTTATTTCTAACTCGAAAGGTAATGTTAGTCCTCTAAATGATTTAGTTGACCTTATGATGCAATTAAAATCATGGATGTTATATAGGTCACAAGAGTGGATGATAATAAGTATACATTGGATTGGACCACTTTTGATAAACCATGTGACATGTAAATACTTTATGGACCATTTACCTACACTACAAATAATGGTGCTAATAACCAAAGGGGAATCTGAGTTATATAGACATTTCAATGTGTTATTACCTATATTTATTTGAATCATTTCAAAACATCATAATCGACGAGAATTAGCATGTATAGGAGGTAAAGAGGTTGTTAAGTTAAAGAAATAGAAAGACTGTTGAAAAAGGAAAAAATGTCATTTAGTGGAGGGTGATTATAACCAAAAAAAAAAGTTCATACACAATGGATTCTTTAAAAGCATGATGTAGAACTTCATTGTCTTCCGTGTGTCCTAAGAAAAAGACTATATGCTAGGGTACTATGCCCTTACCAAAAAAGAGATACCATGATTTATTATAGATGGTCTTAAACATGTTGCTTATGTGGCTTATAAGAGTGATGAGTTTCTAGAGCCCTTCGGATATGTAACAACTAAGGCTACCTATGTTGGCTTCTATAATGGGCTCAAGGATGTTTATTACAATTCAGCCAAAACTTCAGATGGTGGTATCCCTGATTATGATCTAAAGACTAAACACAAACCTAACCAAGCTATCAAGACTCTAGACACAATTTGTCTTATCTCAAGATACTAGTTGAGTGTGCAGACATTGTTTGTTTTGAAAGCCATTGAGCCTCACACCAGTAATAATGTAGATGTTAGATGTGCCATTAAGACCTTGGTCCTCGCAACCTATCACGGTTTTCTGGACCTCGTTCATCAACTAATATTTTTTGTGAGATGCCCAAAAGATGGCACCAATTATCATATCTAGTAATTCTTTGGTTTTAGAAAAGTGTACTCTTGTTTGTTATATGTTTGTCCATGCTTGAATGAAAAATAAAGCTATTGGGTTTTACATGATGTTATGAGCCTAGTTCATTCACAAGAATGATGTATGTGGCCCTTCCCCATAAGGCCCCACCGTCAGGGCATAAGCGCCCTCTTGCTACCCATATGCGAGGCCCCGTCTTAGCCTTCCCTGCCATTCATCAATAACTCGACTTCCAGCTTCTCACATAGAAGGGTCCGGTCCGAAGAAGGGGAAAAGGAGTTGACCTCAAATCAAGGCAACACACACTCAATCCATCTATCATGTCTGATTGAGAAAGTCTTTAGGTTCTAGAATTCCGACCTATAAAGGAGTGAAACCGCTTCCAAAGACTCAGCGATAGGGTAGGGCGTAGTGAATACTCAGATATATATTGAAAGATAGTTTAGTTTATGTGTTGCATCCCTCAGGTATTTGTCATTTGCTTCTTAATATAATAGGGAGTTCTTCGTCACATATGTGGTTAGAAGGCATGTTAGGGATTTTGTCTCACGCACGGCTTTTTAATTAGTGATGGGTGTGACCGTTGTCCTTGCAAACATGGATTTCAAAAGCATATTACATCTAATGAATGCATTTTTATGTGACTCTTTCTTTCATCCAGATAAAGACAGTCGAACCATACATAGAGTGTTAATCGACCAGGAGGGAATGCTTGCTCTTGATTCGACCTTAACTTTTTAGAAGGAATAACCACTCTTGATTCAACCCTGTCTTTTTTAGATTCACTGGTTGAAAGTTTCACAAGAGGATAGATGGCATGAGAATCCAATGCGGATAGAAACACTTGAGTTTTGTTAGTGATTCTGTATGCTGATGTAAGTATGCACTTGTAAACTCACCAAGAGGGATAGATTGCTATGAGAAAAAAAAGGCTTAAATCAATATTAATTTATTTTTGGAAAATACATTTGCAGTTTTAATTGATGTTTCCCATTTTGATCTCATATAAATGTAGATGAATGTCAAAATATAATCTTTTTATTCAGTTCATACTTCTCTAAACACATAAATTTGAAAAATATATAAAAAAAATTCAAAAGTAGCGAATGTTTGAAACTTTGAATGTCATAAGAGGGAATTCATACACACCACCCGTTTTTATTTCATTTAATATAAAAAACACTACAAATTCAAACTAAAAGCAATTAACATTCACCACTTATTGAAATTTTTTAATATAAAATAGCAATGTGAGGCTTGTTCATTTAATACAGAAATATAATTCTTAGAGATGGGATCACAAGCTAACATCTTGGCAAAAAATCAATTTAGTATCATCATTCAACTAACAGAGTAACAGAGTAGAAAAAAATCAGAAAAAAAGAAAGGAAAAAAGTCTTCCTTACAACCACCAAATACAACGTCTATTTTCTTTTATTAATTTACCTTTTTGTTGTTTAGAGAGTAAACTGCTATTTTGGTTTCTGAGATTTGATCACTTTTGTCACTTTAGTCCAAATTTGAAACATTTTACATCTGGGTCCATGTGTTTATTTTTTTGTCATTTGGATCCAAAAATGAAATCAGTCATGTTTCTCAAATTAAATCCTAGTTTTTTGTCATTTTCCTCATTGCAAAATGGTCATTATATATACACTGATACACAACTCTCACGTATTCAAACATTATCGAACATACACACACACACCACTACAAACTCGTCTCGGCAACCACCCAACTCGTCTTCGGCAACCACCACCGCCAACAACCACCCAGCTCGTCTCCGCCATCAACCACCACCCCCACCATTTTCGCCATCGTCTCGTCTTCTTTGTTAGACCCAACATCATTCACTGCCACTCGCCGGCAACCTTTTCCGACCACCATCACTTCCTCTTAATAACTGGCCTATCCATATTCAAATCTCCACCTTAAACACTTTAATTCAAAAACCCTCTTTCCAAACGCCACACCATCCCCATTTTTCAACTAATCAAAACCCATCACTATTGTTCACCACCAGTATCACTACCGTTCACCACTAGTATCACCGTCGTTCACCCCCACCATTTTCACTTAATAAAAACCCACCATGTTCACCATCGCCACCACCATCCCCAAATCAAAACCCACCACCACCCACCTTATATAAACGACGTCGTTCTGTAAAAGGTTACTGATTATGTATCGTCGAAATGCAAAGACAACCGTATTGTCAAAATTTGGATAAACGATGTAGATCTGCAACCGTATCGTTGGAATCAGCCTAACGACTGAATCTGTAATTGATGGTGGTGGGGGTGGGCGGCGGTGTGGGTGGTGGCGGTGGTTGGGGGTGGGTGTTGATGGTGGTGGGGGTGGTACTTGTGGTGGGTGGGAGTCTGGGAGATGCAGAGATGCAGATAGAGATGGGTTGAAAGAAAAATGAGAAACAGAGAGTCTGGGAGATGGAAAAAAAAGAGAGTCCGTGAGATGTAGTTCGATAATGACCATTTTGCCTTTGAGGAAAAGGACAAAAAACCAGTATTTTATTTGAGAAATATGAGCTGATTTCATTTTTTGACCAAAATGGCAAAAAAAAAAGAAACCACAGGGACCCAGATGAAAAAGGTTTCAAATTTGGACTAAAGTGACAAAAGTGACCAAACCCTAGAAACCAAAATGACAGTTTACTCTTGTTTAAGAGGGAATTTGAGATCAAATAAACGTCTAATTTCTTTTATTAATTTTTTTTTTTGTTTCTTTCTTTGACTTCATTATTTAAGAGGGAATTTGAGAATTTATTGTACGCATTACAACAAATAATTATTATTCATGGTGTGTTGTTAAAAAAAAGATAGGCATCATAATTAAGTTATACTTTTAGATGATACATGTTTATATTGGGTTAGGTTCATTTGTGAATAATTCTTATGATTGTGAACATAATGAACTAACCCTAGCTTGATTACAATACAAAGTGTATATACAAGTTTCATCTTCAGCCCAAGCAAGACAAGAAGTTTAGCCTATAATTGTCGTAGCTTGTCCATACACAATAGGGGGTGTTCAAGATCGGATTATCCGGTTTTCGGATAGTGAATATTAATATCCGAACCCATATCAGAAATTTCAGATATCCAAACGGATAAGCGAATTCATAAAAAATTCAAAAAATTCGTTTAGTGCGTAGACTAAAACTAAACCTATATTCAATTTTTCCAATTTGCAACATTAAAAACAACGAACTTATATAAATCCACACCCGAATCCGATTATTTACTATTTTTTACTACATTTCAAACTAAAAATAGTGCTTATATGCTATATATATTTAAAAGAATTTATTAGTTTTCGGATATCGGATAATCCGATTATCTGAAAATTTTAGAAATCTACATCCGAATCCGAAAATTCGGATAATCCGGTTTTCGGATATTTCAATTCGGTTTCCGATCCGTTTTTTTAACACCCCTAATACACAATGATTATTGAGTGAATCATAATGGATTAAGTATTATAGGATTTAAAAACTTGAAGAAGGATTGTTGATTACAAGTTCCCTCTCTCTCAACTAAGCTTTTATAAGTATTTTGTGGAGTGGTAAACTCCTTTGGCCTCTCAAGATCAGAGGTTTAGTGTGTAAAAGGTGGAAGAGGAATAGGTGAAATGGGATGGTGAAAATGGGCAGCCAGGGCCTTCTAATTATAAGGTTGGATGACACCAAGTGTTCACGCGCGTGCCTAAGGGGACGACCGTGCCTTGTGAGGATTCCCAACACTGCTTGTCCTTTTTGTCCTTTGACTGATTCAGTCTGTTGTGATTTCTGCTATAGGCACAAACGTGCATAGTGAGGCAAGACCGTACGTGCTGATGTGTCCCGATAAGCTTTGAACATGTAGCATTCTTGGTCGGTTCTCGAACCTTCTACCCTTATCTTTTTCCTAAGAACAGGCGTGCCTAATGGACACGAGCGTGCTTGGCCTTCGGTGGAATTTCTGTAACAACTCCCTGTAAATTTTCGTTGTTAATTTATTTTCGTGTATTCCATCGTTGTACTCGAGATTTTGATTATGAAAAGTTTATGTTAATGAAATTATATTTTGTCACGTCTTTATCGCATTTATCGCTGATTCAACGAAATCACAAGTAACTATGTTACTTAAATAGCCGAGTGGTGTTGTTGTACAACAACCACTTGTGCCATCGCATCGTTTATCTCATCGTATCGCAAATCACAGTTAATTATGTGGAATTGTGTTTTTATGTGTGTATATTTGTTTATGTTTTATAGCTATCGCAACGCTCTCACACACACGAATCGCTAAATCGCACTATTGTATCAATTATAACGCTTAATATAACTATCTAGTACGCACTGAATCGCCGAACGAACGCTTAACGCGAAATAAACGAACAAAACTTGGCCACTAGGTCAAGTTCGACCGAACTTGTACATCACAAGTTCGCCTGAACTTGCCTAGGCCACCTAAACTCTTCAATAAACACAAGTCCACCCGGACTTGTCTCAAAATCAGGACAAACAAACAAGTTCGCTCGAACTTGTAGCAAGTTCGCCCGAACTTGATGTCTGCCCACTCCTTTCTCACCTCACCTATAAATACCCAGCTCCTCTCCTCATTTGAACTTGCTGCAAGTTCGCCCGGAGCTCCCCAAAACCGAAAGCCTTTGTTTTCTAAGTAAGATTCAACTCGTTTTCAAGCTACAAAAACGTTTTACAACGATTTTGCACAAGGCTTTGCCTTCGTTTTCATCAAATCTCTTCTATTTATGAAAATCTTCATCTTTTTATGCAAAACTTCTGTTTTTCACTTAGATCTATGCTTAGATCTGAGTAAAACCCTTTTAAACATTGATTTTCACATGATATTCGGACTAAATGACGTATATTTCATTCACTTTGAAATGGAACGAGGCGTTGTCAAGCTAGATCTCAGATCGGGAAGCACAAGGACGAAATCGTCACTTTGCACAAACTGGACTAAACCGTTCGAACCTTCAAGTTCGCCCGGATTAGTCCGAGTTTCTGTAAAATGGCTAAAACTCGCTCCAAAAGACCTCTTCAACTTGGTTTTGCTCAGTAGCCTAAGGTTGGAGGATGGAAAACTCGATTTCCACAGCAAACTACGCAAAAACACACGAATTGGATGCCAAAACAGTCAAGTTCGCTTGGAAAGCATCAAGTTCGCCCGAACTTGTTACCAGATTGGTGACCAAGTTGACCGAACTTGATCAAATCTTCACCAAACCACACAAGTTCACCCGAACTTGTACCGATTTCCAAGGAAAATAGACCAGTTCGCACGAACTTGTAATCCACCTCAGCAAATGAGACAAGTTCGCCCGAACTTGTACTCTCAGTAAGTCTAGACATACAAGTTCGCCCGAACTTGTACTTTCAAGTACAAGTTCGCCCCGAAGTTGTCTACTTTCTCTCAACCGTTAACGTTTCAGCAATTCGAAGACTATGCACTTCTGTTCGCTTACAGGCTGATTCGGCGCTCTCCGCAACTCCCCTCAGATCCCGTCTCATCTCCCAATTCGCACCGACAGTGAGTATACTTGAACCCCTTACGTTTAAACGCACTTTTGGGTGTCACATATCTTCGTATATCAAAAACATCACACAACTCAACTCTTATTCGCAATCCCGCTATTACATGACTATACGTGAAATCTGCTGAATTGTATGTATTACTTGATTGCTTGTACGCCACCCTTAACATGATAGTATCCTAGAGGTTGACCCGCCACTCTGGAGGCCCGGGGTTGTTAAGGCTCACGTTTTACATTTCTCATTTATTTTCTCTTTAGGATGTGGACACTTATCCGCATGCCTCGATCAATCGCGGTTTGTTGGTTTGTATGAATCTAAGTAGTTACATAATTCACAACTATTACGTATGTCATGCGGTGTATGCTAAAACGCTTTTATATCTATTATGTATGCAAACCTGTATGCTCACCTTTATTAATTGTATTGACGTTTATTTTAACATATGTGGCAGGTTGAGGATATTGCTTTGGATGCTAAGATTTAAGTTTTACTTAAGAAAATCATGTAGTAAAATCTAGGGAAGATCGAATCGGATGTTATGTTTAAGAGATTTGCTTAATGTTGTAATAATTATTTTGGATTTTATTGTTTAATAGTATGGGATGTTAAACGTTTAGATAATATCGCTTAATAGTTGTTATGATGTCTCTTGAGCAATCTGGTTCGCCTAGTGCCATGCCCCGATGTTTCCGCCATCGGTTGGGGTGTGACATTTTCATTGACCATTCTTGTGTTTACTTGGTTGACTTTGTGATGCTTGGTATTGTGCACGGTCGTGCCCATAGCCTGACATTGATGTGCCTATCTAGCAACTTACTGATTTCCTTATAATTTTTGGTTTTTACTTTGTTTATGCTTATTTTTCACTTCTTTTCATCCTGAGACCTTAGAAATCTGCATTTGTAAAATATGAATGATTTAGGTAGCATTTGCAGATAAAAAGTCATTAAAGTACTTACATTTAGGGGTAATTATGCACTAAAAATATGTATAATTGATGGCACATCATAAACCCCACACTTAAACATTGCCTATCCCCAAGCAATCTAGCAAGTTTTTAGATGAAAAGAGTAGGTGATCCAAATGTATTCAGACATTCCAATGAGTTACAATTTGCTAATAATTTTGCGGTAATAATGAATCATGGCATGCCTACTAAAACATTGATTATACTTAGGATACCAAATCAGACTGTTACGAATCAATTAAACGCTGAAACTAATACGAACAGACAAGTTCGCCGAACTTGGGCAATTCGCTCGGATTGATCAAGTTCGCCCGACTTGATCAAGTTCGCCTCGGACTTGATCAAGTTCGCCCGAACTTGATCAAGTTCGCCCGGACTTGACCAAGTTCGGCTGAACTTGTCAGTCCCCTCTCAACAACAACAAGTTCTCTTGGGATTGAGCAAGTTCGCTCGAAACTTGACATCAGGCTGATGCCAAGTTTTCCCGGACTTGACCAGAACCCTTCGAAACAAACTTTTAAACAATGCTTTCCTAAAGCAACCACAAACACGTGAAGAACGCTCGTATCCCACAAAACGAGTGATCAAGTCGAGAGTAGGTGTGAAAACCAAGAACTCTCGATAAGGTCATTCACTCCATGCATTCTCTCGCACGAGATATCTTCGTTGAGTTAGGAGTGATATCCAAACCTCGACGAAAATCTCCATATCCATCTAGTGGAACTCTCGATATGATCGGTGAGCATAACCACAACTAGGAATGATGTTGTTAAGTTAGGGGTGAAACCCGCATCTTAATAACTAGTTCCGCTCCTCGATTTTCAATCCCACCAAAGTCTCAACTATTTCGATGACTCGGAACACGACGTAACTGGAAGGATAAATGCCGTTAACCATTGTACGGCGAGAGCATTTGTCTATTAGGCCAAATCGTGTGTCCGAACTCAGAGAATTCTCGAACCACTTTGGGTAGTCGCTGTCTCAAAATCCGGGACGCTCCCAATTGATTTAAGCCTATAATCGTCGATTTTACGCATCATCGAGTTTATTTATTATTTATGTGTTTAAATTTATGGATTTTCACTTATTCGATTTCTCGCTTTATCGATATATGCACTACTCGCACAGCTCTCGCAATCTAAAACGATAATTAATCACCAACCAAACTAATCGCTCAATCCGCTTACGCTCATGAGTACATTCGTGTCTCATACACAGCTTTACTCGCTTATTTCGCTATTATATCGCATCCCGAACACGCCATGCTTTACTTATAAGAAGGTGAATACGTGCAAAGTACGTGCCTACATGAATTCTGTGAATACGTGCTTATGTGATTATGTGCCTACGTGGTTATGTGCTTATGTGCTTACGTGTATACTGCCTATGTGTTTTGTGCCTTAACTGTAATAATAATAATAAGCTTCTGAACATGAACCTATCATAATCGAATCTCATCCAATCAAATCCTTCAGTGTAGATGTCTTCTATGGGATCGCACACCAGGAGGAATCTCCAGCGCAACAACGCTGATAAGCGCATCACTTCATCGGTAGCCAAGCAAATGGCTAAAGTCATCCCTCAGATCGTCAGCGAGATCCATGCCGTCAACAGCAATTCGTCTGTGGATTCCAAGAACGACGCGCCAAAGACTTCCTTCAGCTTTAAGCAATTTAAGGCATGTGGACCACACACTTTCATCGGCATGGATGAAGCCCTGCGCACTATCAATGCCAGAGGGGATGCCCGAAGACTTCCTCAGTGCTATGTTCCACTGGTTTAACTCAATCGAGATTACCTTCCGTCAGAGTGGATGCCCCGAAGCCCTGCGCACTATCAACGCCACCGGCATGTTCCAATCGAGGGCTCTCGATTGGTGGACAGCGGAGCGTAACAAGCGCGGGAATGACGAAGCTTACGGGCTCACTTTGGGAGGAACTCAAGGAAATCATGGTGAAATATTTTTGTCCTCCACATGAGGTTCAAAAGCTGGAGAATGAGTTCTGGGATATCAAACAAGACGGTCCAGAAAACACTAGCCTAACAGCTCGTTTCAAACAGTTGAGCATTATTTGTCCCGGTCAAGTGGACACGACCGAGAAAGCGATCAAGAAATATCTGCGTGCCTTAACCGATTACATCGCTGATTTTGTTCAAGCCGCACGCCTGTCACCATTGAGGAAACCTATCAGCTAGCTGCAGAGATCAACGACAAAAGGGTTCAGGCTGGTTATTTTAAGAACAACAAAGTCGCAGACCAGGCCATCACCGAATCAGCACCTCCCTCCGATCAGTCTCGAGAGTCAAAGAACAGTCTCCGAGGTCGCAAGCGAGAAAACCCAAACAAGAACTGTGCTCTTACCGCTCTGCCAAACCCTCAGCCGCTTCAGTCTGCCGCGCCAAACGCACCTCCGGCAAAGCGTGTGTATAGTAGCCTCATCCTTTGTGCTCAAAATGCACTTATCATCATGCGGTTGGAGGCAACTGTCGCTTCTGCACCAACTGCAACATTTACGGCCAATTTAGTGTCAGTTGCCGTTCAGGCTCGCGTTAATCAGCTCCTCAAGCTCCAGCAGCACCAGCTTTACCAGCTCCACCTCGCACTACTCAGGCTAATCAGCAGCAATACCAGCAGCAAGCGCCAGCCCGAAAGGCCCGTGCTTGCTACACATGTGGGACCCAAACCACTTCAGTAACGTCTGCCCAAACCGAGCTGTCAAACAAGAGCCGTAGCAACAGCAGCCTCAGCCTCAGCAGCAGCCACCACCACAGCCTCAGCAGCAACAACAGGCTGCGCGTAGACGAGCCTTTAATCTCAATCATCGCCAGGATCAGAACGACAACAATGTTGTCAACGGTATGTTCCTTGTCAATGGTATTTATGCTTCATGTTTATTTGATACTGGTGCCGATAATTGTTTTGTATCGTTAGAATTCGAAAAGGTTTTAAAATGTAAACACGCTAAACTCCCAAAGACTTTCGATGTGGAAGTCGCCACCGGAAAAACCGTTACCGTTAACTCCGTCCTACGTGGTTGTACTCTCGATATCAACAACCACATCTTCTCGATCAATCTCATATCTATGCAGTTAAGTAGCTTCGATATCATAGTAGGCATGGATTTTCTTCGTGAAAATCATGCTGAAGTTGTATGCTTCGATAAAATGATTCGTTTCCTTCTCCATAACGGTGATCAACTCCATGTTTACGATGAAACTCCCTCAAAGAAGTTGATGCTCTTGTCATGTACCCAAGCGAATAAGTGTCTGCGCAAGCAGTGCATCGCTTTTCTCGCCCACATAGTGAACCCAGAGAAAGAAAAGAAAACCTGGAAAAATGTGCCCGTTGTTTGTGAATTTCCTAAGGTTTTTCCCGACAATTTACCCGGTTTACCCCTACTCGTGATGTTGAATTCCGTATCGATTTAATTCCCAGTGCTACTCCCGTTGCTAAAGCTCCTTATCGCCTCGCACCATTCGAAATGCGCGAGCTATCAAGCCAACTTCAAGAGCTTCTTGATATAGGCTTCATACGCCCGTGCACTTCGCCATGGGGCGCACCCGTTCTTTTTGTGAAAAAGAAAGATGGGACGTTCTGAATGTGCATCGATTATCGTGAACTTAACAAACTCACGATAAATAACCGCTACCCTCTTCCTAGAATCGACGACTTATTTGATCAGCTTCAAGGTGCTACCTGTTTCTCAAATATTGATTTACGTTCCAGTTATCATCAGCTACGCGTGTTGGAAGAAGATGTTCCGGAAGCCGCCTTTCGTACTCGTTATGGCCATTTTGAGTTCGCGGTCATGCCTTTTGGTCTTACCAATGCACCTGCGGTCTTCATGGATTTGATGAACCGTGTGTGTAAAGCTTTCTTAGATTGTTTCGTCATTGTGTTTATCGATGACATTCTTATCTACTCGAAGTCGAGAGACGAACACGCGCGCCATCTCCGTTTAGTCCTCGAACTCCTCCAAGGTAATCGCCTTTATGCTAAGTTCTCTAAATGTGAACTCTGGCTCGAAGAAGTCCAATTTCTCGGCCTATCGTTAATAGTCAAGAAATTCACGTCAACCCTGCAAAGATTGAAGCTGTCAAGAGTTGGATTACGCCGAATAATGCATCTGAAATCCGTTCCTTTCTTGGATTGGCGGGTTACTACCGTCGATTCATCGCCGACTTTTCAAAATTCGCCATTCCGCTTACCGCTCTAACCCATAAAGACAAGCCTTTTGTTTGGGATTCCAAACAAGAGGAAGCCTTTCAAACTCGCAAGCGTATGCTGTGCAACGCTCCCGTTCTCGCTCTTCCCGACGGAAACGACGATTTCGTTGTTCACTAACGATGCCTCTAACTTAGGTCTTGGTTGTGTTCTTATGCAACGGGACAAAGTTATCGCGTATGCATCTCGACAACTCAAGATCTACGAGAAGAACTACACAACCCACGATCTCGAACTCGGTGCAGTTATTTTTGCATTGAAGATATGACGACACTACCTTTTCGGTACCAAGTGTACAGTCTTTACCGACCATAAGAGCTTACAACATATCTTTAATAAAAAGGAACTGAATATGCGCCAACGCAGATGGGTTAAACTTCTCAACGATTACGATTGTCGCTACCATCCTGGCAAAGCAAACGTCATAGCCGATGCTCTCAGTCGACGAAGCTATGTGTATAGTATTCGCGACTCTCAAGCTTTGAATAATCTTGAAATTTTGATTCGCTCCGCCCAGTTCGCTTGTTTTAACGAGAATACCCTGCAGGAAGAAATGAAATGTGGTGCCGAAACTCAGCTCGTTGTTAAACCTAATGGCATTTATTACTATCTCGATCGTATTTGGATTCCTATCCGTAATAACCTTCGTAAATTGCTAATGACCGAAGCTCATAAATCTCGATACTCCATTCATCCCGGAGCCGACAAGATGTACTAGGATCTTCATCCTAAGTACTGGTGGCCGGGCATGAAAAAGGATATCACCATGTACATTTCAAAGTGCTTAACTTGTTCGAAAGTTAAAGCCGAACATCAAAGGCCCTCTGGCTTGCTCGAACAACCCGAGATCCCGATGTGGAAGTGGGAGAGCATAGCTATGGACTTCATTACGAAACTCCCACGCACCTCCTCTGGTCACGATAGCATTTGGGTTATCGTGGATCGTCTTACTAAATCCGCGCACTTTATTGCCATACGAGAAGACTTTAAGGTAGAACGATTAGCACAAATCTATACCGACGAAGTCATATGTCGACACGGGACGCCTCGTGACATCATCTCTGACCGCGACGGTTGCTTTACCTCACGTCTCTGGGAGACTTTTCAATCTGCTCTCGGTACTACGCTTAATATCAGTACCGGTTTTCACCCTCAAACCGACGGTCAGACTGAGCGCATGATCCGCACCCTCGAAGACATGCTTCGTGCGTGCATCATAGATTTCGGTGGTAATTGGGATACGAATTTACCTTTAATTGAATTCTCGTACAATAATAGTTATCATACCAGCATTCAAATGGCTCCTTTTGAGGCACTATATGGAAGAAAATGTTGATCGCCCATTGCATGGCACGAGATCGGAGAAGCACAAATCACCGGTCCCGAGCTAATTCAAGAAACGACGGACAAGATCATCCAGATCAGAGACAATCTCTTGAAAGCCGGAGTCGCCAAAAGAGTTATGCCGAAGTGATCCGCTTCGGAAGTGGGAGATCACGTTCTCTTAAAGGTTGCACCTTGGAAAGGAGTGATCCGCATCGGAAAGAAAGGAAAGTTAGCGCCACGATACGTAGGTTCCTTTAAGATTCTAGAAAGAATGGCAAAGTAGCTATCGACTCGAACTACCGGCGGAACTTAACGACGTTCATCCGACTTTCCATGTGTCGAACCTCAAGAAATGCCTAGCTGAAGAAAATCTCCACGTTCCTCTCGATTACTTGCAAATAAACGAGACTCTCCATTTCGTTGAAAAGCCTGTCGAAATCATGGACCGAGAAACCAAGAAATTACGGCGCTCTCGTATCCCTATCGTGAAAGTCCGATGGGAAGGCAAACGCGGTGTCGAGTTCACTTGGGAATTGGAAAGTGACATGAAGGCTAAATATCCGCATCTCTTTATTACGTCACTACTTAAATTTCGGGACGAAATTTCCTAAAGTAGGGGAGACTGTAACAACTCCAAATTTTCGTTGTTAATTTGTTTTCGTGTATTCCATCGTTGTACTCGAGATTTTGATTATGAAAAGTTTATATTAATGAAATTATATTTGTCACATCTTTATCGCATTTAATCGCTTATTAATCGCTAATTCAATGAAATCACAAGTAACTATGTTACTTAAATAGCCGAGTGTGTTGTTGTACAATAACCACTTGTGCCATCACATCTCTTATCTCATCGCATCGCAAATCGCAGTTAATTATGTGGAATTATGTTATTATGTGTGTATATTTGTTTATGTTTTGGTTACAATCGCTATCGCAACGCTCTCACACGCACGAATTGCTAAATCGCACTATTGTGTCAATTATAACGCTTAATATAACTATCTAGTATGAACCGAATCGCCGAACAAACTCTTAACGCGAAATAAAAGAACAAAACTTGGCCACTAGGTCAAGTTCGGCCAAACTTGTACATCACAAGTTCGCCCGAACTTGCCTAGGCCACCTAAACTCTTCAATAAACACAAGTCCGCCAGGACTTGTCTCAAAATCAGGAGAAACAAACAAGTTCGCCCGAACTTGTAGCAAGTTCGACCGAACTTGATACAAGTTCGCCCGAACTTGATACAAGTTCGCCCGAACTTGATACAAGTTCGCCCAAACTTGATGTCTGCCCACTCTTTCTCACCTCACCTAAAAATACTCAGCTCCTCTCCTCATTTGAACTTGCTGCAAGTTCGCCCGGAGCTCCCCAAAACCGAAAGCCTTTGTTTTCTAAGTAAGATTCAACTCGTTTCCAAGCTACAAAAACGTTTTACAACGATTTTGCACAAGGCTTTGCCTTCGTTTTCATCAAATCTCTTCTGTTTACGAAAATCTTCATCTTTTTATGCAAAACTTCCGTTTTTCACTCAGATCTATGCTTAGATCTGAGTAAAACCCTTTTAAAACATTGATTTTCACACGAAATTCGGACTAAATGACGTATGTTTCGTTCACTTTGAAATGGAACGAGGCGTTGTCAAGCTAGATCTCAGATCGGGAAGCGCAAGGACGAAATCATCACTTTGCACAAACTGGACTAAACCGTCCGAACCTTCAAGTTTGCTTGGATTAGTCCGAGTTTCTGTAAAATGGCTAAAAGTCACTCCAAAAGACCTCTTCAGCCTTGGTTTTGTTCAGTAGCCTAAGGTTGGAGGGATGGACACTCGATTTCCTCAGCAAACAAAGCGAAAACGCACGAATTGGATGCCAAAACAGTCAAGTTCGCTCGGAAAGCATCAAGTTCGCCCGAACTTGTCACCAGATTGGTGACCAAGTTCGACCAAACTTGATCAAATCTTCACCAAACCACACAAGTTCGCCCGAACTTGTACAGATTTCCAAGGAAATCAGACCAGTTCGCCGAACTTGTAATCCACCTCAGCAAATGAGATAAGTTCGCCCGAACTTGTCTAGTTTCTCAGGAAACTTGACAAGTTCACCCGAATTTGTACTCTCAGTAAGTCCAGACATACAAGTTCGCCCGAACTTGTACTTTCAAGTACAAGTTCGCCCGAACTTGTCTACTGTTCTCTCAACCGTTAACCGTTTCATCAATTCGAAAGACTGATGCACTTCTGTTCGCTTACAGGCTGATCCGGCGCTTTCCGCAACTCCTCTCAGATCCCGTCTCATCTCCCAATTCGCATCGACAATGAGTATACTTGAACCCCTTAAGCTTAAATGCACTTTTGGGTGTCACATATGTTCGTATATCAAAACACATCACACAACTCAACTCTTATTTGCAATCCCGCTATTACATGACTATACGTGAAATCTGCTGAATTGTATGTATTACTTGATTGCTTGTACGCCACCCTTAACATAATAGTATACTAGAGGTTGACCCGCCACCCAGAGGCGCGGGGTTGTTAAGGCTCACATTTTACATTTCTCATTTATTTTCTCTTTAGGATGTGGACACTTGTTCGCATGACTTGATCAATCGCGGTTTGTTGGTTTGTATGAATCTAAGTAGTTACATAATTCACAACTATTACGTATGTCATGCGGTGTATGCTAAAACGCTTTTATATCTATTATGTATGCAAACCTGTATGCTCACCTTTACTTAATTGTATTGACGTTTATTTTAATATATGTGGCAGGTTGAGGATATTGCTTTGGATGCTAAGATTTAGGTTTTACTTAAGAAAATCATGTAGTAAAATCTAGGGAAGATCGAATCGGATGTTATGTTTAAGAGATTTGCTTAATGTTGTAATAATTATTTTGGATTTTATTGTTTAATAGTATGGGATGTTAAACGTTTAGATAATATCGCTTAATAGTTGTTATGATGTCTCTTGAGCAATCTGGTTCGCCTAGTGCCATGCCCCGATGTTTCCGCCATCGGTTGGGGTGTGACATTTTCATTGACCATTCTTGTGTTTACTTGGTTGACTTTGTGATGCTTGGTATTGTGCACGGTCGTGCCCATAGCCTGACATGGATGTGCCTATCTAGCAACTTCCTGATTTCCTTATAATTTTTGGTTTTTACTTCGTTTATGCTTATTTTTCACTTCTTTTCATCCTGAGACCTTAGAAATCTGCATTTGTAAAATATGAATGATTTCGGTAGCATTTGCAGATAAAAAGTCATTAAAGTACTTACATTTAGGGGTAATTATGCACTAAAAATATGTATAATTTATGGCACATCATAAACCCCACACTTAAACATTGCCTATCCCCAAGCAATCTAGCAAGTTTTTTAGATGAAAAGAGTAGGTGATCCAAATGTATACAGACATTCCAATGAGTTACAATTTGCTAATAATTTTATGGTAATAATGAATCATGGCATGCCTACTAAAACATTGGTTATACTTAGTTTTACACACCTCACAATGTTCAATCAACTCTTGGCTATGTTTGGGGGTGAGTTTTTATGGGTGTAACAATTAAGTCAATCATAATGCATGCATGAGTCATAGGTTTGTGTGCAAATCATATCTATACCAATCACTTAGTAAATTCACATGAGTCAAGAGGGATTCTTTGGGTGATATGATAAGGTCTATGGTGGTTTAGTGGTGTTTAAGGCGAATGAGTGGGATATAGTCAACGCTTATCATAGAACACTTAGGTGATGATCCTTCCGAAATGACTGAGATGGTGCTTGACTCTTTTAAGGTCTGATCCTCAAGACCATTCCACAACTCTTTTACCTAATTTTCCTTTAATGGCAGATACTTCAACTATCCTTTCTCTTTGGACCATTCACAAGTTTTGGCCTAATAGCGTCTAATAACACTAGCTTCAAATCTACTTCTTGTTGGAATTGATTCTCTTGTGGAATTGTAGCTTTTGATGGATGCCACTTTCTTTCTCATTTCCGTTTGGTGATGTGCGGTATTCGATACCTTAGACTTTGATGTTGTCTTTGAGGTATTGGCGCCAAAAGACTTGATGTTGTACGCCTATTTGCCAAAAGCTTCCCCAATATATAATTTTTTGTTTCTGGGTAGAGGCTTTTGGTCCACAACTTTATTGGACTTTCCTTCATTCCTTGGTAATTCTTATGAAAGCATGACTTCGAGTGGATAATTGTGTAAGACCCTTATTATATAAATCGAAATTTGTGAAAATTTCGTATATAAAATATTTTATATGCGATTACATGTTCATACTATATTACGAGTTTCTTTAAACTTCTTAAAAATTTTAAAAAAAAATTCAACATATTATCGATGTTTAGTTTGAAACGACTAAACATATTGCGGAAGCTTGAACTTTGATCGTGTTCGATTCCTTATTGTGCTTGATCGTCATCCGGTGCTTCAAATTTTTACCTATATTTCGTAAAATATGAAATACGTTAGTTATAACAAGTTTAAAACATGACTAAAAGCCCGAATGCCAAAAATCAAACAAAATGGGATTTTGTTGTTAGCCGCCGTAAGATACGGTCCTGTACTGTAGCTTGCGGTACAACATTTCTGTTGTTATAGCAGCTGCCTACCATAAGCTACGGTAGGCCACCTTAGCTTAAGGTGGGCTGCTGCAGCTCATGTCAAATTTGTCGTTTTTTGTTATGAAAACTTCCGTAACTTATTCAATTTTCATCCGTTTCACTCGAAACTTGTTTCTAAATGTCTATAAAATGTTTACCTACATATTTAACTAGAAAAACTCAACCCGGATTCATAACTTTTATGAATTATGCAACTATTACCCGGTTTATGCACATAATTTATTTTGACCCGTTTCGGGATTTAAGCATTTGAGCTTGAATCTCATTCCTTCTTTCCATACCTCCTATTTCCTCACAAAGATTTTTTTTATCTTCCACCACAACTATATTTGTGGTGGATTTCATATGGTAAAGTAATATTTTTCTGAATTCTACCCTTCGGTTTGACTATTTACGAAAAAGACCCATTACGAGGCATTAGACCAAAAAGTCTTATGCTTTTCACTTTTACACTACCGAAAGGGTCTACTAAAATATAAAACTCATTTTTAACTACCCTTAAGGGTCGATTGCATGGTTTGCAAATTAGAAGGCATTTTGGTCACCTTTAGTCCTTTCTACGACGAGGACTTTTACAAGCGTAGTTTGACCACGTGAGCACCTTTAATCAATATCCTATTTAAAAATCATTATATTCCTAAGAACATAATATCTACAATTTCAAATCATTAGATATACTTTACTTTAGGTAACCCAATGTCCACCCATGACATGTTTAACTCCCATCGGACCTTAAGTCCTTATTGAGAGTTGACCCATTACACATACCTGGCTCGGGTCATTGCATTGACCCGTTTGTTTTACTACCTTGCACTATTAATTGCTAATTTAATAGTGATGCAACCAATACACTATTTTCCCAGTGAGCACAAAACTCGACAAACGATCATTAGTCATTATTATCAAATGGTGATAACATCACCTTTTGATCCGTTTGGTCGAAAGACCGTTTTATCGTTGTGAGAATATTTATTTGTCATCTCATTAATGTAGCCCGTTTCAGTTTACACCATACGTCATGCTACTTAAAAATCATTTCTTAATTCATTTGACCCATCATGCTTACGCCATAAAGTGTCTTTTTAAAAACTAGTGTTTATTCCGTTAACTCGTAACCAAACTACATGTTACCCTTTTTTACCCATTATAGGTTACACCATGAGGTAACTTAATCAAAACTCATTGTTTATTCTTCATCACATGACCGGATTACCAATTTACCCCTTTAAAACAAAAAATTTGGTCGTTTTAAATTGAAAACCTGTCCAATTCGTACGAAGAATGCAACTGTAGAGTCGGGCAACCGTAGGAGCGGCACTCGTACGAGTCGGGCAACTCGTACGAGTCGGGCAACTCGTACGAGTAGTGCAATTCGCAGAATTTCAGATTCGTATGGATTGGTTTGGTTCGTTTGTGAGGTATGCTTTGGTACTTACACTATAGACTAGGCCGAATCATGCAGTTCTACTTAATTCCCTATAGTTATGGCTCTGATACCAATCTGTCACACCCCAACCGATGGCGGAAAAATCGAGATGTGGCACTAGGCGAATCAGATTGTTCAAGAGAATCCATAACGACTATTTCGATGATAATATTTAGAAAGTTCAATTTCCCATACATCAAACAAATATTCAACGATAGTTAAAAAGAATTACAAGTTTCTTAAACAACACAAAATCCGACAACCTAGATTTTTAGTGAGTTTCTAGAGATCCAATCCATTTGCAGCATAAAATCTTTCAACCTGTCACATACGTTAAATAAAGGTCAATACAATAATGTAAAGGTGAGTACACGAGTTTAGCATAATAATAGTAATAAAGCGTTTAACGAAACCAACATGCGCTAACGTAGTCATGTGAACATATATGTTATCTATACCGAAATAGACTAACCAACACAACCGTAAGTGAGACAAGTAAAGTAAAGCGAGAGCGAGCCTTAACAACACGGGTGGCGGGTCAACCTATAGCAGCTATCATGTTAAGGGTGGTTAGCAATCTCAATGCATACAATTAACACATAGTTGTTCAGCGTTTCACGTATAATCATGCGAGTGAGGTTTGGGTTTCAAAGCGTTTTAGCGTTGTGTGTAGTGATCATTTGATAGAGAACGTATGTAACACCCAACAGTGCATTAAAGTGAAAATGGGTCAAGTATACTCACAGTGTGTGTTTAAGCAGCAACACGAGCGGAGGAGAGCGGGGAGAGTGCCGGGTCAGCCTGCAAGCGGGAACAGAAGTGCATCAGTCTTCCACAGTGTTGAATCGGTCGAAAACGAAGTGTCAGGTTCGAGAAACAAGTCAATTCGTACGAGTTGTACCAGTTCCTACGAATTGGTCAATTCGTACAAATTGGTTAATTCATACAAATTGAGTTTCGTGCGAATTGAGTTGTTTAGTGTCCAGAATCGAGTTTTTTCGCGTCGTTTCTTCGGGAAATCGAGTTTCTATCCTTCCAACCTTAAGCTACTAAGCAACCAAAGTTGGGGAGGTCTTAAGGCCAGTTTAGTCACTTGTGGGAATCAGGCTGGTTCGTACGAATTGGTCAATTCGTACGAGCCAGTCCGATTCGCACGAGTCGACTGTTTAGCGTCTTCGTGCGTCCGGAACTGAGTTTTCGCTTGGAACAGACGTGATTTCGAGTCCATTTTAGGCTGGTTTCGACACCGCGCTTCGTCCCACTATCTAGTGAAAGAAACATATGTCGGTTTTAGTCCGTTTTAGTGTAAAAATCGAGTTTTAAAACAGTTTTCTTTGGATGAACACTTGGTGAGCTGGAAACATTAAGTTTTCCAACTTGAGAAGCCAAGGCTAACTCAAATACACTCGTTTAAGTGTGATTCCGAGGAAAAAACGAAGGTTTTATGAAAATATAAAAAATTTCATAAACAGAGAAGTTTAGATGAAATCGGAGATAAACTCGTGTAAAATCGTCGTCGAAATCGTTGTGGTTTGCGTGAAAATAGTTGTTTCTTACTTGGAAAAACAGAGGAGAAGGTTTAGAGAGCGTTTCGTGCGAGTGGCAGCAAGAGGAGTGCGTGTGAGGAGTGTGGTATTTATAGGAGAGGAGTGGTGAGTTTGGAGGCAATTCGTACGAATTGTCAATGTCAATTCGTACGAATTGGCCAGTTTTCGTGCGAATCGTTTCCAATTCACGCGTTGGCTGTTCGTTTGGTGTTTTCGTTCGTATTAGTTAGTTGTGTTAAACATTTTTGCGATGCGTCAAGCGTTGCGTTAGCATCATAGAGCGGGTTTAAGCGAGCGAGTGAGAGCGAGAGCGAGTATAAAGCATATAAAACAAGTAAAACATGTATACACACATAAACACACAACATTACCTAACCATCATAAATAACTGCGTCTGCGATTTAGTGTGATAAGCGAGGGCGAAGGCGAGAGCGAGTAGCGAACAAACAAACACACTCGACACATAAAGAACATAATTAACTACGATTCGTGTTTGCGTTAGCGTTGCGAGTATTAAGGGTTTAGGTGTGCATGATGTAGTATGATGAAAATGTATTTTAAATGACAGAACCACTTTTTATATCGAATCCCAGATTACAAGTGGTTACAACAGAATAAACGGTAATAATAGAACAACCGAAAAATCGGGTTGTTACAAAAGCAACTCCCACCCAGGATTCAGGTTATCGCTTTCACACAAAACTCCGTTTAATTACTAAAACACCACATAGACATGGACTTGAGATTTATGAATTAAAATAACAATTAAAGACACTTTTTAATAATAACCGTACGATCTAATCGTCCCTTCACAAATTCCAACTACCCACCTGGTTACCCACCGCCAACGTTGCAAGAAAGCGCAAATACGTTTGATAAAAGACAAGCAATTCAAATATAAGCAAAAGTTTATTCAATTCAAACACAAGTAGTCAAGATATATTAGTTTGCAAAGTAATCAACAAAATTAATGTGTAAAAAGTAAACCGTTCAACCGGGGAAAGCCACAAAGGTTTAGAAAAATGTAACCTCTCTCAAGTTTCAGATTCTAGGTTTATACAAAACTCGATTTAAAATATTAATTCGACACCACATAGACATGGTATTGTAAAGTCTGTTAATTTAAGTGGTAATCGAAAATAGGTCTTTCTCATTAGATATTTTACAATTCAATTATCCTATTTACTAATGTGAGTCAACCTACTCTATGTCACGTTTTGTCATCAACCGACCAAGTTGTAAAGTAAGGACTAGTAACACATTCAAATAGTTTAAAAACCAACACGTCAAATTGTTTATACAACGTTGTCAATGTCAAATACAAATTCAAATAACAATAAAACCAAAAAAGTATTAAACCCTACGAACGTAGGCCTGGAGAATGCCCAGAAACCCTAACGCTCGTCTTTATTTATTCTCCTTGATCACTTACACCTTCTTGCTTTCACACACGAACTCCCCTTAAACCAGCCTCCCTAACACTTGCGAATTGATGTTGTGCCTCCCACTCAAAACAGACGAAAAAAACCTTTTATTCCTTTTCAGCGATTTCTTTTTCTGACAGGCCTCAAGGAATTAATGTAACCATAAGAGTCCACCATAATTAATCTGTAGCCCATGTCATTTGAAGTTGAAGCCCAAATACCCAAACAATCCATTATTCTAAATGCTTCCTGTAATGCACATCACGAAAAAAGTTCATCTTAAATTCTTATTTTTTTATTCTCTTAACAATTTTATTTATATTCATTTAGGTCGTGATGAACGAAATTTTATAGAGTAACCATTATATTATTATTATACTATTACTATTACTATTACTATTTTATATATCATTATCATATATATATATCATTATTATTATATTATTATTATTATCATTATTATTTATTATATTATTATTATTATTAGAATTATTATAATTATTATTTACTATTATTATCATTATATTATTATATACATTATATTATATTATTATATCATTATATTATTATTATTATTATTATTATTATATTATAACTCAAGCATAAACTCAACTGTTACTTGAAACCGGAGCGATGTCAAAACGTTAATCAAAATTAAGTTAAAATAGTGTCTTAGTCACCTTTACTAGTAAGGGCAAGTTGGGTGTCAAATTCAAAGGGAGTTGGTGCAAAGTGCTAAACACTAAATTATTGATTAAATTAGACATGAAAATTAAATTTGAGAGTTGATTTGGTTTGGTTGTTTGTAAAAACTAAATGAAACTAACAATATTGAGTTAGAGGTTCAATCCCCGGGTTTCATGTTGTGAAGTGGATCGAATAAACTAGTCCGTCACTACTTGGAGGTCACGTAGACATTATTTGTTAACTTACTTACTTTGATAGATAAATAAATGGTAATTTATTTGATTGCAATGATCAATGATGTTAACCAAATGATTGATGCAATTAAACACTAACCTATTTAATTACCAGTTCTAGGTGTCATGAACACAATCACATTTAATGGTTAATGATAGAGGACCAATGATAATCGAGAACTTAATCCCAATTGTTTAAGATTAAATATTAAATAATGAAATAATTTATGAGTACGAACTAAAGTTTATCATTCAAAATTGTTTAATCAAATCAAGTAAACATAAAGATTTACCTAACAGAAAGTTAAGTAAAAATCCAAATCCAAAAATAGATGAGAACTAATTGAATTCAACTACCAAAACCCTATCCCTGGAGATGATCATTGGTGGTTTAGCCTTGCATCTTCACAAACATGTCTTCAAATCTTGATTCAAGAGGAGAAATTGTGTTATGGATGGAATTCGGATTATTAGAATGGAGGCAAATCGTCCCAAATCACACCTAATAAGTGTATAGAAAGTATTTTTCTAAACCCTAATGTTTGGGATTGAATAAGGTGAAAAGCACGAAATTCGAGGCTAATCTGCTCTGCGACATAGGTTGCGCCCAAAACGACGTAGACTATGACAATCTTGAGGTTCTGCGCTGATGAGCTTCTGTCTTTTGCCCCCAACTAAGCTGATCTACGCCGACGGCATAGGTACACCAAAACTTGGAGTAAGCTGCATGGAAGCCTGATGTTTTCATTTTTTGCGTCTTTTATTTCTTGACACTTCCAATCCTCCAACTTGCTTCAAAACATCCCATATGCGTCTTTAACATGTTGAAACTTGAAAATCACATACATCGACAAATTAATTGTGTTTAACACAAGCGCATAAAAACATCCAATTATACATATTAAACATCCAAATTTTACTCAACTATTAAAAGCCTTCGTACCCAAACACGTTACTTTTTAGAAACCACATGAACTAACCTGTAATTAACTCTATAAATTCCTATAAAAATTAACTTGATAAATTATCCTTCAAATTATAGATGCTATAAATTGCATCATTAGCCATATTGGATCAGAATATTTTCCTCAAAACTTGTTAAAACACACAAGCACATATAGTAATTAATATTCTTATACGTAATTTTAACAAAAAGAAAACTTAACACCATTAATTAATATAGAGATAGTCTCTTAGCATTAATTATAAATTAAATAGTTCTTAATTATAAAACATGAAATCTCATTAGATGGATTCTTAATAAACCTTTATACTTACAAAATAACGAATTACCCTTCTAAAATTATATACATATGATCCTAAACATTATCAATATAATCACGATTCACAAGTGACTATCACAACATCGTCAACCACCACATTGTCACTGCTAACAACAATCACCTCCCATCTAGAGCATATGTATAAGCACCAAAATACAAATACCAAGCGTATCATGTTAAACAAGGTTTTTCGAATAGAATAGCAACATACTACACATCAATCTAAAGTGAAAATTTCATGGAATAACAGGAAAATATTAATCTTTTTAAAATGAAAATTTCATGGAATAACAAGAAAATATTAATCTTTTTAAGATTTTTTTTTCTTTTTTACAAGCGGTCTTATTTAAGTTTTTCTAATATATTTATCTTTTCTTTTTGAACGGTGAGAATCTTTAACAGTTGAGAGAGAGATCTCACACCCTCCAAACATAGGGCCCTAACCCTACTCTGGCCAAACTATGTTGTCTTAACCGGGCTCACGCTGGCGTTAGAGTTTGACTAATGGCGTTCCCTGGGAAACCATACCACCCACTACCAGTGGCTGGGGCTTGCGCCGCACAAGAGAGAATCTCTCTGCCGTAACGCACGGTTGACTAAAACCCGGGGTGGCTCGGGCTCGAACTCTTGACGGTTCTGGGAGAACTAGCTTTCATTGCCTTTATCCACCAAATACGACACTAGTGGGGATTGAACTTGAGTCTCTATGAAGAACCCATCTCTTTCCAACCACTGGTTATGGATAATATATTTATCTAGTTATATATAATGCGTGATTTAAAAAAAATTATGTAGTCTAATCGGTCAAACCGTATAGTAGATATTACTATCTTTGAGTCAATTATAATGCTTGGTAACGTTATGATGAAGTGACTCGTCTGAGTGTGTCGGTGGTTCATATACACGAGCGGTTGCTGATGACATTCGTTAAATTTTTTCAACAATAATGTTAAGTACTACCCATTCGATTTTAAGGATTTAAATACTAGTTATGATCATGGCAACTAACTGGACCCATGTGCACTTAACTTCAAAGGGTGGCTTCATAACACAGTAGCCTCCAGTCAGCCCATTTCACATATTTAAGAATATAGGTTATAAAGTTTTAAGTGTTTTTAGATTAATGTGGGTGTTGTGTATATATATATATATATATATTATAAAAATATGGGTTAGTTTATTTGTGAACAATCCCTTTGATTGTAAACATTAGTGAACTAATCCTAGTTCTTGATAATCAATACACAAGTGTAAATCAATGTCAATGATTTGATGATAAAAATACACTAGTGCCTATAGAGAGAGAGAGAGTGTACTGTACAATATCCTTTGACGTACAATGGTACGCGATGAGAATTCTGCATGTTGTAAAACCAAATCCGCATGTTGTAAACCCAAAGCTGTATATTTGTAAAACCAATCCGCATGTTGTAAAACAAAATCAGCATGTTTGTAAAACCAAATCCACATGTTGTAAAACTAAATCCGCATGTTATATTCCTCATCGCGTACGTATCGTATGTTAAGGTGAATTGTACGTTAACTAACCCCTATATATATATATATATATATAAAGAGAGAGAGAGAGAGAAAGTGTATCGTACAATTGATCTTAACGTACAATACGTATGCGAGTATAAATCGGATGTTGTAAAAAAGCGCTGAATCTGGGAAATTGCATGGATGAAATCGTATGGGGGATGAATCGCATGTTTGTGTTTTATGGGGTGAAATCACATGGGGGATGAAAATCGCATGGGGATGAAAATCTGACGGCTGGGGTTATCACGTACACAATGTACGATAAGCCATTTTGTACGTTAACTCGCCCATATATATATAGAGAGAGAAAGTATAGCGTACAAAATCCCTTATCGTACGAGCGTACGAGATGGGGAATTCGCAAGTTATGGAAAAGCGTGTGTGGGGAAGTTGGACAAATCGCATGTTGGAAAAAATGCATGAAATCTCATGGACTTATCTATTTCGCATTGAATGTTGTGAATTTGATGAAATCGCATGGCTGTCAACAAATTCGCACGTTGGAAAATCCTAGCGTACGCTCGTACGTTAATAGTATTTGTACGTTAACCGCTCCATATATATAGAAAGTATATATATATAATGTCACTAAATGATATATGTGTCGCGTCCATGCTATTCGGTGTAAATGTATAAAGTTATAAAATAACGCGTCGAAAATGTTAGAAAATGTATTTACTCTACATCTCACTAGATTAGATTTTTACTGAGCTTTTAGAAGAATAGTAATAAATCTTACTTTGACCTAGCCATTCAAAAGTGTGAACACAAGTTCTTAACTTTGGGTTTAATAGTTTTTTTTTTCTTTTTTAAATTATGTCACAAAAAGCATAAAAGCGCATATAGTATAGATCACTGGCGTTTATATTATACGGTTATACCTACCCTTGAACTTTTCATTTTAATCTATGGTCCGGTATTGAAGTCCAACAGTCTTCTTCTTGGGCCGAAAAAGGAAATCAATTAAACGGCCCTATCTTAATATAACTTATCATTAATCTAAAAAAATAAATTTGATCAAGGATTTGCATTTACTAATTTATATGAATTTTGTGCTTAACTCCTCTACAAACAAAACATAATTAGTTGGTTGAGAAATACAAGTCTACAAGTTAAACTAATTACTTATCTAAGTAATTTAATTGCAAGCGTCTTCTTTTTCTTTGATTTTGGTTGACTGTTTATTGAAAAAATAACAAATTAGAGAAGCAAAAAAGTCAAGTTTAGTGGGTTCCTTGGATTTAATTGGATAAAGATATCAAGATTCAACCTACAAAAATATGCAAATATTAATTGGTGATATTTTCACACACTTAATGCAATTTTATTATCCTTTATGGCATTGTCATTGGGACACTTGTTGAAGATTGACATAAAGATGCATTTCAAGGATATGTTATAAATTGAGACATAGGACTGACATGAGAATTTGTTACCTTACGCGTATATGCTAGACATTATTTCTACTTTCTCTGCTTGATGTGTTTATAGAGTCAATCAAAAGGGGTTGTAATTGAGTGAAATTTTTATTTTTTATTTTACTTTGAGATAAGTGAAAGAACGATGTGTATGCAACATGTTAACATGAGTAAATACATTTTAATAAATCTATTATATATTACATATATATATAGAGAGGAAGTTTTAGATACAAAATCCCTTAACGTACATTACGTACGCGACAACCAAATCGCACCTTATAAGGAAGCGCCTGTTTTGGGTCGGACAAATCGAACGGTGTATTTTGTGTGTTGAAATCGCATGGAATGGTGGTTTTTTGATGAATTCGCATGAAAACATGAAATCACACGAAGATCGGACAGTGGGGATTATCGCGTACCCAATGTATGATAACCCATTTTGTACATTAACTGGCTCATATATATAATATATATATATATGTTCTATAGAAATGGGTTAAAATAAGAACCGCCTTAAGTAATGAGAACTAGGCCATCCAAAAAGGTTTTTCTGATTTTTTTCTCAAAAGTCATAAAAAATCACTTGTTTCAGCAAAAAAAAATTAAAAATGCTGCAAATCCACATTTACATGAGGCGTAAAAAAATATTTATCTTCATGCAAAATTTATGCCATTGCGTAAAAAAACTTGCATCAGTCAAAACTACCGACTCGACAATTTTTTTTACAGATGTGTTTATAATGTTTTCATCTACGTTTATGCAAAAACATTTTGGCCCAACTCACGGGGAACAAAAAGTTCTCATGGTTCTCGCAACTCGTGGTGGTTCTCATTTGACGGAGCTCATGCTCTATATAAACTAACCATCTTTTTTATGATGATTGTATAACAAATAATAGATTTATTAAAATGTATTTACTTATGTTAACATATTGCATTCACATCGTTTTGTTCTAAACACACTTTCTTGTTCTAATGAAAGTAGAAACTATAAACATGTCAATAAAATACTCATGCGTTCAACCCTAAATTCAAAGATATCAACAAAAATAAAAGCACCTATGAACAAAGAGAAGACAGTCGATGCATGATCAGATTGTGGATAAAATATGGTTACTCTGGGTTAAACCGACCAGTTAAGCTTTGTTTTTAAGTCAACATCAAGCACAATGACCCTATTAGAGGCAAATGATTGTGTTGAAACTTTTAGTTGATCACTTAATGACTTAAGTGTAAACTTGTTTTGTAAGTTTAGAGTTTAATGTTTAGTTGGTCTCTGTGGTTTCCAAATATTGCAGACTTGGTCCCAGTGCTTCAATAATTACAAAGTTGGTCTCAGTAGTTGTAAATTTTGCACTCGTGTGGTCCCTGTCACTAACCTCTGTTAGATTTCTTAATTAAGTATATATAAAATGACTATATTACCCTTGAATAATTAAAAGAAATAAAATAATATAGAAATAGGCCTACCCCTTTGAGTTTTAAAACCATAAAAACTTACTGCTATCACTTCACTTTCAAAGCCTTACCTTTTTGTTTTCTTCTTTGTTTGCAAACAAACCTAAAATCAGATGAATCAGATCGTTGGCCACCATAAATCTTTCTGTTCAAACTTTATACAACCTATAGTTCTAAATCAGTATTAAGGTGATATTGGCCAACGTCTTCTTCGACGTCTTTAATTTCTTGCTATATCGATAAAAGGGGTTGGATTTGAAATTTCTATGTCAATCAAAGTTGGGTCACGATTTGGAGTTTATGCGTCAATTGTTAGGTGATGAGTAAAGGGGACGGTGAACTGTGGGTAGGGGTTAAAGTTTTTCGGGTATTTGGATCTTGTAGCGGTGGGAGATGGATGGTGTTTTGGTTGGTGGTAACAGGCGGAGGAGATGATTGCAGGTGGTGGTGACGGTGGAGATGGTTCAGGTGGTGGCGACAGTGGAGATGGTTGCATGTGGTGGCGAATTTGGAGGAGATGACGGTGTAGGAGGTGGTTTGGATATGGGTTTGCGGTGGGGTTATGGGTTACGAGGTGAAGGAAGATGGTGATAGTGGATGGCGGTGGTTTCTGGTTGCTGGTGGCGGCAACGGGGATGGTGTCGTTGAAACAATGGTGAAGGTAGAGAGACAGAGGGGTTTATATATATATTTTTTATTTTTTAATTATTCAGGGGTAATATAGTCATTTCACGTGTATTTAGTTGAGAAATCTAACAGAGTTAGTGATAGATACCTACACGAGTGCAAAATTTACAATCACTGGGACCAACTTTGTAATTATTGAAGCACTAGGACTAAGTCTGCAATATCTGCAAACCACACGAACCAACCAAGCATTTAACTCGTAAGTTTACAAACTAACACAATACTAATTCTAATTTTTATGACAGTTCAAGGTAATTAGCATGCGAGTCTTTGTCGTCAAACTCTAATAAGAATCTTCGCTATGAAGACTTTCTAAATGTAAATCCACCATGGTAAGATGTGTATGGCTTTTATGGTACATGTCAGAGACTTTGGGCACGCCACAAATGCGTCTTGGGGGCATTCCACATAATTAGGACTGAGCAGTTTATGGTTTCGAAACCGTTAGAACCGAGAAACCGAATCGGAACAGCTAGATGCGAACCATATTTTTGTATATCTGGTTCCGGTTCCGGTTCTTAAATTTGGGTTTGGTTCGGTTTGATTCGGTTCTGAACCGCTGCACAACTCTACACATGATGACTTGCAAACTAAGCTAATACTCTTTTCTAGCTAATATGGTCAAATGACATTTCTAAAATTCTCTCAGTCGGTGTTCAATTTCCTTACAATAGAATTCAAAGACATTTCCAAAAAAAAGGCGCTAATTTTACTTAACATTTTCAAAATCTTCGATAGATTAAAATTTACATATAGAAAACACAATGTGAAATTATTAGATATTAAATTGTCTATACTTATTACTTTATTAGCATGATTTTACATACATGAAATTTGTTTTGATTAAATTTGTTGCTTTATAGTTAAATGTTAAAAAGTATTTACGTTGTACACGCAAACTTGTATACATGGTGTTTATAACGTCCTGATATCATGAAATTTTAAGAAAAAAGGTCTTTAACTAATATTAGTATAAAATTGGATAGTGTTGACCCTCGTGGCTTGATTATTTATTGTAACCCACATGTTATGCACCTAAAGAAACACCGGTTCAAATTCGCGTGGGGTTAGAACTAAAGAGTGATTCTCGATTCTCGATAGGAGGTTAATCTCTAATCTATTCTTGATCGACTAAGCTTATACCGACCTTTAAAACAAAACATCGTGAAGCTCGCTAGGAGAAGAAGAGATAGGGGGTTCTTCTCGTAACTACTCTCCGACGTGAGAATAAGTATGGCTTTAAGGAGAATAAGCTGTGTGTGTTAAGAGTGAGAGTGAGAGAACTCGAATCCTTAAACTTATGGTTGAAGGTTTGTATTTATATCCGAAGAGTGTGGAGAAGGAATCGGGTTGATGGGCCTTGGGTTAGACGTCACTTTGCAAAGGTGGAGGGGCGTTGGCGCATGGTGGTTGGTGCCACGTGGCCTGCCGAGTGTACTTATTATCGAATTTGTCATCAGTTATAAATGGAAATCATGGAGTAATGAATGGCTTGTGCGTTGTATGCGGGCCTCGGGCCCTTGTTATAGTTGACGTATGATTTAATAACAAGTACCACCTTTAGTTGTCGTTGTTGGAGCGGGGGTTTAAACAAGTTTTATTTGCCCGGCCTACTCGTCGAGGATTTGGCCCCTTGTGGGTATGAACAAGTTCTGCCCCTTCTGCAACCCCAGTTGGTTGTGGAAGTTGAAAACTAATTTAGCGCGTTGTGAAGATATTTTTGGCCTTACGAGGCGTATATATATATATATATATATATTAAATTTGCATGTAAACCGTTGTCTACAATATTTGTGTGTGTATTACTACTTTGTGCAGGTATCGCGAATGAAGGTTGGCTCATGTTCATAAGTGGTACAACATACAACCCGACAATGCGCATGGAGTTGTGGTACGCCTTGAGGTTATAGGTGTGTTATATATTTGTAGTTTAGCTAATTATGTTTTTGCGTATACCCAAAGTGGTTCGCGCATTTGTAGCATAGTTTATATGAATGTAAGCATGAAAAGTAATGTAAAAGACACGTTTTGTATTAATAAAGATATGCTTGGCAACATGCCTTGGCTATAATAGATTGTGTCTTACATGTAACATTTTATTAACTGCGCAACATTCCATGTTCGTGGATTGATTGTGCCATCTATCTTACGCAATTTGTACGTACCTTTTCCAAGGACCTCATGTATGACATTGGGTCCTTCCCATTTCGGGGCAAGCTTGACCAAACACACTATATTAGAGGCTTCATTGTCGTGAAAGACGTACTCTCCCGGGTTGAAAGTGCAAACACAAAACGCGCATTGTAGTACTTTTTAGCTTGGACATATACTTGGCTTCATTTATGTCCGTGTTCTCACACATTTCTTCCAATAAATCCAGGTCTAGACTCAATTTCATTGCAGATGGAATTGATATGGAGCATGCATGTCGATGAGAGACTAATTTAAGTTGGGATAACCGACTCATAGCCATATGCTAGGCTGAAAGGTGTTTATCTGGTGCTTGTTTTGGGAAGTGTGCGATGTGCCCAGAGGATGCTCGGTAACTCCTCAAACCACCCTCTTTGTTCAGTCCTGAGCCTTGCTTTAATTCCATCTACGACACTGCGGTTGACGCGCTCAAGCTGGTCATTCTCTTGCGGTGCGCCGCGGTGTGAAGAGGTGCTCGATATGTAATTCGGCCAACCACTTATGTAAATCTTTGTGCATGAAGTTGGTGCCATTATCAGTGACGATGCTCATCGAGAGGCCGAAACGGTAGATGATGTATTCTGATATGAACTTCTTGACCACGACAGTTGTTGTGGATGCAAGTGCCTTCGTTTCGACCCACTTTATAAAGTAATCGACAACTACGATGTTGAATTTAACTGCGTCAGGGGATTCTAGGAAAGGCCCTACTAGGTCAATGGCATGTTGTTTAAAAAGCCAAGCCGTAGTGATGGAACGAGCTCGTTATTTGGGCATATGTCTCTGGCGGGAGTCGCATTTGTGCAGCTCCTTAACAGCATCAAGGTGCATCCCCGGCCTGTAATATCATGCATTCATTACTTTTGCAACCACCATGCGCGATCCTGTATGAAGGCCGCAAATACCATCGTGAATCTCACGAATGAGGTAATTGGCATCTTCTGAATCCATGCAACATAAGTGTGGCCTATGAAAGATCTTCGAAACAGGATCCCTTTAGAAATCTGACATTTCATGGCCTTGTGTTGGAACTTTTTGTCCTCAACTTTGTGAGGGAGGGTACCAGATTGCCGATAGGTGATGATGGGAGTCATCTAAGATGGTGATCCCATTTCAATGACGCTCACTTGGCGTAAATGGACTGGCAGATTCTTGAGGGCCTCTATGCACACATCCTTGGCTAAGTGTTGAAAACTTGTTGATGCCAATCTGCTTAGAGCACCGTTGGTTTGTTTTCGCTTCGATTGACGTGTATTACTTTGAACGATTGAAAATGTTGGATGAGATCCTTAACTTGGGCAAGGTACAAAGACAAAGTTTCCCTCTTTGCGTCATTAGGATTCGTTTATTTGCCCCACCACTAGGAGCGAGTCGATGTGAGCTTCCAAATTGCGAACCCCCATTTTTATTGTTAAGCGCAACCCAGCAAGAAAAGCCTCGTGCTTTGCCTCATTGTTGGTGCTTTTAAAATCCATGTGGATTGTATACGTGAGTTCTTGTTTGTCTAGGTTGACTAGGCGAAGACCTGCACTTGCGCCGTCTTCATTTAAGGCCCTATCAGTATACAAGGACCAAACATCAGTGTTAGGTTGGGTGGGAGTTGATTCCTGCTCAGCTTCACATTCTTTAATCTTCTTTTTAGGTACCTCAGTAACAAAAAACCGAAAACACTTGACATGTGATGGCAGGCCTTGGCTTATATATCAGGTTATGTCCCCTCAATTCTATAACCTATATAGCTAGTCGACCCGATATCACTGGTTTGGCTAAGATGTGACCAGTCTTGCAGTCCGTGAGGACGTTGATGAAGTGTCCCGTGAAGTATCGACGTAGATTCCTAGACGCATGTACAAGTGCTAGCACGCGCTTCTCCATAATCGAGAATTGAGTGTTAGGATCGTTGAGTACTGTACTGACATAGTAAATCGGTGTTTCAACCCCTTCCCTGACCACAAGGGGCACTGCTCCCACCGCGGGATCAGATGCAGATAGGTAGAGAGTCAGTGGCTCCTCTTTTTTCGGGGCGGTAACGGTTAGGAGCTTGATCAAACACTGCTTCATCTCTTTGAACTCGTATTCTGCTTCTTGTGCCATTTGAATTAGTTATTCTTCAAACAATTGCAGAAGGTGCTGATGAATGGGAACGACTTAGCGGCGTGGTTGGCAAGAAACCTGTTTAAGCGGCTAGGCGCACAACAAGGGTTTGTATTTCGTTGATCTTGGAAGGGGAGGGCATGCGCTCTATTGCTTAGAATTTTTCCGGGTTGACCCGGAATCCATCCTTTGTAACGACGAATCCCATAAACTTTCCATCCTCCATTCCAAAGGAGCACTTGCTTGGATTGAGTTTCATGTGGATGTTGCGCAAGGTTTTGAAAGTTTTTTCAATATCCTTGAGCATCAGATCTTCTTCCATGCTCATTATGATAAGGTCATCATGTAAATCTCCACGTGCTTGCCAAAGTCATCACTAAAATTCTTGTCCATTAACCTTTGGTATGTTGCTCCTACATTCCTCAACCCGAATGGCATCTTGGTATAATAGAATATGCCCATCTTAATGCGGAAAGTAGTTTTTTTCTTCATTTTCCAGGGCCATTTGCACCTGGTGATGCCCTTTATAAAAGTTGAGAAAACACTTCCACCTGAAAGGTGCACGGGAATATACTGTCTTATCAATTTCTAGTAAAGAGTAACAATCCTTGGGACATGCGTTGTTCAGGTCTTTGTTATCAACACACATGCGCCAACATCCCTTTGACTTTTGGACCATGACTAGGTTGGCAACGCAGCTTTGGTACCTAAATTCGTGAATTAGCTGCCTGCTCAGGATTCATGACATTTATTCATTGCTGGTCTTCTCTGCGTCTAGGCTTCGCTTGCGTTGGACCATATGCTTAGCAGAAGGGTAGGTGTTCAAATGATGTTCAGTGACGTCACGTAGGACCCTAACCATATCGGTATGTGTCTAAGCGAAGATGTCCGTGTTCTGGAAAAGAAGTTCTTTCAGATGGGAACATATGTTTTCCGACATGGTGAGGCCGAGAGTAATTGTTTGCTTTGGATACTTAGGATTAAGCGTCTGATGTACCATCAATTATACATATTTATAATACGAATTTATCCCCATTTATTAATACTTTTGAGTAAATTTATGAAGGACACACAACCTAAATCGTTCTTTTTAAATTTTTATAGGATTTGAAGATCCAAAATAAAAAGAAGCAAAAAAATGATAAAAAAACATAGGAAAATACGAAGTTTCCAAGAAGCGCCCCCATGCAGAACAAGGCACACCTTTGCCTATCTCCTCAGCCTGCCTTTTGGTAGAGTCTGAACAACTTGGTGGGCAAGAAAAACACGACAAACACGCCCGTGCATACATATGCATGACCGTGCCCCCCATAAAAGACAAATTGGTTAAAGACAAAAGCTCGAGACCAAAGTACACTTGCTGTAACTGTTGTCAGTATAGATCACCATGCACGACCGTGCATGGCTTGGGACGCCCGTGACCAAGACCCTCGTTTCAACAAACAAATGAATTGGAGTTGAATCTAAATTGTTTGTTCACCTATTTATCTTTTACTACGAGGTAACTATTTCATTTTACATTTAAATTCCATTGATAATTATACCAATCAAACGTATTGAAATTTCAAATAAATTCTTTAGGATCCAATTCCATTACATTCCACAAAACTAACACTGCGTAAGAGATTTGCTGCAAAAGATTATCAACGACCATCCAGAAGGTCCCGCGCCGTCAAATGATTTCTATGCAATCATTTGCATCAACATCGAAGATTGAAGTGTATGACATAGATTCTTATACGTTTTCTTCAGTATTTTTAACAACCGTTTGGTTTTTTTTTTATTTTGATTACATTTTGTAAAATTTAAGTTAATGACCTTCTGATGTATTGACAACCTCATGCCTTTCAAAGCGAAGGTAATGGGTTCGAGTATTGTCTAGAGCAAAATGATCTGCGTTGAGGCGGTGTTGGTGGTGGTGATAAGGGGTGAAGGACGGAATGAAATAAAAAAATTGGGTGGAAAATATTCCCGACAGCAACCCATAATCAAAACCTTTAGGACGCGCGAAAAACCTTATAATAATGAACCAGAAAACTTAGCGGTTAAGAAAACTTGGCGATTGACGAAAAAACCCGCACAAAAGTACCTTGTTAAACTCGCAATTAAAAACCGAACCATTTGGGTTCAAGATCCGAGCGTACGCGATAAGAACCAGCACGAAAATCGAGAAAACGCGCGATTGGACGAAAAATGCGGCTGAGGACACGTGTCACGACATCACGCCACGTGTCAAACCTACGCTGGACACGTGGCAGCCAAAGCCAGACCGACCGCCCGGGCGCGTCTCGCCAGAAACCCTGGTTTTTTCCCGTGACACGTGATAGAGTCCAATTTTGGGTATATAAAGGCCAGTCTGGGAGATGGCCAGATGCACCAGTTTGATCGAATTTTGACAAACTCTCTCTCTCGTTCCTCTGTTTCTTTGCAGTATACCCTTAAAACCCCTAAACTGCGAAACTATGCCGCGTTGTAAGTGTTTTAACCCTGATCACTGTTCGATACTCTGTCCGATTAATAGATAATCCAAATCAACGGATGTTTAAGTGCTGCCTGTATAAGGCTATACTTTGTCATCACGTTGTGGTTTTGATCTCGTGATGTATCGTTGCAGTTTGAGTTGGGTTGTTGCACTAACACGTGTTGCATTGTATTTTTATTAGAAACCCAGGACTTAGACCCGAAGGCTATTACTGAAACCCTGATTCTGCAAAGTGAGTCATTCTTTCTTTTTACCAAATGTTTTGCAAAACCCTAAATGTTTTTCAGTTATAGTACAGTGATTAAGTCTTTATATTCTTACTGGGAACTACCGTCAGTATGTGAGGTTTTATATACAATACTTGATAATCTTCACTATTGGACAATGGGTTAGCCAATGAGTGATGTGACCACAGTCACAGGAACTGCCAACGAGTGATAAATACTATTTAAAATAGTTTCTTTACTATTGGACAATGAGTTAGTCAATAGTAGTTTGGTAAGATAAAACAAATGTAAAAACTCTTAATGCCGTAAATATAAGAATGTGTCATTTTGTACAAATTGAATGAACTCACCAGTATTTCCTGCTGACAAAATGTTTTTAAACGCGTTCAGGTGATTACAGTAGATCGGATGGGAAACCATACCCAAAGGCTTAAAGAAGTGGCTTATTTTATTCATTAAATTAAGAAACATTGTTTTAGGAACTCGGGTTTATCCCTATTAAAAGCTACCTTTATAAATCATGAGTTTTATTCCCATCTGTTTAAATAAATAAAATCCGGTATTTCTAAACTCTGACAGGGGTTGTGGATGGAGGAAATTTGGGGCATTTTAAGAGAATGTAATTCCTTATGTAAAGTGATTTCATTCCAGTAACTAATCAAATATAACTTTTTTATATCATCACAATGGTTCATTTTACCCGTCATCCATGCCTACATTAAAATAAAAAAATGAAAACGAAATCAAAATTCAAAAGATTTGAGTCTTGAATAAACGTCATATTTTAAAAAATAATTAATTACATGTTTCTTGAAAAATTCATTATACTCGTGACGTATAGCTAAATGTTTACTTTCTTGAAAAATCCATTATACTCGTGAAGTATAGCTAAATGCTTACTATATGATAATAAAAGATTGTGATTACATTTATTATACGAATCACGAGTATCATAACGATGCTTGTCAAAACACGTGATGGTGTAGCAAATTGCAAATTCTCCTCCCTCCAATTCTACGCGTAGTGTCAAGGTCAACCATCACTAATTTGGCCAATTAGATATTACCATTTGTCATTGAATCTTTGGTGTATTAATTATTATCATTTTTTTATATAAGTCTTCTGATAAACTAGTAAATACCACTGCAATTTACGACGGGTCCAAATATAAAGTAGCTAGGATTTGTACCGTCAACATCTAAATAGTTTCTCAACAAAGGTTACATCAAAACGTAAATAAACTAAAGATGTACATAAAAATAAGCACGAAAACGTATTATATGTGACCCGACTTCTTTGTGAAAGAAATTTACGTCGAACACCAACTCGAACTTATACCGATACATATATAAAAATAAGTACAGAATTATGTTTTTGTAAGTTAAAAATGGTACCGCGTGTTGCGCCAGCGCCGAAACGTAAAGTAAGGCG
Organism: Scalesia atractyloides; assembly: GCA_947069175.1. Classification (NCBI taxonomy): domain Eukaryota; kingdom Viridiplantae; phylum Streptophyta; class Magnoliopsida; order Asterales; family Asteraceae; genus Scalesia; species Scalesia atractyloides. The sequence continues at coordinate 27,232,430 of CAMTDV010000006.1, forward strand.
AATTTATTGTCTAATGAAAACATATCGACTTGTTGTAAAACAAAATTTATGCCAAAACGTAGATCATATCAAAACGTAAAAAAAGCGAAACGTAAAGTAAGTCGAATTTATTGTCTAATGAAAACATACCTAGCCCTGTAAACGAACCGAACGTCCATGAACTGTTCGTGAACTTGTTCGGCGGGAAGTTCGTTTATGTTCGTTTATTTAATAAATGAACGAACACGAACAAAAAATTGTGTTCGTTTAATTAAATAAACGAACATGAACACACCTTGTGTTCGTTCATTTATGTTCGTGAACGTTCGTTTATGTTCGTTCATTTATGTTCGTGAACGTTCGTTCATTTATGTTTCTGAACGTTCGTTTATGTTTTAGTAAATACATAAATAGGTATAATTATATAAATATTAGGTTTTCTAACTACTTATATAATATACTAATTAGTAATTGAGTTTTCGGTAATAAAAAGTAAAATTTCAAATTTTTTCTTCACTTACTTAATATTTATATAAAAAAACTACTTAATTTTAGTATCTATGAACCCTAATTTAGATGTGTTTTCGGATGAAATGTGACATATTAGACATTTTTGTTTGTGTTCACTAATGTTAAATTGTGTTTGTTTATATTTGTTAATTACGTTCATTTATATTTATTCAATCATGTTTATTCAACTATGTTCATTTAAACTTTTTTTTGTTTATGTTTGTTTAGATTTTAAATGAACGAACAATAACGAACATGAACATGGCCGATTTCTTAATGAACGAACACGAACAAAAAATGTGTTCGATTAATGTTTGTGTTCGGTTAAAGTTAAATGAACGAACACGAACATGCCGATGTTCGTGTTCGTTCGGTTCGTTTACAGGCCTACACATACCGACTTGTTGTAAAACAAAATTTATGCCAAAACGTAGATTATATTAAAACGTAAAAAAAAGCGGATCCAAGTGTAAAGTAACTCGAATTTGTACCGTCAACACATGAATCGTTTCTAAACAACAGTTACGTCAAAACATAGATAAATAAAGATTTATATAAAAATAAGCACAAAAACGTATATATATGACTACTTATTTGCGAAAGAAATTTACGTCGAACACCAACTTGAACTTATACCGACACGTACATTAAAATAAGTACAAAATTATGTTTTTTAAAGTTAAAAATGGTACCGTGCGTTGCGGTGGTGAGGAAACGTAAAGTAAGTCGAATTTATACAGTCTAACGAAAACATATTATACTTGACCCAAATTGTTGTAAAACAAAATTTATGCCAAAACGTAAATCATATGAAAACGTACAAAGAAAGTAATAAAAAAACATATTATATCTGAGCTTACCTATTTTTATAGAAACATAATTAGCTTTAATTTATACCGAAACTTACATAAATATAAGCAATGTACATAAATATAAGCATGAAAAAAGTATTATAAAGTTTTTAGAAAGTTGAAGGATTGTAGACACCAATACTATATTTGAAGAATAAAAACTAAAAAACACATGCTATAAATGTTAAAGAGCTGCATGCCATGGTCACCCATCTTTTGAATGTAGCTTTATTGAATTAGTAGATGTTACCCAAATAAAATTAATTATCCTATGTATGTATGTAAGAAAGTGATAACATCCTATACTCATGTATGTGTATAAGAAAGTGTCACTAATTTTAATAGTTTAAGTAATGCAATTTTTAAAACATGCGTTATAATCTTTAAAATATGTATGCATATAAGAAAGTGATAAGTAATTTTAATAGTTTAAGTAATACAACTTTTAAAACATACAATATAATATTTAAAATATATTATTGACTTTTACCAACTAAGTGATTTTTAAACGGTAGCAACTTTTTCACACATTAATATTTTTTAAATCACGTCATAACAACTATTATTTTATTATCTTTAATTTAATTTGAGTATTATATTGCAATAATTTTTAAATTAAAAAAAATCACATATTACATAATTACTATTGTTTGTGTTCCCCGTCTCATCACTTGGAGAGTACCCCTCTAATGTATGTGTATATATATATACCAAATAGAATTTAATTAATTTTTCATAAATTTCTCTAAAAGGTTTAAGTCTACGTATATGACTTCAATCGAAATTGTTAATTTTATAATCCATAAAAGTTACTAAGAGAGAGCAACTAAGGAATTCCTCTCCTTTGTGGACTTTTTTTTACATTAAATCTAACTTAACTAGCTTATGCTTCATTACTTAAAAGAAATATTATTCTCTTATATGAGAATAAAATGTGTTTACACCATGGAAATTGTATGTTATTTGTAAAAAAAATTATAAAAATCAAAGGTTTAGGCGATAGACAATGTGTTTAGCGCTCATGCGTTTAACACATTCATATGATATGGGTTATGGTTACACGATTATATTATGTGTTTTCTTCATTTCATATTGTGTGAATATGTGTGCAAAGCCTAAGGCCCTAAACACAAATTAACACAAGTACCCGTTTCAGTCCGTACAACCCAAGTGTTTAATATCGTATCCTCATAGCTAAACATGTTTTTATTTTATATTTAGCATTGTACTGCAATTGGTGTCTGTGCATGTGTATATAATGTATTTTCTTCTTTTAATTCTATTTAAATTGTGTTAATCTAGGTGTTCCAATACAATTTAATATTGTTCATATAAATTTAGGATGTCAAATTGATTTCCATAATGATGACTAAAGTGGATAGATGGAGATAATTATTGGTTGCATGTGATACATATATAAGTACTTTGAATTAGATTAAAATGTTATACATTATTATATGGTACCACTAGCGAAGTATTTCTTGATGATATTAGGCTGGAAGGTGTGGTTTAGCGTCACCCTGCCACATCATCAATTAAAACACTTTTGGGCGTCATCAACCACCCCGCGGCTTTTACAAAGGAGCACTATCCCTTGTCCGCCAACATGCTAACGGACCGAGATTGGTATTTTCGAGGTATGTGGTCACATATGACCGTTGGCAATCAGTCAAATCTATTAAAAAAATCTTAATTCTAATATATATACAAACTTATCACAAACTAAAACACCCACCATTCACAAAAAAAAAACACAAATTTTCTCCAATCTTTTTAAAAAATGTTATCCGATTCGTCCAGCTCTTCATCTGCCGGTGTGCTTGATGATATGCTTACGCAGTGAGCAGGAAGCGATTAATTATTTGCGAGAATAAACTCAATCGTCTACATCGCGTACCAGACAAGCACCTCTTGAACGAGATCGGTTAGGTGCTCATGAACGTTCAGTGCACGACTACTTTTATGAAAATCCGTTATACGATGATGCACAGTTTAGGCATCAGTTTCATATGAGCCGTCGTCTTTTCTTAAGAATTTCAAATGATCAAAATTATGAGTTTATTTTTTTATTTAAATTATGGTTTTAAATTAATATATCAAAATTAAATAATGTTTTAATTTAAAAAATAATAATTAGGTAATGATGATGGGGGCTTTAAACCATTACATGCAAGTTAAAGAAAGAGACTTTAAAGCCCCTATATTATTAGCATGACTCATCATTATCCAATAACTTGGATAACTAGAGAGCCAAAAAAACCCTTAGAAAAATTCTTAAAAAGATGGTTTAGAATACACATGATTTTTTCTGTTTCATGCATTGTCCAATGTATGTTTCTTAGTAAATTTATTTCAAGATCTTGATGTTGTCATCCTTAGGATCCTTAATGATGTTTCCATCTTTGAGGTCCTTAAAGATGTTTCCACCCTCAGGATCCTTAATGATGTCCCCATTCTACTTAATTTGGGATTCCCGAATACTTCCTTGGATTGGTAAGTATTTCGAATATAAAAACATGGTAAACACTTGGGACAAGCCAAACATAGGTTAGCATGAAAATGTCAACAACTTGGTACGAGCCAAACTTAGGTTAGCATGAAAAATGCTAAATACTTGGGACAAGCCAAACTTAGGTTAGCATGAAACTGCCAACAATTTGGGACAAGGTCAGTATGTAACACGTCCGTGTTACTTCTTTGATAATAAACGGAAGATCCAGCATACAGCCAACAATAACGAAATTGCCAGCCGTGTTACATGAATTGGTCCCGCCACCTTGAACTATAACTGGATATATGCATCACGGGCAGGGTTTCTAAACCCAATCTCGTAAGGAAGACCGAAAGACGCTTCAAACCTTTGAAGGGTTTAAGTACCTTAAACATAGAAGAGATGGCCAGTCTCTAATTTAAGTTGAAGATCCTCGAGGATCTCCATCTGCTAAACACTTAAAAACCTTGGTGAAGGTGGGTGTTAGCTTGGCTAACACCCATACGATGCTTAAGTCAGTAAAGTTGATATGAAAATAACAATAGAAATAAAAGTAAAACTTGAAATTGGGTAAGAGACATACTAGAGATCCTATAGACCATGGATCCTTAACATACTAGACCGGGATCCTGACCTCCAACTCATATAAAATAAGCCGTCAAGTGAGATGCATTCCAGGATCTTGGGAGGACTTCTCCTTCCATTGTAGCTAGCTAGTAAGCATCATTTCCAGCTTTTGAATCTATAAGGTATGGTCCTTCCATTTTGGAGCAAATTTCCAATCGCCGGGATTGGTAGTATTTTGAATTGTTTTTCTAAGCACCATGTCCCCCACTTGGAATCTTCTGATTTGAATGTTCTTGTTATAGGACTTTGCTATCTTTTGTTGGTATGTTGCAATCCTAATCTTGGCAAGATCCCTGAGCTCATCCACAGTATCAAGATCATCCACTAAGGCAGGCTTGATCATTGGTTTCTTTAGTCTGAAGACTCGATCTAGTAATAAGGATCACCATTTCTGTAGGAATCATGGCTTTTGTTCCAAAAACTAATGAGAATGGGGTATGTTTTGATGAAAACCTGACAAGAGGAATTTAACACCAAAATGAGAAAGTGAGGTAAGGTGCTTCTGAATATAAGGAATTTGGTAATTAGGATCCTGGGTTTACAATTAGGATCCTTATTGTAGAAAACAGTTTTTAAGGTAAACAAAGGAAAGTGTAATGAGATCAAAATGAATGCAATGAACAGGTAAAAACAGAGGATATTTATCATGGGGGAAAAAGCCCTTGATCCTCTTCGTGATGATGATCTCCGACACAAAAAAAAAAACGGGAGCTGAAAACTACACAGCTCCTTTTCCATTAATGACGCAAAAATTACAAGTGTGAGCCTTGATCGATTAAAAACCATGTGTTACAACAATGTTTATAGTGCAAGTGAGTAGAGTGTATCAGTTGTGCCACTAACTTGATAGGATCAGGCCTGTATATAGTACAAAGTGAAAATGAATCCTAACTAAGCTTATGAAATTTCCGGGATCCTGTGAAGACCAAGCAAGTGACCGTTGTAGCTTCCCACTCTCTTTTCTACATGTTTCTTCAACCATTTCCATGATAATTTCGTAACAAGTCATCCACTAGCCGTTTGCAACGGAATATTCCTGCAAGATATTTCTAAGAGGCACAAGAAACAGATTAGTAATTATGAGGTTCAGGATCCTTAGTCGCATCAGGATTCTGTCGTATGATAAAGACATCAGGATCCTAAGCATAAAAATTTACCCCAAAATTGCCCCCAATTTTATGGCTATGGATAACAGCTGTAAAATTTCAAAATTCAAAAATAAACATGTGGTTGAGTTAAGAACCCACGGTGCTAGCTGTTTCACTTTTCGGATCAAGCATGGACAATATCCTCTCGTTCCAAAAACTATACACAATGAGATAGAATGGAAGAAAAATATGTTCTTTGTTCGTAGGGATTCACTTCGTGATGGCCAGTACCTTCCTCTCCACTGGATCTGGAAGGATAGGGTCCATCGGATCCACATTATGGAAAAACATAGGTGATGAATTTCCTCTTCTCTGATTTCTTCTTATTTTGTTTTGTGCAACTTTTAATCTTGACATTCGAGAACCTGTAACTCAAGATAGAGATAGCAAGATTACAAAGTTGTTAGCCTTAACGGGGCCAGAAAGGAATTCCAGCCAGATCCTTCTCTTCAAGAAACCAATCTCCACTTTAATGTCTCAGTATCCGTCATATCTTCAGGTACTCGTAGTCTTTAGATTACCTTTTAAAATTCACACGTTAAAGATCCTAACATTGTTTGATAGGTGCAGGAAGCCAAAACCCCACTAGACAGTTGACTTTGTTGGGCTCCTCGGCCTCGCTGAAGAAGATGCCCTCATCAAGCAAGAGAATCCTGCTCCTTCTGCTCCCCAAAGCTAGGGCTCTTCCACCATGATCCAAAGCATTTGAAAGCAAGAAGCGTAAAGCACTTGAAGTCATGGACCTAGAAACCTTTGACAATCTCGATCCTGTGGAAATCACCAAAAAATCTCCAGACCATGTAGAGTGTGGTAAGTGAAAATAAAATTTAGAATCCTTTGTTAATTTCAGGATCTTCAATTTTTACTTATGTTTATATAAATTGTTATCATGCAGGCTCTTTCCAATCTTCTCGTCACTAATGATGAGAAAATAACCCAGCTCTTTGAGAAGATTGCTGACATGGAGACACTAGCCGAGCACAGGAAGCAATATTATAAGGATCTCCACTGTCAGCTTGAGTCTTCAAGGAAGGAGTGACAAGATCTTAAGGGAACTCATCAGGTGTAGTTGAAGCAGCTGGACATGGAGGCCAAGAAGTCTGCCTCCCTCACCATCTTCCAGCCCAAAATCCAATTGTGGGAAGAGGTCAAGGTCGAAGGTTTTGAAATCAAGGCCTGGGACATGAAGAAACTGGAGAGTTGTGGTGGTGAAGCTAGGCAGAAAGGATGAGATTCCTGAGCAAGAGGGTGACAAGGCTGAAAAGGCTGAGGTGAGAAAGGTTGGTGGGAGTCTTGAGGTTAAGATTGTAGGAGGTGATGATGATGGTGGTAAGGAGTAGGTTCTAATGGGGCGATGATGGATGTTGATGCCTAGGCTGGAGATTGTTAAATGTTTGTGGTTGTGATCTCTCAAAAAAAATACTTTTTTATGTTTCTTTTGCTTGCTCCCCGGTATGGGGTTCTAGACAATGGTTAACAATGGTGACCTGAGTGGATGGGCTCAGGTTTTGAGTGAAACTCATCTTGACTCTATGTTCCCTAATGCTTCAAACAATTGATGGTCCGAGTGGAGGGATCCCTACTTTGGTGATGAAGCCTGGGCCATCTCCTTTACTTTCCCTGCATTTATAATAGATGAACATAACCTTTTGGCTATTTGCCATGTCTTATTTATTTTTGTTGCTTTGTTTTGAAAAATGAATACTTAGGTATAAGTTTGATATTTATAAACTTAGTTTAGGATCCTTACTGAAAATAAGTATTTTCAGACTACGTCTTTGTGAAAACACAGATTGTTCAATTAAGTTATCATAGCATAGTCACTTTTATCCAATCAATTTGGATAACCATAAAATATTTAGAAAAAGTAAAGAAATAGGCTTAGGATACACCTGATTTTATGCATATTGCCCCTTGTTTGTTCTTAGGATCCGGATATCGCCATGGTTCTCAAGAATCCTAGTCCTCGATAGGATTCTTCATGGTGTTAATCTTGGATTTCCTGAGAACTTTTACAATGAAAATTGTGAAGATGTCATTATGATAGTGACTTTTTGGATAAGTCAACACAAGAACATTAGATTCTTGAGATAGCATGAAAAATGCTATAGTCTTAGGATAACATGGAAATGCTATAACCATATGATAGCACCAATGCTATAACCATATGATAGCACCAATACTATGACCTTGGGACAAGCCCGGTCATAACCATATGATAGCACCAATACTATGACATTGGGACAAGCCCGATGTGTAACACGTCTGAGTTACTCTATTGATAGTTTCGTAGAATCCAAGTTATAGCCAACAACAAAGAAATTGTCAATCACTTACATGAACTGATCCCGCCCCTTGAACAATATCTAGATAACACACGCTCCTGGTGGGATGTTTAAACCCTATATCATAATGAAGGCAGAAAGACAACTTTAAACCTTCTTTGGGATCGCATACCTAAATCGTAGAATAGATGTCCAATATCTAGCTTTATCTAAGGATCCTCGAGGATCTTAATCTGCAACACATTTGAAACCTTTGTGAGGGTGGGTGTTAGCAACACCCCTCTGATGCTTAAGTCAGTTTCTTGATATGGAAATAATAATGATAATAAGATAAACAAATAAAATTAATAAAATTAAAATTAAGTGAGAAAACATACGGAGGATCCTAAAAATTAAGGATCCTCGACATATCAAACCAGGATCATGACTTTAAAGCACATGAAGTAAGCCTTCAAATGAATTTCATTCCAGGATCTTGGTAGAACTTCTCCTTCCATGGTAGCCAGCCAGTACACTTATTTTCCAGCTTCAGAATCAATGAGATATGGTCCTTCTCATTTAGGAGCAAAATTCCCATCACTAGGATTGATAGTATTCTGGAACGCTTTCCTAAGAACCATATCACCAACTTGGAATCTTCGGATCCTTATATTCTTATTATATGCTTTTTCTATCTTTTGTTGGTATGCCGCGATCCTGACTTTAGCATAATCTCTAAGTTCATCTACTAATTCAAGATCTTCAACTAAAGTTTGATCATTAGTTTCTTTGGTCTGTAGGTAGGATCTTGTAGTGGGAGTCACCATCTCTATCGGCACCATGGCTTCAGTTACAAAAACCAAAGAGAATGGAGTCTTGCCAGTAGCATTCTTTGTTGTTGTTATGTCAACCCAAAGGACAAATGGTAGCTCCTCTGCCCATTTTCCTTTCTTTGCCCCCAATCTCTTCTTGAGGTTGTTGATGATGATCTTGCTACTTAATTCTGCTTGTCCATTTTCTTGAGGATGTACCGGTGTTGAGGTTCAACTCTCATAGAAGTTTGTTGTTCTCTTTCCAATGAATTGGGATCCATTGTCACACAGGATTTTTGTTCGGATCCCAAATCTAGTAAGTATGCTGCACTTGATGAATGATATGACTTCTTTCTATCTAACTTGGACAAAGGCTTTAATTTCTATCCACTTGGAGAAATAGTCCGTCATCGCTAGCATGAGTAATTTTCCTCCTTGTTCCCTGGGGAGTTTGCCAATAATATCCATTCCCCATTTCATAAACGGCCAAGGAGAAATTATTGGATGCATTGGCTCGGCGGGTTCGTGGAGGATGTTGCTATGTCTTTGGCAAGCATCACATTTTTGATAAAACAGCATAGCATCCTTCTTCATAGTTGGCTAATAGTATCCTGTCCTCAGGATCCTGGAAAACAGTGCTTTGCCCTAGTATGGTTGCCACAATCTCCTTCATGGCTGTCTTCCAAGACTTCTTGTATCTCCGGTTCTTCTAAACATTTCAAGTATGGACTTGCAAGAGATTTTCTATACAATACATTTTGTAAAATAATAAAACGGGATACCTTCATACGGAAGGCTCTAGATCTTTGATTACCAGCTCCAAGATGTGTAGGATAGGTGTCTTTGTTCCCTCTGGTATCCTAAGAGCTGAGGCTAAATTTGCCAAAGCATCTACTTCAGCATTCTATTCCATAGGAACCTGTGAAATACTAAATATCTCGAATTACATAGATAAATTTTAATAATTTCAAGATATTGAGCTAACTTTTCTCCTCTTACTACATAGGAGCCATTAAAATTATTTGCAATTAACAAAGAAAATATGTATACTTATAGATACATGACCTTCATATCCTTAGCTAGTTGCAAACCTGCAATTAGAGCTTCATACTCTGCTTCATTGTTAGTGGCTTGAAAATTACAATTAATAGATTGGGGTAATATGTCTCCTTGTGGCAATTTCAGTAGGATCCCTAGTCCTTTGCCCCTGACATTTGAGGCACTATTAGTATATAAGACCCAAATTTTTTCTTTATTTTTCTCCAATTGTTGCACTTCTAAGTCAGCTTCCTGTTGAAGATCCTGACTCAAATCAACCACAAAGTTGGCTAGAGCTTGTAATTTTATTGTTGTCATAGGATCATAAACTATATCATAAGCACTTAATTTTATAAACTATTTCATAAGCACTTAATTTTACTGACCACTTAGCCATTCTTCCTGACATTTCAGGTTTCCTAAGAACATACTTAACATGATAGTTAGTTTTAACATATATCTTATGAGTAACTTTGTGGATGCCATGATTAATGCTAAAATAAGTTTTTCAATATGGGAGTACCTGGTTTCATCATCATGTAGACTTTTACTTACATAGTATATAGGATGTTGCTGACCTTCATGACCCTTAACCAAGACAACACTTACAACGTGTCGGGATACAACGTGTCTGGTCACTGTCGATCTTGATAACTCCCCAAGGAGTGGGAAGTTTGACACTTTAGTGATATGTAGATGGTACAACTTTCATATTGTGAATCTAGAGCCTTCCTAGAATAATATTATAGTATGATAAAGAATCTATAATACAAAATCTTTGCATATAGTTAACTACCTCTATATAGACATGCAGCTTAATCTCCTCTACTGTATCCTTCACTTCACTGTTGAATCCTATTGGTACTGATAACTTAGCCACGATCTCGGATTCAGGAATGTTTATCCTTTTTAGGGCATCCAACTAGATGATATTCACTGAACTTCCTCCATCGACAAGGATCATGCGTACAAAGTGGTTGGCGACATATAAAGTAATCACCAATCCATCATGGTGAGGATCCTGGACAACATCTCTATCATCTTCATCAAAGGATATAGTCTTCTCCTCCATTAGTGTTGATGTCCTTGTGGGATTATCCCCATATTCTGCCTTTGCCTCATTATCATGTCTCTTAGCTGCAGAGTAAGAGGTACGACAAATGTCAGACCCACCAGATATAAAGTTAATTACGCTCAGCATCTGGTGGTGAGGATCTTGCTCGTTTGGCGGACATTTTAGGATCGTGGTTCTTCTGTTTCTTCTGACCCAAGAATTCCTTCAAGTATCCCTTGTTAAGGAGATAGATCATCTCCTTCTTGAGAGCATATCAATCTTCGATCAGATTTCCAAAATCTTCATGATAAGCACACCTTTTAGACTTGTCATTCCAACCAGGATTCCTGTTATTTTTCCTAGGCCATTGTGCTTTATCTCCAAGATCCTGTATAGTGTACAACAAACCTAAAACATCAACAGAGAAGACACAGTCAGATATCTTAGGGTAATCTTACTTAGGATCCTCATCATCCACCGCATTGATCCTGTGATTATCATTCTTTGAATACGGTTTGGATTTATAGGATCTCTGAGGAGAATCCCATTTTCTTTTAGGGTGATCGTAGTTACTAGGGATATTGATCCTCTGCTGGAAACCTGGGAGCTAGAAACTACCTAGCTCCATTATATTAATAATTTGAAAGAGACTACAATTATGGAGCTTGATCAATCAGTTGCTAAGTTATTACATACTGCTTTTCGAGTGTAACATGTGTTCAAGTGTGTAAAAAAGTGTGTCCTACTTCGATCAGATCGCTCTATCTATAGAACATGAGATAGAAAAATACCCTAACTAAGTCTCCAATTTTTCTGGGATCCTCAGTAGACTGGGCAAGTGACCGTTGCAAGCCTTCCCATGTCTTCCAACATGTTTTAGCCTCTTTAACGACAATTCAGGGGCTCCTCATCCTATATCCGTTGTCTTGGAATATTCCTGCGAATATTACATGGAAAGGACAAGGTAAATGTTAGTAATACCGGGACTCAGAATCCTTAGCTATGTTAGGATACCGGAGTATATTAAGACATCAGGATCTCGAGTTTTAAAAAGTCCCGTCACAATAAAAATAATTGTTAAAGTGATGTGTTATAAGGTAAAGTTTATTTGTTCTTACTAAAGTGTTTTACCAAAGTTAAAGTTATTTACTTAAACTAGAACTCACTTAGCGAAATTGACTTTTAGTATGCATGCCAACTTAAATTTAACAAGTGGTAGAGTTTCTCTGCTGGGCGGGTTAAGGACCCTTACTGGAAGACCGGCATCCCGTTTATGTTCCTAAAGACATGATTTGTTTAAAACAAATTTCATGTATTTTTCTACAAACCATTTAACGAATCACGTAGATTAACCTTCTAATTAATTCTATATAATCAATGAACTAATAATAAATTGTTTTGTCTTTTAAATGAATTAATTAATTAAGGGTGATGGTATTTAGACAACCTCAAAATCGTATAGAGTTTCACCTGCATTAAATGAGCCATTTATATGATGCATATGACACTATAAGAGTCGTATAACCTTTTCAATTTTTTAAAAATTAGGCACCTATTACATCATGTTTGGTGGCTCGGTATATACATGGTGAATAGGTTTATATGTGGCATATATACCTATATATGGTGTAGTATAGGTTCCGTATAGGTGAATGGTATGGTATGGTATTGTATAACATTGTATCTTAACGTGATATACTATAATACATACATACGTACGTACGTACATACGTACGTACATACATACATACATACATACATACATATGGATATACAATACTATACTATATGGCTATATTACACATAAAAAGAGGCATGTTTTAGGGATATACGATAGATATATACTACACATACTATACTTTAGTATGGTATTGTATCTTATATGTGTGTTATAATATAGGGATGATCTCGGTATCGGTAGCGGTACTAAAAATCACCAAATATTGGTACTGGTATCAGGATGGTTCCGGTATTTGTAGGAAATTTTTTGGGTAAAGTACTGGTACCAAAGCGGTACCCAAAACTCTCAAAAGTGGGTACCGAATCGGTATCAAAATCATTCGGTACCGGTACCCGGCACCAAATGCTCATCCTTATTATAATATAGTATGATCAAGATTAAGATCAAGGGAAAACCCTCTCGAGTTGTGAGAACTTAGAGAACTCGGCTTTCCCGTGTGAGTTTTGCCCCCATTTTTTTCACACCCCTAGGTTAAAATGTTAGAAAAGACTGCTGTAAAAAATTTAGAAATTTTTTTTCAAAGTGGTGATTTTCGATCCCTTACAACAACTGTAAAAAACTGATGACATAAGCATGACATCACTTTTTACAGCATTTACAGTTGACATAACTGAAAAAAACGAACTAGTTTTTAAAAAAATATGGAAAAGTTGATTTTTTTGAGGATTTTTGGTAAAAATTTGGAAAAACTTTTCTTAAGGTCGAGTACTCTAAGTTTTCACAACTTGTATAAATTTTCATTTTACCATAACCATATATATATATATATATATATATATATATATATATATATATATATAGTGGGGATCCTGCGCAAAGTGTCTTTTTCCTAGAAAGTCTAGGAAACAATCTGGGCCATCAGATGGGTGTGTTTAATGGTTGAGATCATCTTGGTGGAATTTTGGTAATATGTGTGTCTTAAAAATAGGATTATTTAATTAATTAGGGGTAGATGTGTCATTTAGCTTGTTTTAAATATGGAAATAATTAATTGCGATTTTCTCTCTCTCCCTCTCTCTCCCCATCTCTCTTTCTCTCTCTTCCTACTATCCTTCATGAAAAAAAACAACATCAAGAAAACACATCGTGACAAATATCACACAGCGTGTCACACCCCGACCCGCAGTGGAATTAAGAGTCGGGGCATAATTGGGTTATCACCAAAGCACATGACATTTACTATTATGTTTCATAATTAAATGAAGTCAAAGTTACATTTCTCAAACATCCAAACATGTTCATTCATTACAAAGGAAAATAACCAAACATGATAATCCAAATACTAAATCGTTTTATTTCTTCTAATCCAGGTCCTATGGGTTCCTAGCTGCTGCTGGTTCACCTGTATCATGTGTAAAAATGGGAGGTTTTTGGGTCAACATAAGTTGGCGAGTGAACCTTATAGATAAACATTTGATAATAATTTTCTGGTTAGTTTATCAATAAAATATTGTGCATAATCATAAAAGAGCACATGTATGAAATCAAACATTGGCAAACTACAGTACAATTATAACATACATTAACAATCGATAGCATATATGAACATACCAACATCACATAATAATTAACATAAATGAACTGTGCGATCAAGGCTCAATCAAACGGAGCCGATCGTATTGCATGAACTGGAAATGTAAATTGAACTGTGCGCTCAAGGCTCAATCAAACGGAGCCGAACGTATTGCATCAACTGGAAATGTAAATTGAACTGTGCACTCAAGGCTCAATCAAACGGAGCCGATCGTGCGGGCACGCCCTGATCAACCGCATAATAAAATGGGGATCAAACTCAACCTCGATGGGTGGGGAGCTACGGCCTCGGCAATTGCATGTACTGAAATAATAATTTGCAAACAATAATAACTACTTAACAACAACAACTAACACACAGGTCATGATATGATATATGCACAATAACTTAGTTATAATATGTAAATGAACAAGACACATGATACACCCCAAAAACGTGATTAAAACGGGGAATTTGAAGGGTTCACTCACACTGGGTGCGTTGGATTTGAGTTGGTGAGATGCGCACGATTTAGACGAAGCGAGTCAACGAGGAATCACTAACCTAAATAATAATGGGAAAAATATATTAAATGGATGGATTTTATTAAAGATTTTAATGGGATTTTTAGATATGTTTTTGTGAGTTTATGGCTATTTTCTATCCTTAAAAATGTTATTTTTAAGTATTTTTAATTGATTTTTAATTTAAATTAAACAAATAAATATTTAAAAAAAATAATATTTTTTTTACTGTTTGACCGTTGACCGTTGACTGTTGACCGGTTCGGTCAGCGGTAATACTTGCGCCAAGCGGGATTCGAACCGGTGACCTTCCGTTCACGCGCACGTAGCTCTACCAACTGAGCTACGTGACTAACCCGTTAGAAATCCAGTTTTAATTATATTTATACACTTATTCGAATTTACCGAAAATTCCTTTATTTTGCAAAACGTTTTAATCTCATTGAACCGGTGCTTGTGACGGGACTCGATCGCGCGACGTGTAGTTTATTTTGCACACAGTCCACCGCTGGACTGTGTGTCTAACCCGGTTATATTCTTGATTTATATTATACTTAACAACTACCCACTCTAACCCGGTTAGTTCATAAATAAAAAGGAATGTTATTACGCAGAGTGTGTGTGTAGTAAGGATCGAACTCGGGACTTGTATATAAACTTTGCACACAGTCCACCGCTGGACTGTGTGTCTAACCCGTTAATTATCCGAATTTTATTTACTCTTATCCCGTTTTCAGATTCGTCTTCTTCACTACGATTACCGGTTTTTACTCAGACAACTGGTTCATGGTCTAACTACTTAAATAACATGACTACTAGTTTGAATGTACAAACCGAACAGTTTGGGGAAAGGAAATACCGGACAGGTCGTCTTCTTCAGGAAGTCCGGCGAGAACAGGCAACTCTGTTTTTGAACCTTCGGCTGAGAGGGTCTAACAACAGAATTAAAGAATTAGATTTGAAATTGAACCAGAGTACATGGATTATTAGCACGATTGAATGTGTTTACCGTTAACTAGCGAATTTCCGGCGAATTCCAGAATTTCTCCGGCGAACCCAGAAAATCCAGCAAAGTCTTCTGTGACTGATTTTGAGTGACGGGTTAATGTTAGTAGAGTCCTAACAACATATTGAAACAGCAATAGAGGAAAATCTTACTGATTTGTGTTGAACCCGGTTTTCCGGCGAGATTTGCAGAGAATTCCGGCGACAGTTTTTTTTGTGCTCAAAAGACTTGAAAACGCGACAAAAAGGAATTGGAGTGTATTTGAGACGGTTCTGAATCGCATAAATGATTGGAACCTGAATTATTTGGAGTTTGAATGCCTTTCGGTTTCAAAACCCGAAACTTGAAGTTCATTCAATTTGAACTTAATTAGAAACCGATATTCATCGGTTATAAGACAGCTAAACGAACCAAAACTGATTTGGCGATTCGGTTTACCGATTTCCGTTATTCAGATATCATTAACCGTTAATTTGTGTTTGCGCATAAAACTCAATTGTTTTCCTAATGTTAACAGAAAACAATTGGTGGCGGAGTGGTTAAAGGATTGGTTGATAGGTTGTTGGAGGCAGTTGACCCGGGTTCGAGTCCGGTCAGCTACAAATGTTTTTTATTTATTTTATTTTAACTTTTTATCAAATATAATTTTTATAGTTTAGTTTATATATTAATTATGTAACGTTTAAACTCAAAATACTCATAAATACTTAATGTAATTTCATAACTTGGTATTTGATTACAAAACGGAGCGGGTTTTGGAGACCCGATTTATACAAATGTTACACAGCGTAAAGAAATCCAAGAAAACACATCATTCCTAAAACATAAACTGCTACAACACATTGTGAATTAACTTGTAACTGGTAAAACACAGCGTCAATAAATTATTCATGAAGGATTGAAGTTGGTAAAACACATCGTCAAGAAATTGTTCATGAGGGATTGCAGCTGGTAAAACACAATGTCAAGAATCCTCCAGCATTACCAACATGAATGGTAAAACTCGGCGGTATTAACCTGCTTGTTGATAAAACACAATGTCAAGAAATCCTCCAGCATTACCAGCATGACTGGTAAAACACAGCGTCAATAAATCCTTTAGCATTACCAATGCTAAAACACAGCGGTATTAATCTGCTTGTTGTTAAAACACAATGTCAAGAAATCCTCCAGCATTACCAGTATGAATCGTAAAACACAACGTCAAGAAATCCTCCAGCATTACCAGCATGATAAAACACAGTGTCAAGAAATCCGCAAGCATTACCAGCATAATAAAACACAGTGGTAATAATCTGCTTGCTGTTAAAACACAATGTCAAGAAATCTTCCAGCATTACCAGCATGAATGGTAAAACACAGCGTCAAGAAAAATCTCCCAGCATTACCAGCATGATAAAACACAGCGTCAAGAAATCCGCCAGCATTATAAAACACAATGGTATTAGTATGCAAAAAATATGAACAAAAATTGTCTGGATATTAAAGAAACAACCCTGGAAGTTTTTTGTAACTGAAAAATCTGAAAATATGTGATATATTGTTTCCTAAAACATCTCATTTTATTGTTTTATGATTAACTCTTCCCAAAATTAACTTATTTAATGAATTACCATTGTGCCATTTTGTTAAAATTGTCTAGATGACACTTGTCATCACATAGTCGCTTCCTAGACTTTGTAGGAAAAAATGACTTTGTAGCCAAGTCTCACTCATATATATATATATATATATGTATATATGTTAGGGCTGTTTTATAATTACTTATGAATCAGTGATCCTTCCGTATGTTGAGGATATATTATCCATGTACTGAGTACCGGATACTAGAAGGATCAAGGATCCTTGGTAACTATGACGGTTTCTAACGATTGTCTTCTATATTGTATTTGAATTTAACGCAGGTATTGACGGAAGACTAATTCGAGCTCAAATCTTGGAATATGCTGGGAATAAACACGTGCAAAAAGGCATAGAGACGTTGAGGATGAACGTGGGAGCTTCCCCCATTTTGCGGATAGTTAGTTAATAGCCATTTACTTGATTATTTGAGGGGATATTGAGCTATAAAAAAGAACACACAGACACTTTTTACACAGTGCTCGCGAATCTACATACACACACACTAGAAATCTCTTGTAACAAGCTCAATATCATCCAAAGTTGTAATCTCTTGAGTTCAATTTAATCGGTGATCGGCAGTTTCCATCACCTGAGGTTTTTATGCTGGAGATCTACTAGTGATCAAGGGCTTTTCCTCGTATAAATTCCTGTGTTCATCTTAGTTTATCTTTCTAATTTCGTTTTTACATTTACTCAACACATCAAGCACTCAACCTCACATACAAAGTTTGGTCACATTATCCTTAGTGTGATGTTTGACCAAAATAGTTTGGCGCCCACCGTGGGGCAATCGGTGATTCAATTCTAAAACTCACTCATTTCATTCATTTCTATTCATTTCCATCAATCACATGGCTTCTCAAGGAAAATCCAGTTCAAGTGCCATGCCGGCGGTTACCACATCTTTATATCAGAAGAATACTGAGAATCCTTAGAAGAAAACTACACCTGTTTACACAGGATCGAAAACCTCCACTGTTTCTTCATCTATAGTAACTAAAATGATCTTTCTACTTTGATTTTGTAGATGAGGGGATACATGGAGCAACAGGACAAAACTAACCAGAGGATCCTCAGGGAGATTGATGAAATCAAGAAGCAGAAAGATCAGTGGAGGATCACTCTCCGCTGATGCCCAGATCATTGGATTTCACTTCTCCAGCATCAACAATCCAGCATTCCAGGGGATCCGGTGTTCAAATCCAAGGATCCTCCAATTACCAGCAGGGATCAATGGCGATGACACAGGCTCAAGGATCCTTAGGATTACAGCAAGGATCATTGGCAATGACGCAGCCACAAGCATCTCATGACCAGCCTTATGGATCCTCATCCCAATCTCCAGGATCATCGTATCAGTATCAAGGAGGCTATCTCAGCTCGGGAGGATATTTGGAGACAGTTGCACCAAAGGAATCCTATTTCCAGCATCAAGGATCCTTCTCTAAGGTTCAAGGATCCTCTGCTTGGGATAAGGTTCAAGGATCCTCCTCTTAGGTTCAAGGATCCTTGCAGTATCCTTCAAGGCGTCAGCACCCATGTATCCTAGACCTAATATCTTTCAGGATCAAGGATCTTCAGGGAGTCAGATATTCAAGGATTCTGAAGTTCACAAAGGGACTTCATCATATGCAGACTATTGCTTCATTTGGTCCAACTATTACACCTGAAGTGTCCACCTTTGGATATACTTCTGGCATACCACTTCCAAACCAATCAGGAGGTAACAATGTCAATAATCTTTGGCACTAACTGTGGTTTTATGCAGGATACAGGCATCAACTAGGCTATGGCACGGGAGCTCCAGAAGCTTAAGGATATGATATCCAACGTCCCAGAGTGGTTAAGCCCATTCCAGAGATCCTGGATGGAAGTCACAGGGTGTCTCGCTTTGCACCTCCTATATGCAACGCTAAGATACCAAAACGCTTTCAGACCCCCAACATGAGCTGTACGATGGTACAACTGATCTGGAGGAGCATGTGGCACAATACCGGGAAAGAATGGTGATCAATCCCATTCCAAAAAGATTAAAGGAAGCCTGTCTTTACAAGGGCTTCGATTCCACACTCACTGGATCAGCACTCAAATGGCTGTTAAGTCTTCCTCCTTACTCAATTACTTCGTTTTCTCATCTAGTTAATTTGTTCAATAACCAATTTTCACGTAGTAGAACTTTTGAACGATTAACTAGTGATTTGTATAGAATAACTCAAGGCCGTGATGAATCATTAAGAGATTACATCACTAAGTTTAGTCGAGAATCCTTAGAAATTCCTAATTTCGATATTGCCACTGCTATAGAGGCATTCAAAATGGGCTTGCTTAAGGATTCCTCATTCTATGATGACCTTGTTATGACACCTTCAGGAATTTAGATGAAGTGAGGATCAGGGCATTGAGGTTCTTTCGTTTAGAAGATGACAAAAGGATCCAGGAGAGACTCTCAGGATCCTCAAAACAGGAAAAGCAATGATCATTCTTTAAGAATAATCGATCCAAGTCATACTTTAAACATGACAATCACAATGTGAATGCAGTTGAATAAGACGAAGACGATGAGGATTATCCTCCAATATCTGAGTATTGTTTTTCTGTGGATAATCATGAACTAATACTTGCTATGCAGAATTTAGGTGACAAATAGATGGCCAAGGAAAACTGATAAACCTGGAGCTACTAAGGATAAATCCAAATGGTGTGCTTATCATGAGGATTTTGGCCATCTTACTGATGAGTGTATAGCATTGAGGAAGGAAATTGGCTATCTTCTTATTTTAAGGAATTGCTAGGAAGGAAACGTTCAAGGACTTAGGATACTGAGAAAGTTCCTGAGAGAGCTCCTCCACCGCCAGCAGATGCTCAGATCATTAACTTTATTTCTGGTGGTTCTGATATCTGTGGAACTTCATTTCAGGGCTAAAAGGCATGCTAAGGAGACGAAGATAGAGAACGGGGAGAGACCAATTCGAACATCTACCCTCACACAGCAAAAAGTGATATCCTTTGATGAGGAGGATCGCGTAGACATTCAGGATCCTCATCATGATGGTCTTGTCATTACTTTATTTATTTCTAACCATTTTGTTCGCAGGATCCTTATTGATGGAGGGAGTTCAATGAACATAATTCAGTTGGATGTCCTCAAAAAGATGAACATTCCTGAATCCGAGATCATTCCTAGATCATCAGTGCTCGTGGGATTCAGTGGGGAAACTAAGAATACATTGCGGGACATCAAACTTCCAATTTACATAGAGGGAGTGAATTCTATCCAAAAAATTTGTGTAATAGATAGCTTATCTTGCTGTAATGTTATCCTTGGCAGGCTATGGATACATGACATGAAGGCGGTCCCATCAACATACCACCAATGTGTCAAGCTTCCAAGTCCATGGGGAATAGTCAAGATAGAAAGTGATCAGCAGGAGGCAAAGAATTGCTACACTTCCTCGATGAAACCTGCTTCCAAGTCTAGGGAAGCATAGCAATTAAAGCATCCTCCAAAAGACGTCATGGAGGCAAGAGAACAAGATATCAAGGAGATACTCTTAGAGCTTGAGGATCCTGAATCCAAGGTGTATATAGGGTCCAGGATCCAGGAGAGCATAAAGCAGGATCTAGTATCCTTCCTTAAACGAAGAAAATATACCTTCGCCTGGAAGCACGAAGATATGACAGGTATTTCGAAGGATATCATTACTCATAAGCTTGGTATTAACAGGTCTTTCAGGCCAATTCACCAAAAAAGGAGGAAGTTTGCACCTGAAAGAAATGCAATTATCCAAGAAGAGGTAGACAAATTACTAAAGGCAGGTATGATAAGAGAAGTCAAGTATCCAAGATGGTTAGCCAATGTGGTTGTGGTTCAAAAGAAAAATGGAAAGTGGAGGGTATGTGTCGATTTTACTGATTTGAACAAGGCATGTCCCAAGGATCCTTTCCCTTTACCTCACATTGACTCCATGGTGGATGCTACGGCGGGTCATGAATTGTTAACTTTTATGGATGCTTCATCTGGATTTCAGCAAATTCAGATGGAACCATCTGATCAAGAGGATACAGCATTCATGACACCCACCGGCATATATTGTTATATTGCTATGCCCTTTGGTTTAAGAAATGCAGGTGCTAATACCAAAGGCTGGTGAATATGATGTTCAAGGAGCAACTTGGACACACGATGGAAGTGTACATAGATGATATGGTGGTCAAATCTAAAAGAGCCGAGGATCACCTGAAGGATCTTGAAGTAACATTCAATATCCTTGACCAAGACAACATGAAGTTGAACCCGTCTAAATGCCATTTCAGGGTCAAAGCTGGAAAAGTTTTAGGATATATGGTGACCAAAAGAGGAATTGAAGCAAGTCCAGAACAAATTAAGGCTTTGGTGAATATCAAGTCTCCTGCCAATGCTAAGGATGCAAAGATTGACAGAAGGATTGCCGCCTTGAATAGATTCATCTCAAAATCCTCAGAAAGATGCAAGGATTTCTATGACATTTTGAGGAAGAATAAGAAATTCGAGTGGACTGAAACGCATGAAGCTGCTCTACAGGCTCTTAAGGATTACCTATCCTCAGCACCGGCTTTGATGAAACCAGAAAATGGAGAACCATTATCTTTGTACCTAGCTGTTTCAGGTAAAGTGGTAAGTGCGGTCTTGGTTAAGGATCACGAAGGCCAACAACATCCGGTATACTATGTAAGTAAAAGTCTACTTGATGCTGAGGCCAGGTATTCTCATTTAGAGAAACTAATTCTTGCTCTAATCATGGCTTCTACTAAATTAAGACATTATTTTGAAACTCATAATATTGTATTTAAAACTGACCTTCCTATTAAGAATGTTCTCAGGAAACCAGAGATGTTGGGAAGAATGGCAAAATAGGCTGTTAAACTTAGTGCATATGACATTAAGTATGAGCCAGAACTGCTATTAAATCCAAGCTTTAGTTGACTTTGTGGCTGATTTCAGTAGTGATCTACAAAGAGAAGCTGAATTAAAAGTGCAACAACTTGAGGAGACCAAGGATCCTTGGACACTCTTCACAGTTTGAGCTTCAAATGTCAAAGGAACTGGACTAGGCCTATTACTAAAATCGCCACAGGGGAACATTATACCCTAGTCTATAGCGTGTGAGTTTCAGACCACTAATAATGAGGCTGAATATGAAGCCTTGATAGCAGGTTTACAATTAGCTAAACATATGAGGATCAGGTATCTTCAAGTGTTTGTGGATTCTCTATTAATTACTAATCATTATAATGGTTCTTATATGTTAAAGGTGAAAAGCTAATCAAATATTTAGAGATAGTCAAGAAATTGGCAGATTCTTTTGCTTTTTTCAGCCTTACACAGGTACCTAGAGAAGAAAATGCATAAGCAGATGCTGGCCAATCTAGGATCCTCACTGAAGATGCCCGAGGATGTAAAGATACCTATTATCCATGTTCTAACTCCTGCAATTGAGGAAAATGAAACAAGGGAGATAGTGGGTGATACAGCGATCCTACCCAGTGATGATCCGGAGTCGAATTCAGGATCCTGGATCCTTCCAATCTTGAAATACATTCAGAATGAAGAAATTCCTATTGGAAGAATCCTTGAACCTTCAGGATTAAGGTAGCACAATTTACTATAATTAATGACATACTGTATAAAAGATCTGTTGCAGGACCCTATCTACGATGCATTGAAGATCCTGAAATCCAAGAAGTTTTAAAAGATTTTCATGAGGGAGATTGTGGAAATCACGCTGGGGGCAGAGCGTTATTCTCCAGGATCCTTAGGATAGGATATTATTGGCCTACAATGAAGAAGGATGTTGTGGAGTATGCAACGAAATGTGATGCCTGCCAAAGACACAGCAACATTCTTCATCAACCAGCAGAACCTTTGCATCCTATATCCTCTTCTTGGCCATTTATGAGATGGGGAATGGATATAGTTGGCAAGCTTCCTAAGGCACCAGGGGAAAGTATTCATGTTGGCTATGACTGACTATTTCTCAAAATGGATAGAAGCCGAAGCCTTTGCTCAATTTAGAGAAAAGGAAGTTATATCCTTTATTAAAAGAAATATTATTACTAGATTTGGTATTCCTTCAGAGATAGTTTGTGACAATGGATCTCAGTTTATTGAGAATCGAACTACTAACTTTTGTGACAGCTGGGGGATTAGGATGATTACATCAACACCAGTCCATCCACAAACTAATGGCCAGGCAGAATCATCCAACAAGATCATCATCAACAATTTGAAAAAAAAGCTTGGATCAAAGAAAGGAAAGTGGGCTGAAGAACTACCATATGTCTTATGGGCAGATAGAACACTCCCAAGAATGCTACGGGTCAAACTCCTTTTTCCTTAGTCTTTGGAGCTGAGGCAGTGATCCCTATAGAAATGGTAGTACCTACAGCCAGAACAAGCATCCGTGATCCTGAAGCAAATGCTGAGACTCTGGCTCAAGACCTAGATACCGTGGAAGAATTAAGAAACTTGGCAAGGATAAGGCTGGCTAGTTATCAACAAAGGATGGCTGGTGTTTATAATAAGAATATCAGAATAAGAAGATTTCAAGTTGGTGACATGGTGCTGAGGAAAGCATTTCAGAATACCACGAATCCTTCTGATGGCAAATTGGCACCAAAATGGGAAGGCCCCTATCTAATCGAAGCTGAGGCAGGAAAGAGGCATATCGATTACTAACTACGGTGGTGACCTTCTACCAAGAGCTTGGAATGCTACCCACCTAAAAAATTATTTTATGTAAAGGATTAGGGATCCTTAAGTATCCTAATGATCAATTCATATTGAAGGATCTCGAAGGATACGAGATTCTTGATTCGGTAGCATTTTACTAATGCTTTCATTCTTATTTTACTTCTTATTATTTATTCTAAAGTAAGAATGTTGAATTTTCAACATTCAACCTTATCAAGTTTTAAGTTTTGAAGAAGTTATTACAAAGGATCAAGAGGTTGGCCACCTATCCAAGACTTTGGGCATGTCCCCAGTTTAAGGTATCCAATACCTTCTAAGGTTTAAAGGTTTTCACCTTTCACACGAATTGGGTTTCAACACCCCGCCAGCAGCGCACGTTATCCACGTATAGTTCGAGGCAATGGGAACAGTACCTGCTTTAGGGGCTGACAATTTCACTGTTGTTGGCTATATGTAGGATCCTAAGTATAATGGTAGGCGTACCATACATCTGTTCCTAAGGTTTCTAACGTTTTCACGTTAGCTAAGGTTTAGACATTTTCATGTCGCCTACGATTGGATAGATGCCAGTTTGGGCCATACTCCAGTTTACACCATTATTTGGGCTTGTCCCCAGTTTGTTGGGCCTGCCCCCAGTTGCTAATGATTCTTTCATTTGATATTTAGCTTAGTCCTAAGCTATATACACATGTCTGCGAAATTTACCAGCTAAGGATCCTGAATCCTAAGATTCTATCGATTGTTATGCTTTGATTGACACAAATGTAAGTGTTAAGGGTATAGAATCTTAACTTGGATTCCCTGGTATGACTTATTCTTAATTTATTCTAATGATTCAACCCTTAACCATGAAATTAAAGATATATCATCCAAAATCATATGATGCTTTGTGCCTTTCAGTTGTTACGATTGCAGACTTAAAATCTTTTTATAAAGTCAAAATTTTAAGAACTTTACATAATATGAGTTTGCAGAACATAAACATGTAAAGGTAATAATTCAAAAGCAAATTTGTAACACCAAACATAGTCAAAAGTCTAATATTATTAGGCCCGTTTATATTCACCAAAAGTATCCGGCCAGGACTTCACCAGTAAAACGTGGACCATCCATCCAGGCTGGATCGGGTTTGTCTAACAGTTAACGTTCATGTTGAAAAGTAAAATGCAGGAAATAAAGAGCAGAATAACAAAGGTTTCATCCCCCAAACAGAGGATCCCTCCACCTTTGTTATCCTGCCTATTGTCTGAAGGTCAATTATCCTTAAACCTAGAGCTATTGTTCAAAACAACCAACAAAAACCACAAATCCTAACAAAGTGGGCTCCGACCTCGTCTACATTATCCATCATCGCCCACTTATGCAGCTTACACCACAGCTGCTTCACCACCTTCACCTTCGCCAGCTCCGCCTTCAACCACCATATCGTCGACCTCCTTCTGCACCTCGTTGGATCCTGCCTCGCCTGTCACCACAATCGCAAGTTCCGGTGTGCTGCCTCCAAGGTTGTCCAATGCTGTCTCCCAAGAAACCGTGTCCCATGAAGACCTATCAAAACCTGGATCACCAGCCTCCTTAGCCATCTTGATCATGGATTGGAGAACAGACTTAGCTGCACTTAGTTTGGCTTGTTCGGTGATCACCCTTATCTGTTCCTCAGCAGCGACCTCAGCTTCCCTCAGCATCTTCTCCAAGGATTTCTTTTCCTTCTCGAGCTTGGACATATCCTTGTCCTTGACAACAGCGATGGAGCGCATACCCGCCAGAGTGTCCTCATACTCAACCATCTTCTTTTCATAGGGACCCTTACCCGACTGAATTCCTGCAAAGAAAATGGGAACTCTTTAGGATAAAGGATCCTTATAAAGGATGGAGTAAACAAATCAGGATTAAGGATCATTACCTCGCTTAAAACTTCATGGAGGCGCTTTTCGATGTCAGCAAGGTCGCCATCTGGTTCACAGGACTTCTTCCTCTTTGAACCAGATTTGGCTCTAGTGGTAACTGGGCGTGGCTCGACAGCAGGGATCTTCATTGGCTCCTTCTTCACAGCTTTAGAGATGATGATGCTGTTGATGTCATCAAGCGCGAAATCTGCAGATTTGGAAGTGGATTTTTGAACACCTGTCATCATACATAAAACAGATAAGTTTTTAATTCAAACTCAGTTCTTTCATTTATATAACACGTTATATACGATTACTTACTTGACATACTGTAGGATGATGAGGTGTGCACTTCTTCAGAAGGATCCTGGATTCTCGTTGTGAATGTTCTTTCTGCAGGGTCGAGATCCAGAAATGCTTGAACTCTTTCAGCAACTCCTGGAAGATTGGCAAGGACTGTAAAGTTCTTCACTGCAAAAAGACAAAGAAATCAAAATACAGTTATGACGAGAACATGACTCATACAAGACCCCTAAATCCTACCCTTGGTTATCCATCTACGAGGCAACAAATCCCCTTCAGGCAGAGAGTCTCGTTTAACAAAGAAAATTGATTCTTCCAGACAGAATCATTTTGGGTTGTTTTGAGGATCGGAACTGGTTGGTGGGCTTTTACTTTGAACAGGAATCGGTTAGAACTGTGGGTGGTCAAAGAGTACATGAAGGCTAGGTCAGACAGGTTTACTTGAACTCCTTTCTTTTTGATAATTTCCTCGATGGTAAACAATGTCCTCCACAACATCGGCACAACTTGGCTAAATCTAATGCCGGTTAGCTTGAAGAAGCTTTGGGTTAGGAATGGAAAAGGGTATGAAAACCCTAGAAAGAAAGGCAAAGCATGAAAGCAAATCCAAGTCTCGGATAAAGCGTCACTTCGAGCAGAAGGATCGAAGGGTCTGAACACGGCTTTCGGAGGTAAACGAGACTTTAGGTTCTTGATTTCTGGATCTGTGAACTTACAGATCTTAGTTGAGGGATCCTTCAGTATGTTTTGCGACGGGAGTGGGTCGCCGGATTTTTTGGAACCGGAGCTTGGAGAGGATCAGGTGTTCATGTCGCCGGAAGTCAATGAAAAATCGAGAAAGAGAAGAGAGAGAGAATACCTGGTCCGGAGTGCTCGATGAGGATTTATGAGGAAGATATGCAGATTTAAAAAGGAGTTATCTCTTCCCCATAAATAGTGATGATGGTTATATAGACTATGCAAGTCCCATCAGTTATCCTAACGGCTATATTTGAATAAATATGACAGTTGTGATCTATTATCACAACCGCCATATTGGGGGCAATTGTTAGGGCTGGTTTTATAATTACTTATGAATCAGTGATCCTTCAGTATGTTGAGGATATATTATCCATGTACTGAGTACTGGATACTAGAAGGATCAAGGATCCTTGGTAACTATGACGGTTTCTAATGATTGTCTTCAATGTTTTATTTGAATTTAACGCAGGTATTGACGGAAGACTAAGTCGAGCTCGAATCTTGGAATGTGCTGGGAATAAACACGTGCAAAAAGGCATAGAGACGTTGAGGATGAACGTGGGGGCTTCCCCATTTTGCGGATAGTTACTTAATAGCCGTTTACTTGATTATTTGAGGGGATATTGAGCTATAAAAAAGAACACACATACACTTTCTACACAGTGCTCGCGAATCTACATATACACACACTAGAAATCTCTTGTAACAAGCTCAATATCATCCAAAGTTGTAATCTCTTGAGTTCAATTTAATCGGTGATCGGTAGTTTCCATCACCCGAGGTTTTTATGCCGGAGATCTACTAGTGAAACAAGGGCTTTTCCTCGTATAAATCCCTATGTTCATCTTAGTTTATCTTCCTAATTTCGTTTTTACATTTACTCAACACATCAAGCACTCAACCTCACATACAAAGTTTGGTCACATTATCCTTAATGTGATTTTTGACCACAACAATATATATATATATTATATATATATATATATAAATATATATATAGGGTTAGGATCATGTGAGAAGCACTAGGCTAATTGAGAAACTTGAGAAGCATTCTGGACCACACATTTTCTCTAAGCTTTTCGTAATATACACATACTTATAGTTTAAAATTGACAATATACATATGTGTATATAGTGAATTTTAAACTATACGTTTGTGTATATTACGAAAACCTTACAGAAATGTGTGGTCCAGAATGCTTCTCAAGTTTCTCAAATAGGGTGGACTTCTCTTAGGATCCATATATATATATATATATATATATATATATATATATATGGTGAGTTTATTGTAAAAAAATGTTTTTTATGAGAAGGATAAGAAAGAATTTAAACCATTAGATCTTTAATCTAATGGTTGAGATCTTAATGACAATCTTGTAAATAGTGTTTACCATTAAAAAATTAATTTTCTAGATTAAGGGTATAAAGGTAAAGTTAACATTTTTAAATTTAGAAAGTCATATGCAATGTACATGCAAGTTCCCTCCTCCTTTTTTAAACGTCAATAACTTTTTATACCTAACTTGTTTTTCTTTGAAAATTACACCATAATAACGTGTGTTTTTTATCTTTAATATGAGTCCCATATTGTTATACTTATGTCGATGTAACATTTGTCAAAAACGGGTTTCCAAACCCGCTCCGTTTTGTAATCGAATATCAAGTTATAAATGTCACGTTGTGTATTTATGGTTATTTTGATTTTTAATGTTACATAATTAATAAACAAATTAAACTATAAAAATTATATTTGATAAAAAGTGAAAAAAAAATAAAAAAAATAAAATGTTGCTGCCGGGGCTCGAACCCGGGTCAGCCGGAACTTGTAACTTCAAAGACTTAACACTCACACGCATAACCACTCCGCCACTTGTTTGTTTTCTGTCAACTCTAGGAAACAAGTGAGTCTTATATGCAAACCTAGATAAACCGGTTACGCCAACTGAGAAACTGAAATCGGCTATTCAACCGTCTAAACGTTTGAATAATCGCGATTTCAGGTTTATAACCGATGCACCGACGATTTTAATCAATTCGGATTTGAATGAACTTCAATTTTGATCATAATCGGTTTTTATAACCGAAAATAATCAAAGTCCAAATTACTTCAATCAAGACCCCTCTCGCGACTCAGAAACATCATACAAACTTTCCATTTCACTTTCGTCACACATTCAGTCCATCAGAAAGCTTAAATCAACTCGCCGGAAAATTCTGCAAGTTCGCCGGAAAACCGTATTTGTCCTCAAATCGGTAAGTTCTTCAATACCATCATAGTCTAACAGTTGTTAAGCCATTTCTAACTCAAACCCTCCAATTTAAATCAAATTCAGACGTCGTCATCGGATAATTTCTGCTCGCCGGAAAACTTCTGAAAATCCGTATCTTCGCCTGTGAAACGGTAAGGACCTTCAAACACACTGATAACGTTTGTTTAGCACTTCAATTTCATGATTAGCTAATCAAAACGATTAATTGATTTGCTCAGTTGAAGTCCTTAAAAACAGAGACCGACGCCTTGCCGGAACTCTGTAATCAATCGTTCACCGGTATGTTTTTCCTCTAATTATCATCCCTGCTATCTCTTATCAGTCTGTGTAATGCTTAACAATCGAATTAACAAGATTTAATGGTGTAATCTGCTGTCGGTAAAATCCAACAAAGAAGATGAACTTTGATAATACTATAAGTATAATTAAAATTGGTATTTTAAACGGGTTAGACACACAGGCCAGCGGTGGACTGTGTGCAAATAATACGCACACGTCACGAGTTCGATCCCTGATACACGCACCCTCTATGTAATAAAATGCCTTTTTGTTTAAAGCTGAACCGGGTTAACCCCGTTAGTTGTTAAGTATAATAAAAACCGAATATTAACCAGGTTAGACACACAGTCCAGCGGTGGACTGTGTGCAACACTAAGTCGCACGTCACGCGTTCGAGTCTGGTTAACGGCACCAGTTCGATGATTTAAAATATTCTTTTTAAAACAAATGAATTTTGAATAAATCGAATTAGTATATAAATATAATTAAAAACAAGATTATTTCGGGTTAGACAAGTAGCTCAGTTGGTAGAGCTGCGTGCACGCGTACGGGAGGTCTCGGGTTCGAGTCTCACCCAGCGCATACATGCACACTGACCGAACCGGTCAACAGGTCAACAAGTCAACGGTCAACGGTCAACGGTCAACGCAAAAATAAACAATTTTTTTATATTTTTATTTATTTAATTTAATTTAAAAATCAATTAAAAATACTTAAAAATAATATTTTTAAAGATAGAAAATAGCCTTAAACTCACAAAAATATATCTAAAAATTCCATTAAAATCCTTAATAAAATCCACTCATTTATTATATTTTTCTGTTATTATTTAGGTTAGTAATTCTCGTTGTTCAACTCTCCCGACTCGTGCGCATCTCATCATCTCCATTCAAACGCACCCAATGTGAGTGAATCTTTACAAATTCCCCGTTTTGATCACGTTTTGGGGTGTATCATGTGTCTTGCTATATATTATATTTAAATCATTGTGCATACCTCATATCATGAACATGTGTATTCAGTTTGTTTCAACTGTTGTGTGGTTATCGTTAGATGCAATTTATTATTTTCAGTACATGCAATTTCATAGGCTGCCGCTCCCCATTACATTATTAGCGTTGAGCATGTTCCCCATTACATTATGAGCATGAACCTGGCGTGCCCACATACGATCGGCTCCGTTTGATTGAGCCTTGATCGCACAGACATTTTTCATTTTCAGTACATGCAATACGATCGGTTCCGTTTGATTGAGCCTTGATCGCACAGTTTCATTCATGTTATTTATCGTATGATGTTGGTATGTTAATGTATGCTATCATGTGTTATTGTATGTTATAGTTGTGATTGCTATTGCTACTGCTTGGTTAATTACATTTGCTCATTTATGATTATGCACAATTTTTCATTGATAAACTAATAAGTAAATCAATAATAAATGTTTATCTAACAAGGTTCACTCGCCAACTTATGTTGACCCAAAAACCCCCATTTTTACACATGATACAGGTGAACCAGCTGCAGCAAGAAACACTTAGGATTGGACTAGAAGAATAAAATGATTTAGAGTTTGGAATTGTTTTGCTTGGTTTATTTTCTTTGTATTGTATGGACATGTTTGGATATTTGGGAATGAAATTTTGACTTTAATAAATATGAAACATATTAGTAAATATCATGAGCTTTGGTGATAACCCAATTATGCCCCGACTCTTATTCCGCTGCTGGTCGGGGTGTGACAGATTGGTATCAGAGCCATGACTATAGGGATATAGGATAGGTTATTAGACCCTTTGAGCCTATACTATAGTTGATTAGAAACTTATAAGATTTTTGTGTGTTACATGCCAAATGTCATGATGTTTATATATGTTTTATGTTAAATGTTACATTCAATATTATGCAAGCATGTTCATAAGTATGTATTATCATATAATGCCTATCATGAATCATGTTCTCATAACATATCACATCCATTAAAGCACACACCACATCATGATTGCTTTTACAATGATTTTTGTGTTTTCAAATCTCATCAAAGTGAGTTCTCATGACGGGCATGTAGTAACTGGAAGGGTATCAGTACCGGTAGTTGGAACGTCCTGTCTAGGCTGGCATTCGTATAAATCCAAAATAAAGGACCAGTTTGCCTACCTGGGGACTAACGATGAGAGTACGAAGTACCTATTAGGCCAAAGCATGATATACCAAATGTCGTGTGAGCTAACCCCACTTTGAGTTGTCATTGTGTCTACACCTGGACACATTCCGACGATACATCTCGTAAACATATTTTGTGGTTTGCATTCGGGTGATGCGAGTGTTAAATCGCCAATACTAATGTGAATCCTACCAAGCCAATAGCCATGGGGGCCCACATGACTATACAGGTGAAGGTATGGGGGACATTTGAGGCCCAACTTGAGCAAACCCAAGACATCTTATGGATGTAGTTGCATTATTGATATTTATGTTATTTTCATTTTTCATAAAGACACATGACACCTAAAAAGACTCCATAAACTCACAATCTTCTCATGTATGTTCCTGTAGATGTCGTCCAGACAACAACGAGGGGGTAAAAGATCAGGAAGGTCTCAGGAACGCTTGGCCACACACATCGCGAAACAAATGGCCACGATACTGCCTGACATTGTGGTTCAAGTACAACAAGCTCTCGCCACAAATCCCACTAATCCTCCCCAACAGAATGACCAGAACATCGCCAACCCTCCTACCAGCAAGTGCTCATATAAACATTTCAAGTCTTGTGATCCTCCTAAATTTGAAGGGACCGAAGGTGTCACTGCTCTCCTCCACTGGTTTGAGGAGATGGAAAACACTTTTCTCAACTGCGATTGTCCTGAGGATCGCAAGGTTCGATACGCCACCGGGAGACTATTTGGGGTAGCTCTCACCTGGTGGAATACTGAAAAGGGGAAGATGGGAATTGATGATGCAATGGCCTTAACGTGGGAGGAGTTAAGGAAAATCATGACTAGGCGTTTCTGTCCTAGGAGTGAGATTAAAAAGTTGGAGGACGAATTTCATTCTTTAAAGCAAAAGGAGGGAGATCATACCATCTACAACAAGAGGTTCTTAGAGTTGAACCAAATGGTCCCTAACTTGTTCACCCCAACTTATCGCTTGATCGAGCATTATATTCGAGGTCTTCCCTCGAAAATTCAAGATTCAGTTCTCAGCACTTCACCAACAACACTTGAAGCTGCTATGGAACTAGCCACTGAACTGACCGAAAATCGCATTCGAAACGGTAAATTCAAAGAGTAGAAGAAGAAAGCCCCCATTGAGGCTCAAACTTCAAACCATTCCGGTTCCTCCTCGAAGTTTACTGGTAAAAGGAATCGAAGCACAAGAAACTTCGCCGTCACACAAACCAATTACCCTATTCCTGCTGCACCCATTACCCAAGTCGCCCCTTCACCCGCACCACACAAAAGACCATACTCTGGCCCGTTACCAAAATGCAATCGTTGCCAATACCACCATTCTCCTGATCATCCTTGCCAATATTGCACCGGCTATGGTCGCGCAGGTCATACTGTTCAAACCTGTCGCATACCTCAGCGAACGAACCGCCACCAGCCTTCAACCCAAACCCACCAACAAATAATGGGTCAAGCCCAACAACCCCTATTACTACCACCTACCCAACATTTAGCCCAAACATACTATCAACCCAACTATCCCATGGTACAACCTATGCGGGCTTGCTACAATTGTGGAGATCCAAGCCATTTTAGAAACACTTGTCCACGTTTGGTGAACATCATTCATGCCCAAGCTCAAGCAAATCCGGTGAATCAAGCTAACCAAGCTCCACCACCTGCAAGAGGAAGAGCTTATAACATCAACGCCAATACTGTTGAAAATAATAACGGCCCAAACGAATCACCCAACTAATTTTTCCTCGCCAAGAATCAAGACTCAACTCCAATCGTCTAGTTTTAATGTTTACTTTATGTTATCTCAATCTTTCCGTATTCCAGTTGTAAAATTTGGAAATTTATGTATCCAAGAATTTTAATGCGATTTGATATTACAGTTTTGTTCTATACTCATTGATTTAACATTTATATCATCATACATCTCGACGTATCTCAATCTCATCATTTAAAGGAGTTGGGTTGTGTCACACTTTTACATAGACTGACCCCTTCATCATAACCAACGAAAGAGGTACTGTCATCATTTAGTCATGTATCATCTCAGAATTTGGACTCAAGTTTTGTTCGTTGCGTTGTTTATGTTTTAGAGTCACATAGAACTGATCATGATTTACTGATAAAGCCAACGGAAATTTGACAAGAATATGGTGGATACGCCGCTGGTACTTCCTATATATAAGTATTCTTGGCAAAGGATCAAAAGCGTTATCAGGAGGTTATGAAAAGTTCCGTGTAGGTTTAAATATCGTCATGGTTGAAGTTTTTGTTTTATGATACATACCTTAACATTACAAATGTATCAGTTCCCTCAAAACTATTATACATAAAATCGTAAGTGACATCGAAGATCAAAATCCGAGAGGCCCAGCATGTTTCAGTAACAGAAAGGAGACGTACGCAAGGAGCCGTCTTGTGGAGCTAAACTTAAAAATTGAAACTAAATCCGACGGTATTCTATACTATCTAGATCGTATATGGATTCCTGACCACAACAATCTTCGTGAAATTCTTATGAAGGAAGCTCACAAAACGCGATACTCTATACACCCCGGAGCCGATAAGATGTATCAAGACCTACGATATACCTATTGGTGGCCTGGAATGAAAAAGGATATTGCTGTTTTTGTTTCTAAGTGCCTTACATGTTCCAGGTGAAAGCTGAACACCAAAGACCCTCAGGACTTCTGGTCCAACCTGAAATACCTGTATGGAAGTGGGAAAATATAACCATGGACTTCATTACCGGGTTACCTCGCACTTCTGGTGGGTATGACACTATATGGGTAATAATTGACCGACTTACAAAATCAGCTCATTTTATTCCTATCCGCGAAGATTTCAAGAACGAAAAGCCTGCTCGTATTTATATCAGCGAAATCGTAAGCCGACATGGGGTACCGTTAAGCATTATTTCTGATCGTGATGGTTGTTTCACTTCACGAACATGGCAAGCAGTACAAGCCGCTATGGGTACGCGATTAGATCTCAGTACCGCCTATCATCCTCAAACTGATGGTCAATCGGAACGCACCATTCAAACTCTTGAAGATATGCTTCGAGCATATGTTATAGACTTCAAGGGAAATTGGGACGCTCATCTACCATTAGTTGAATTTTCATACAACAACAGCTATCATTCAAGTATCGACATGGCACCTTTTGAAGCCTTATATGGTCGTAAGTGCCGATCTCCAGTATGTTGGCACGAAATTGGGGAAGCTCAAATCACTGGTCCAGAATTGATCCAAGAAACCACAGACAAGATCCATCAAATCCGAAACAATCTTCTAGCGGCTCAAAGTCGTCAAAAGAGTTATGCAGATAAACGACGGAAGCCTTTAGAGTTTAACATTGGTGATCATGTACTTCTAAAAGTATCACCGTGGAAGGGAGTAGTTCGTTTTGGTCAAAAAGGCAAGCTAGCACCACGCTACGTAGGACCTTTCAAGATACTCGAAAGAGTAGGACCTGTAGCATACAAGCTTGACCTACCAGAAGAACTCAACAGGATTCATCCCACATTCCACGTGTCGAACTTGAAGAAGTGCCTCGCTGATGAAAACCTCCACATTCCTCTGGAAGATATTCAGATTGATGAATCTATGCATTTTATTGAAAGACCAGTAGAAATCATGGACTTCGGGGAGAAACGTCTACGACGGAGTCGCATTCCAATTGTTAGGGTACGCTGGGAGTCGAAACGGGGACCTGAGTTTACTTGGGAACGTGAAGACTCAATACGCGAAAAATACCCGCATCTTTTTCCTACTACTTCTACTACTTAAATTTCGGGACGAAATTCCTAAAAGTAGGGGATACTGTAACATTTATCAAAAACGGGTTTCCAAACCCGCTCCGTTTTGTAATCGAATATCAAGTTATAAATGTCACGTTGTGTATTTATGGTTATTTTGATTTTTAATGTTACATAATTAATAAACAAACTAAACTATAAAAATTATATTTGATAAAAAGTGAAAACAAAATAAAAAAAATAAAATGTTGCTGCCGGGGCTCGAACCCGGGTCAGCCGGAACTTGTAACTTCAAAGACTTAACACTCACACGCATAACCACTCCGCCACTTGTTTGTTTTCTGTCAACTCTAGGAAACAAGTGAGTCTTATATGCAAACCTAGATAAACCGGTTACGCCAACTGAGAAACTGAAATCGGCTATTCAACCGTCTAAACGTTTGAATAATCGCGATTTCAGGTTTATAACCGATGCACCGACGATTTTAATCAATTCGGATTTGAATGAACTTCAATTTTGATCATAATCGGTTTTTATAACCGAAAATAATCAAAGTCCAAATTACTTCAATCAAGACCCCTCTCGCGACTCAGAAACATTATACAAACTTTCCATTTCACTTTCGTCACACATTCAGTCCATCAGAAAGCTTAAATCAACTCGCCGGAAAATTCTGCAAGTTTGCCGGAAAACCGTATTTGTCCTCAAATCGGTAAGTTCTTCAATACCATCATAGTCTAACAGTTGTTAAGCCATTTCTAACTCAAACCCTCCAATTTAAATCAAATTCAGACGTCGTCATCGGATAATTTCTGCTCGCCGGAAAACTTCTGAAAATCCGTATCTTCGCCTGTGAAACGGTAAGGACCTTCAAACACACTGATAACGTTTGTTTAGCACTTCAATTTCATGATTAGCTAATCAAAACGATTAATTGATTTGCTCAGTTGAAGTCCTTAAAAACAGAGACCGACGCCTTGCCGGAACTCTGTAATCAATCGTTCACCGGTATGTTTTTCCTCTAATTATCATCCCTGCTATCTCTTATCAGTCTGTGTAATGCTTAACAATCGAATTAACAAGATTTAATGGTGTAATCTGCTGTCGGTAAAATCCAACGAAGAAGATGAACTTTGATAATACTATAAGTATAATTAAAATTGGTATTTTAAACGGGTTAGACACACAGTCCAGCGGTGGACTGTGTGCAAATAATACGCACACGTCACGAGTTCGATCCCTGATACACGCACCCTCTATGTAATAAAATGCCTTTTTGTTTAAAGCTGAACCGGGTTAACCCCGTTAGTTGTTAAGTATAATAAAAACCGAAATATTAACCAAGTTAGACACACAGTCCAGCGGTGGACTGTGTGCAACACTAAGTCGCACGTCACGCGTTCGAGTCTGGTTAACGGCACCAGTTCGATGATTTAAAATATTCTTTTTAAAACAAATGAATTTTGAATAAATCGAATTAGTATATAAATATAATTAAAAACAAGATTATTTCGGGTTAGACACGTAGCTCAGTTGGTAGAGCTGCGTGCACGCGTACGGGAGGTCTCGGGTTCGAGTCTCACCCAGCGCATACATGCACACTGACCGAACCGGTCAACAGGTCAACAAGTCAACAGTCAACGGTCAACGCAAAAATAAACAATTTTTTTATATTTTTATTTATTTAATTTAATTTAAAAATCAATTAAAAATACTTAAAAATAATATTTTTAAAGATAGAAAATAGCCTTAAACTCACAAAAATATATCTAAAAATTCCATTAAAATCCTTAATAAAATCCACTCATTTATTATATTTTTCCGTTATTATTTAGGTTAGTAATTCTCGTTGTTCAACTCTCCCGACTCGTGCGCATCTCATCATCTCCATTCAAACGCACCCAATGTGAGTGAATCTTTACAAATTCCCCGTTTTGATCACGTTTTGGGGTGTATCATGTGTCTTGCTATATATTATATTTAAATCATTGTGCATACCTCATATCATGAACATGTGTATTCAGTTTGTTTCAACTGTTGTGTGGTTATCGTTAGATGCAATTTTTTATTTTCAGTACATGCAATTTCATAGGCCGCCGGTCCCAATTACATTATTAGCGTTGGGCATGTTCCCCATTACATTATGAGTGTGAACCTGGCGTGCCCACATACGATCGGCTCCGTTTGATTGAGCCTTGATCGCACAGACATTTTTCATTTTCAGTACATGCAATACGATCGGCTCCGTTTGATTGAGCCTTGATCACACAGTTTCATTCATGTTATTTATCGTATGATGTTGGTATGTTAATGTATGCTATCATGTGTTATTGTATGTTATAGTTGTGATTGCTATTGCTACTGCTTGGTTAATTACATTTGCTCATTTATGATTATGCACAATTTTTCATTGATAAACTAATAAGTAAATCAATAATAAATGTTTATCTAACAAGGTTCACTCGCCAACTTATGTTGACCCAAAAACCCCCATTTTTACACATGATACAGGTGAACCAGCTACAGCAAGAAACACTTAGGATTGGACTAGAAGAATAAAATGATTTAGAGTTTGGGATTGTTTTGATTGGTTTATTTTCTTTGTATTGTATGGACATGTTTGGATATTTGGGAATGAAATTTTGACTTTAATAAATATGAAACATATTAGTAAATATCATGAGCTTTGGTGATAACCCAATTATGCCCCGACTCTTATTCCGCTGCGGGTCGGGGTGTGACAGTCGAGAGAAAAATTACGTTTTGATTGGGTGTTTTAGTCCATGGTGTTTTTTCTATGTTCATACAATGGTGTTTTAATTATATTGTGATTCAAGGTGTTGTGTTTTACAGTAAAACACCATGACGTAAATAAGATATCATAACATTGGAAATAAGGAATTATAATTCAAGTCTTGGTGTTTTAACATCTAGAGTATGTAATATTGTATTGTGATTACAGTCATGGTGTTTTAACATCTGGAATAACAATAGAATCATTGTACATGTTAAAACACCACGACTGTATTATGATTCAACTCATGGTGTTTTTGGAATCTGTATGGTGTTTTATTCCTGCAAAAATAACAAAAATCATTACAGATGTTAGAACACCATGGTTGTATTATGATTTAATTTGTGGTGTTTTCTGGAATTCGTATGGTGTTTTATACGATGAATTCCTAAAATAACTGATGAATTCCTACTATAACTGATGAATTCGGTTACAAGATTATATCTTTAATTATATCATTAATTAGGATTATTGGTTAAATTATCATCTTAAACTAATAAATAAGATAGGGAAATGTGTCATCACCATAATCTTCTCACACTTTTAGTCTTTTCTACAGGATCCTCTACCTATATATATATATATGTATATTAAACTTGCTAAAACTATAAATATCGTATAAAAATGTTTGTGAAAAAACCAGGTCTGTATATCACATATAGACCTGTACGCCACATACAAAGAGATACACCTCGTATAGCATAATATGCATAGTGTCAGCAAATCATTGGCTGACATTGGTTTAGTGATTATTAAGGGATTGCCTATTTAACTCTAAAAATGCTTATTAATTCATGATCTTTTCAAGAAAAGTTTTTTAAAAAAGTGTTGGATTAGCTTTTATGATGGGAAATTAAAATGACCAAAAGGTATATGATAAATTTCCATGTTTAGTTGCTAATCTAAAGATGATGTTAGATTGATAATTTTTATGTTCAAAAACAATGAAAAACACTTTAATCATTGTCAAACAACTTTTTAATTTATCGGCTTTCGAAAACAACTATTAAGTCAATAAGTAATTTTGAAACTCAGTCCCAAACAATATCTAAGCCTTATACGCCACAATACTATATGCGATCACATATAAGATAAGGGGTGGGGTTTGGCTACAAAGTCTATTTTTTCCTACAAAGTGTACAAAATCATAAAACACCATAATTTCAGCCATAAAACACATTCAAAACCCACAAATAAGAGAGTGAGATCACTAAAACACAATATCCAAACCCTAACAGTCTATACAAAATTCAAACACACCATCGCAGAACTATGAATTTAAAACACAACATGATAATCAACATAAAACACACTAATATTGGTTATTTGATAATCAAAACCTTATCATCCAAAATACAACAAAACCTACAAATATGGCGTTTAAGTAATTTTCACTTTTTTATTTGTATGTTTTAAGTGTGTTTATGGTTGATATTATGGTGTTTTATGACTTTTTACACTTTGTAGAAAAAATGGACTTTGTAACAAACTCCTACCCTAAGATAGGTATTCAAATAAATAAGGGGTTTTCCAAATAACCAAACCCTTAAGAGCATTCACAATGAAATCCTTAAAAATATGTGAGGGAGTGTAGTTATATTATAAGGAATGGTTTGAGTGTTGTGAGTGGAGGAGAGAGAAAATATATGAGAAAGTTACTGTTTATCTGTAAATATATGGGAAAAAATCTGAAGAGAGAAAACTGTATTAATTTTTTAATATTTTTAGAAATAGTTGTGAGTGAAGGAGAGAGAAAAATAATTATAAAAATATAAAATATATTATTTAATTGAAAAGGAGAGAGAAAATATGGTTGTTTTTAGTGAAAATATATGAATATGGTACGGAATTCATTATGAATGCTCTAAAGCATTCACAATGAAGACTTTAAAATATGTGAGAGGGTTTAGTAATATTTACGAGAAATGATTGGTAGGTTGTGAGTAGAGGAGAGAGACAATATATTGGAAAGTTACTGTTCATCTGTAAATATATGGAAAAAAGAATTTAAAGAGAGAAAACTGTATAAATTTTTTAAATATTTTTAGAAGTGGTTGTAGTGAAGGAGAGAGAAAAGATAATGATAAAAGTATAAAATATTATTTTTAATAAAAATATATGAATGTTGTAGTTGTTTTTTAGTAGATATATATGTATATTTATAGGGATATCAATGTGGATGTTTTAATAATCTTAAAAAGAGGAGTTGAAATGATCGATGATCATTCATGATTTAAAAGAAAAATAAAAATAAGTAAAAGAATATAATTAATGTAAATGCGCGTTTCATGTGAACGACTTTTTAACCTTTGTCCTTTCAGACACACACGGCATTCACGTTCGTATCACGTGTCTATTAACCGAATCATCACACGTCCCACCACCACGTGCCTTTCACTTTACTCCATACATTCAAACCTCACCCACCTTATTTATATTATTTATTATAATAAT
This sequence comes from Scalesia atractyloides, assembly GCA_947069175.1. NCBI lineage: Eukaryota > Viridiplantae > Streptophyta > Magnoliopsida > Asterales > Asteraceae > Scalesia > Scalesia atractyloides. Next base: position 27,273,015 of record CAMTDV010000006.1, read on the forward strand.
GTAAATATAATAAAAAGATTTCAATATCTATTTTCCCTTAATTATTAAATATCAAAACACATCGCCACAACAGCATCATTTATACGATATGTCGTATATAAACGGAATTTATAAATAACATACATCAAAAACACGCGAACCAAAAATATAATAATTTTCTTAATGTTAAAAATTTAGAAACGAAAGTAAATTATAATATATATCGTTTCAGTTACCCACCTAAACTTGAAAAACAAATATGAAAAAAAATATTTTTTTTTTTGGAGAGAGGTTGCGTGGTTAAGGTTTTTAGTGGTGGTGTGGAGTGGGATGGGGGTTTAGGTTGTGTTCACATTTATTTTTACGGTTCTCGCAATAAAATTAGTTTTCGCATTAACTCTACCATATATATATTACGTTCATTTGTGAACTAATCCTTGACAATTTCTTTTTATTTTTTTATAGATGTGTTTATAATATTTTCATTTACGTTTGTGTAAAAAAAATTTGGCACAACTCGCTCAGGAACAAAAACTTCTCACGGTTCTCACAACTCGTACTGGTTTTCATTTGAACCAAGTCATATATATATATATATATATATATATTACTATATATATATACATATATATATATATAAACACACACGCATGCACTTACAGGATTCTAACACTCTTGTGTGATTTGGGACAAATATTAATACAAATGAGACGAAAATAAAACATAGAAATTAGAAAAGCAAATTGGTGTTCAAGAGTTCATCTGACTCATTTTACCCTTCTAAACACATGTTAAAAACATGTTTACTAATTACCATTAGAGTTGATACAACTGTCGTTTTTTTATGTAAAAGCTTTTCCTAAAATTTTATATGGTTAGGTATATTTCTAAATTTGAAAACAAATATTATTTTATTATTTTTTATTTATTTATTCAGTTTTACAAAATATGAATATAAATTGGTCTGTATCAGATAAAAGATAGGAGGATAGGAATATCAAACTATGGGACCAGTGCTTCCTCTTCCTTATATTCCACTGAACTAAGATGGGTCTATATTATCATCTAATTGTCCTTATCATTTTTGTTCACACTTTAAATATGTTTATATACTAAAACATATATAATTTATTGGTTTTTCATTCAATATGTCATAGAAAAGGAAGAAATTATTAAAGAACTTAGATTTGAAGTCCCATGAATCTCTTTTACAAAGTTTTCCAAACATATTTCCTTTTATAAAACTCATCAAATTTAATTACACAGATTTATTGAACATGAATTTGATTAATTCTTGGTATCAGCCAGTTAGGTCTGTTTGGAGCCATTTGTTACGAGACGATAAGTATGTACATATCTTCAATAAATTTTGCTAGAGGTCCTCCGTAATGTAGATAATATTTATGAGAGGTTGTGAGTAGAGAACATAGAAATTGTTATTATTGTTCATTTGTAAATATGAAAAAAAACATTGTTCACCTTTATAGTTTTTTAAATATTTTTAGAAAGTAAGGTTTAAAAGAGTATATTTAATTGGAAAGAATATATTAATATAATTGTAATTATAGATATGAAAATGGTAGATATGATGTGAATGCACTTTTAATTGAACATTTGGTGGTAAGATATCTCCATTCTATCTATCAAAGAATTCAAATTTTGTAAAGTGAATATATGATTCAAATTCTGTAAGGTTGAAAGATGTTTAAAAAGGTATAATTAAACATGAGAGTTTAGTCCAGGCAAGAGGCAAAGGAAGGTGGGAAGCTTTGCTTCTCTTGGAGGTCTTTTGTTCAAGTCAGGCAAGAGAGTTTTGATACTAACTTGATGATACTAACATACTAACTACTAACGCGGTGACAATATCTTAACCGTACGTCGTTTAAAAACATGAGAGTTTAGTTTTGATAAAATCTAACAAACAAATATTCATGTTACATTTTATTTACAAGATTTTATTCAAAGTACATATCTTCCACATGTTTTACTTTTAAATTTATATTTTATATTTTTCATTTTTGAACCAAGTGATTTTGGAATATATTTTTTTAAATATAAAGTTAGTCACGCTTGTTCAACTGAAGACATTTTTTTCTATAAACAGTACTTAATGGTTTGGTTAAAAAAAATTCTATTAAAACCATCTGAATCGTACACAAGGGTTAAAGGAGTGGTTACCTAATGGTATTAGGTAAACTCCAAATTTACCCAATCATATAGCGCTATGTCAAGTCATCTAATTAAATTACCTAATACTCAAAAACGTTGATGGTGGTTTACCTATTGGGGTTTAGGTAACTATTTTTTTATAAAAAAAAAAAATATGTGCTTGATTGAGAAAGAATGGAGTCCACCACACACCCATCTGTGTCTCCCTTTCCTCCCTCTCCCTGAATCAGTAAAGGTTCACTGAAAATGCCCCCATTTCGGTAAAAAGGTTGGCGATAAAAGGGGAAGGGGTACCAAGTGGGTTCCCCCAGACACACACTTCGTTCTCCCTAAAAGTATTGTACTGTTAGAGGCAATCAAAACCATTTTTTATACATATATATATATATATATATATATATATATTCTAGAAACGTCTATTTCAATACTAATTTTTGAATGATACACCAAGACTGAGCATTAAAGTAGGGTATAAACATCACATTAAAACAAACTGTACAATTTTTTGTACGAAATTCATATTGTCTACGTAAGAATTGAAACCATATGTTTATTGTTTTACTAATTTTTCATATTTTCTTTTTGAAACCATATGTTTATTGTTTTACTAATTTTTCATATTTTCTTTTTGTTGGTAATCCAAAACCAAATCATCCTCTCGTTTTTTAATCAAATATCTTACAGGGAATATATTTTAGTTTATTTGACGTTGATATAAATATTTCTTTACAATAAAAAATATCAAATCAGGTGTTAAAAATAATAACCATGTTTTACCCAGATAATATAAAATAGGTACCCGTGATGTACAACCCAACCTAACCCAACCCTAAACCTAACCATGGTTAACTTTTTTATAACCCCTTGTGAACGACGTGCCACAGTTTATACACGTGTAGTATAGATTAAGGGGCAGCAGAAAGCCAATAGCCAAGCCTTCACCTCCCTCTTTCTCTCTCTAAAATTCCCATTTTCTCTCTCTTAAAAAAACTTGTCTCCCCCTCTCAACATACCCATACCTCCCAAAGAAGTATTCTAGGTTAACCATCCTTTGATTCGAGTTTTTAATTTCGTTGTTTTTTAGCCCTTTTAATTGGGTTTTTCTGCTTCTAATTTCCATCATTTTTGGGTTTTTTTTTTTCTGTTACGCTTTGGTAATTTGTTTAGAAAATTTAGCTTTAGGTATCTGAAATGAGATATTTCAGGATCTGGGTATGCGAAAAATCAGTTGATTGTGAGATATTTTGAGTTATTTGACCTGGTGATGAGATGGGTCAATTTTGGAATATTTTTATGTTTTTCGGTTGAATAATCGGTAGTTAAACCTTGTGGGTTTTGTGTATTTCCTGTTCGTTTCCAACCCAATTCTGTAATTTTATCTGTTGGTTCAATTTATCTAACATGAAAACAGAGTTGAACATGAACATGAATATGAATATAAACATGGAAGGCGAAAGTTGGAACAATGAAGATAAATCCATTGTATCCGGAGTTCTCGGGTCGAAAGCATTCGATTACTTAATCTCCACCTCAGTATCCAACGAATCTTCATTAACTTCATTAGCAAACGACGAGAATCTGCAGAACAAGCTCTCAGATCTAGTTGACGAACCAAATTTCATTAATTTTAGCTGGAATTACGCCATATTTTGGCAAATTTCGCAGTCGAAAACCGGGGATTTGGTTCTTGGCTGGGGAGATGGGTCTTGTAGAGAACCGAAAGACGGTGAAGAATCCGAAATCTCTCGGATTCTTAATATGCGAATGGAAGATGAAAACCAACAAAGAATTCGAAAACGAGTGCTTCAGAAGATTCATCTATTGTTTGGTGGAGTTGATGAAGATAGCTATGCTTTCGGATTGGATAAGGTTACAGATACGGAAATGTTTTTTTTGATTTCTATGTATTTCTCATTTCGGAAAGGCGAAGGTGGTCCGGGAAGTTGTTTTTCTTCAGGTAGGCATGTTTGGATCTCGAATAACTTGAATTCGACAACCGATTATTGTTACAGATCTTATCTTGCTAAATCGGCCGGCATTCAAACAGTTGTTTTGGTTCCAACTGATGTTGGTGTTGTTGAAGTTGGATCTATTCAATCAATACCCGAAAACCCTAAACTTGTGCAGTTAATTAGATCTTCATTTTCGGTTAATCCGGTAACCGTAAGTGTAAGTTTAACCCCAACGTTACCCGTACCTGTACCAGTACCGGTTCCAGTAGTTGTGAAACCGAGTAATGTTAATTCGGATAAGCCGGTTAGGGTTTCGAAAATTTTCGGGCAAGATCTGAGTTCGAATTTGAACCAGTTGAGTCAGTTGGACCAGTTAAACCAGCCGCAGTTTCGGGAGAAACTTGCGGTGCGAAAACCGGATGAGCCAAGGCTTCCGTTTTCGAATTGGTCTCAGTTTAACGCGGTTCAAAAGCAGATTGATTTCACCGGCATTACTTCGCGGCAGGTGAGTGTGGAGTCGAAGGGTTCGGATGAGTCGCTCCCTGGGAACGAAAGGAAATCGTTAACGGATATCTTGGATGAGAAACGGCCTCGAAAAAGGGGGAGGAAACCGGCGAATGGAAGGGAGGAGCCGCTGAATCATGTCGAAGCGGAGAGACAAAGACGGGAGAAGCTGAACCAGAGGTTCTACGCGTTGCGATCGGTGGTGCCTAATATATCGAAGATGGATAAGGCGTCGTTGTTAGGCGATGCGATAACGTACATAACCGATCTTCAGAAGAAGTTGAAGGAGATGGAGTCGGAGCGACGGTCACAAAGCAACCCGACTTCGTCGAATTTGGAGAAAATTGAAGTTCATACCGCTCACGATGAAGTGATTGTGAGGGTTACTTCGCCATTAGACGCGCATCCTGTTAACAAAGTGGTTCAAACGTTCGAACAAACAAAGATTAAAGTGATGGAATCGAAAATGACCACGATAAACGACATGGTGTTCCACACGTTTGTTGTTAAGTCTCATGGACCCGGGCAGTTAACGAAGGAGAAGTTGATCTCTGCGTTTTCACGAGAAACAAGCTCGTCGTGACATCCATCGACATCGAATCAAGGTAAAGAAACCTGGGTTATTTTTTTAATCAAAGTTTAACGGGTTTTGGATGTTGTAGAACAGAAGAACGTTGAAACGAGGTTAATTTCGTTGTTTTTAAGGTTTTATATACAGTTTATTGTGAAGATTTTAGATATGTATGTTAATTTGTTATAAAATATGGTCGTTAATTGTTATATAAGCGTTGGGTTTAAAGTCGGTTATGCATTTTGTTCATGATGATAGTTTTGGACCGGCAAGATGGTTGGTTCTTTGGCTACTGCTACCAGTCCGGTCCGGTTGGTGTACCTAAAAGGCTAAAGTACCTAAAGAAAATCGCATGTTAAAAAAGTTTTTGTTGTTAAAATAGGAAAGTTCTCTAATTTGGGGTCAAAAGGGAATACTAGTACTAGGAACATTTGGTGGGTTATTGGAACCCATTGTGAGTTTGTGACTCACATGCAACTTGGACACCTAAAGCATGTCATAAAAGCAAACTGGACCGGTTTGTCTGTCTGGTTAAACCGGGAATTATTGACCAGCGTTAGTAACCTAAAAAGGATGAAGTTGAAGGATATTTTTACACTATGAAAACGGAGTTAAGAGGTAGCATGGGCTACCCATGCTTGTACACTACTTCTGCACTTGACGGCGTTGTTGGTTAAGTTACAAGCTAATTGGACATAATAACACAAATGAAATTATCGTTTTTAAGTGAATAAGAAAAAAAGTAAATGATGACAACGGACACTATAAACCGATCTCCGTTAAACAAGGAATCAATAGCGTTGCTAATTTGGTTACACATTTTTGACGATTGTTCTTCGGTGTTGCTAGTATGGTTTCAAGCTAATGGATAAAACACAAATGAGAAACACTCTTTCGACTGAATAAGATCTGTTAATCGGACTAAACTAAAACTAAACGGGGTCAAAACAAATAATGTTTACTTCGTCCCTTTGTTGGCCGATCAGATTTACAGACCGGGTCGACCAGTTACTTCGTCCCTTTGTTGGCCGATCGGATTTACAGACCGGGTCGACCGGTTAAACCGGTTACAAAAACAATTTTGATAAACAATATTTTTTATTTTTTAGTTTTTATACTTCTTAAGGGATTGGAAATTAGAAATCCATGTAGTTGGAAGAATCCCAAAATTCCATTTTCTTTTCGTGTAAAATATTTAAAAATTTAATTCATAACCCTTGTTTATCATGATATAATTATTAATGTTGGAAACGTGTTATCATATAATATAAAAAAATATGTATGTGTTATAATTAAATAATATTATATTTTTTGTCATGGAATAATAGTGGAAAAAGCAAAAAAGTCCATCAATATTAGAAAATCCAGAGGTGGATTTGGAGCCCATTAATGCAAAACATGTATAAATGCAAAAACGTGCCATCAAAATAGGGACCATAAGTCTTTGATTCTCTTTTGCTTTCCCTTTCTTTTGTGTTCACATAGACTATAGCACATGCAAAACCTCATATGTAATTACGATTTTACCCCTAACCTGCCCTTTATCCTCTTTATTATAATGATATAATATAATTAAGTATTTAGGAGTGTCAACTTCTGAATCGATAAGTACTAAATCAGTAAAATGTCTAAATTAAAAAAAACCAGTATAATGTTTAACCGTAAAGAAACAAATGTATAACAAATTCAGATTAGAGGTCTTAGTCATTCAGACCACTATAATGCTTAACCATTCGAAAACAAATGTTTGAACCATTCAGACATTTGCTCACGAAACAAACAATCTGAACTATTAAGTGTTGAACCATTAATTAAATTGATGAAATAACTAATCATTTAAATTGATGGAGAATATATATTAATCATCTATTAATCAAATGTTTTATTATCTCGAGTTATTAGTTTACATATTTAACATTAAAATAGTACAAATCGAAGTGGGTTTGACTCTTATTCAAACTTGTTGTTTAAGTTAATAGGGGTCGGCTTTATTCCATTGCAAAAAAACATAGAAAATATTGAGAAGGCAATTTGTGTACGTTCATGAATTTATAAAACTAGGGCATCAATCCTAACTATTTTCTTTTTTATCATATACATAATCACTTTTAAGATATTGAGAAAAATACAAAGAAATGTATATTTGATTCTTTTTCTCTAAGATAATATAATATAATATAGTCATCCTATTGGGACACCCAAATTTCTTATTTTGACACCCTTCCATGCGGGTCGCATAGGCCCATGCGCCCCCCATGGGGTTAGGGTTTCCCGACAAAGGCAGCAGACTGACATGTCTGCGTGGATACACGTGAACCTCGTACCCATGCGCCCCGAAGAGGCCCATGCGGGTCGCATAGGGTACCAAGAATCAGAATATAACCTCTTACACCTGCGTGACCTAAAGTTGATGTGCATGTTTGAATTCAATGCGCCCCGCAATGGCCTCTGCGGGGCGCGTGGACCTTCCAGAAAGGCTATAAAACCATGCATTATCGTTGGTTATCGTATGAGATTTCCAATTCCATAATAAACCTTTCAAATCACAATCACGTATATTCACAGTCGTGTTTTTCGGAATATTCGGTGAGGATTCTAACAATAGTGTTGTTCCAGACTCATACGAGACCGCCATTTCTGATTCTTACAAATCTTCGTTTCAGCCCAACCATTACGAGGAAGTTGTCAACCGCGTCCCTTCTCATGTCGACATTCCGCCTCTTCCAGACCTGAACTACTCACCACACAGTTATTCCGGAGGTTAATCTGAATACAACTACGGAGGTGATAATTCGTATGCAGAGGGTAATTTTCATCACGAATATGACGAGGAAGAAATCAAACTGGAAGATGAGGAGGAAAAAATACACCCTATCATAGTTTCCTATGCAACTAATCAGAGTTTAGCCTCCCGTGAAGAGATGGAGGATTGGGTAGATAGGAGGGGTCGTAATCACGGCAGCATCGTTAAGTGTGGAAGATCGAAGAAGAAACATGGTGAATTCATGAGTGTGTGGATACATTGTATCCTTAGTGGTGATCGTAAGAGTGTAGCCACTGTTCGAAAAACCGGTAGCAAAAAAACTCGTTGTCCTTTTGAACTGATAGGGTTCTATGATGAAATGCTTAACGTTTGGCGGCTACAGGTTAAGAACAAGCCACACAACCACTCTCCTCTTGAAACTTTAGAGGGGCACGCGTATGCTAGAAGACTTTCTGAGGACGGATACAGATTAGTGGAACAACTGGCCTAGCAAGACATTCCCACACGTAACATCTGGGCAACATTAAGGAATCAGAACCCTAATAATAAGAGCATTCCAAAAGATATACATAATGTTGTTCAGAAGATTAACGCCGGGAAGAGTTTAGGAGATTCTCCGATGCAAAAACTAGAAAACTTTCGTATTTCAAAACGTTTCACTTACGAAACTCGGGAGGATCCATCCACAAACAATCTTGAAGATGTTTTCTTTGTCCATGAGTATTCCGGCCAAATGTGGCGTGCATTCCCGCATGTGCTCATTATTGATGCTACCTACAATACCAACCTCTACAATCTTCCATTCATTCAGGTTGTTGGTATGACTTCTACGAACATATCGTTTTCAGTCACACATGCTTTCGTATCTAAAGAGAATTGTGAAACGTATGTGTGGGTTATATAAAAGATCAGGTCAATGTTGCAAGAGGGTTTGGAGCCCCGGGTCATTGTAACAGACAGGGTACTAGAATTCCCTAATGCCCACAAGTATCTATGTAGGTGGCACATTTTACAGAATATATTTAGAAATAGCAGGAATTGTTTTACCAATAAGGAGTGGAAAGAATTTCTTCGCTCATTCGGGAGGTTGTGTGAGTCTGCGACCGAGGAAATATACGAGTTGCAGTTTTCCATGTGCTTGTCGACTTTAAAAGTTAGAAAATTCAGGTGATTTTAATACTAATTTGACAATATATCACACTGTTTTTAAATAATCACAAATGATTGACAGTATTCATTTACAGGAGAAGCAATCCCATTCACTTCCATTGACAAAATATGGACAAAGCCTGATCTCAAACCGGTAACGAAAAAAGAGCTAGAATTTGACTTGAATGGCGAATTTGAGAAATTGAAAGAAATATTCAGGCCACACCCTACCCAAGTCAAAAAAGTATGCTTGAGAAAATGATTCAAGCGATTACACCGGGAAAATCCCAAAAAAACCCTCCTGTCGTTAAACAAAATGCCCGTGGTCGACCAACCTTGAAGGTCCAAGAACAAAGAAGACAGGAGGCTGCTCGTCATAGCTCATACGTGTCCTCCCAACAAAGCACTTACGGGTCTCCCTCCGAAGCTCCTCGTCATAGCTCGTACACACAATCAGAAGACTTTAAAAGACCGAGCGCCTTGACAAAGCCTGTAAAGCAACATAGTCGTTTAACTCCCACGCAACGATAATATGACCCCGAGTTTCCCTTAATCCACGGGGGTACGGATCTTTACACAATTACCAAGTATAAAAATCACATTCCTAGAATGTTTCATCCGTATGTATTCGTAATAAAGAATGTAAATCCAGATGGTCTGCGGGGCGCTTTCGGGTATTTACATAAGCCTCTGCGATCAGTAGAGGTCCATACTATCTCCAAACACACAACCTCTCCAAACACACACTAAACGACACTGAAGAACAAGCCAAGAAAATCCCGCAGATCTCATTTTTCGACTTCTTACGTTATAGAGGTTAGTTTTATACCGTTTTTAGGTACTTTTTTTTTACCGTATTGAGTTAGTTTTTTACCTTATTTAGCTACTTTTTTACCGTATTTAGATAGATCCATACGGTATTTCGGTAGTTTATGCCGTGGTTAGGTAGATCTATGCCGTATTTAGGTAGATTTATACCGTATTTAGTTACTTTTTTTACCGTATTGAGTTAGTTTTTACCCTATTTAGTTACTTTTTTACCGTATTTAGATAGATCCATATGGTATTTCGGTAGTTTATGCCGTGGTTAGGTAGATCTATGCCGTATTTAGGTAGATCCATATCGTATTTAGGTAGATCCATGTCGTATTTAGAAATTAAAATTAATATTATATTAATATTTTAATCATTTTATTATTAATATTAATATTTTAATCATTTTATTATTAAATTAATATTTAATCATTTTATTATTAAAAATAATATTTATATCATTTTATTATTAATATTAATATTTTAATCATTTTAATATTTTGCAGATGGAGTTTCTTATTGATGAGCCGATAGAGGATGTTGATGTCCCTGAGGCTCCTCAGGGGGGCGTCGTAGAAGGCGCGAGCGACCAGAGATTGATCCGCTGGAGGATCACGCGTTTCTTGTATTTCCTCATCATGACGATTCTGCTTTCCCTTTTAGACGATGTGACAGACTACGCCGAGTCATCATTGGCGCGCACGAGTCGATTGACTGGAGTATGCTGGAGACGTTGGGTTAGACTGATCGAGCACGACATTTTATCGGCGTGGGTACGCCGTGGGACAGATTGTTTCTCTTAGCGCACACCCCTACCTATAGGGCCATTACGATCGAGTTTCTTTCTTCATTCACATTCACCCCACGCCCAGCCGACCACCCAGAGGATGACCCGGACCACCCGTTTATCGAGATCGAGTTTCGTTTATGCGGTCGTTAGTTTCAGATGAGCCTCAACGATTTTACGGTTATATGCGGCTGATACACACCTCACGAGACTACTCAGCCCATATACACCGACGTTTTGATTAGTAGGATGAAGGGGAGCTCCTAGGTTTTTGGTCAGTCATTGCCCCTCAGCAGGAGTATACCTGGCCTTCTGGTAAGGTCAGCCTGATAGCCAACCCCTTGTACCGGTACCTGCACCGGTGCATAACTACGTCTATCGCCCCCCGCTTTGATAGCCGGAAGGTGACCTTTTCTTTTTGTACCGCCTGCTGGGGCGCAGGCCGTGCGCGCTAGCCAGGAGTTTGGCTATGTTTTACGCTAGCGCGTATATGCGGCAGGAGCGAGCAGTATTTTACGATGGTGCGTATATCACCATCATTGCCAGGGCCCTGCTTCCAGAGATCGATATTGATGGGGATCCACGTTGCGGTCCTGCTATCTTGCATAGGAGGCTTGACACCCGTACCATACAGGGTATGGGTATCCTGGGCAAGATTCTAGGTGTTGGTCGCCGCTTTGTGGCCAACAGGGGGGAGTTGTATGTCCCTGTCGATTTGCCGGAGGTCTTCCCAGTTGTAGATATCGAAGACGACCCGGTAGATCCTGCCGCTCAGGCCGCACCTGCCGCTGCTGCCACCCCACAGCCACCACATCCGCCACAGTGGCCGATCCATGTTGCGCCTGATATGCATCAGTTCTACCAGATGCAGATGCTGCATAATGCACAGATGTAGTACATGATGCGATTTCAGATTGATTAGATTGCGGCGATCATGGCTTACGTGGGTATGCCACCAGTTGATTTTCATATGCCGACCCATCTACTACATCCTCAGCCGGTACCTCAGGCACCTCAGGCTCAGCATCAGCCACAGGAGGATCAGGCTCAGCATCAGCCAGGCGAGGGCGGTCAGGATTAGGTTGTTTTCTTTTTTACTTTGTAAATTTTGATTATCGATGTACTGAACAAATGTTATATATTAATGCAGTTTCAGTTTTTATTATACGTGTGTGTTTTATTTTATTATACGTGTGTGTTTCAGTTTTTACTTTGTAAATTTTGATTATTGATGTACTTGAAATAGTGAATCTCTAACTTAATCTCTAACTAAAATATGAAATAAAATAACACAACCTTTAAACCTTTAAACAACTTAAAATACCAAATTATGCGCCCCGTAGAGGCCCAAGTGCATCGCATGGGATTGATACCTATGCGCCCCGCAGAGGCCCAAGAGCATCGCATGGGATTGATACCCATGTGCCCCGCAGAGGCCTATGCGGGTCGCATAGTGTTCAAATAGAAAAAGTGGGTGTCCCAATAGACGGAGCCATAATATAATATACGGAAATGATACAAAGTAATAACTAGTAAGACTAACTACGGTACACTGCGGGGTTTCGGTTGATATCTATTTTGGTTCAATATATGCTTAAAAGGATATCGATACATGTTTTACATTGACCGAAAACCACTAAAATAAATTTAAATTGGACAGTGCGAAGGGCTGATTTCAAATTAATTGTAAATGAAATGTAAATGTTATCTTAAATATAATTTTAATGTTAAAGGAACCTAAAACTAAAACACTAAATAACAAGAAAAGTAAAAATAAAAATAAAAATAAAAATAATAAAGTTCAAAAAATTAAGAAAGAAACAAAAAAAGGATGAAAGCACTATTCACACAACTTGCTAATTGTAATTTATGTCAAAACATATACCAATTGAAAACGTACATAAAAATGAGCACAACAACGCATTATATTTGAGCTAACATATTACCGAAGAAAATTTACGTCAAACGTAAACCTAAATGAATTTATACCGACGCGTACATAAAAAACCAGTATACAAAAAAAATAGTGTTTTTAAGCTAAAAAATGGTACGGCGCGTTGAGGCGGTGTCGAAACGTAAAGTGACTTGAATTTATATTGTCTAATAAAATGTATTATATTTGACCCGACTCGTTTCCGAACAAAATTTACGTCAAAACTTAGATCAACTGAAAACATACATAAAAATAAGCAAGAACATATTATATTTGACCCAACTCATTTCTAGGAAAAAATAAATTTACGTCAAAACGTAGATCAACTGAAAATATACATAATAATAAGCATAACAACATATTTTATTTGACCAATCTCATTTTCAGGAAAAAATTACGTTGAATCGTAAATCAATTTAAATTTATACCGACACGTACATTAAAATAAACACGTAAAACTCAAGTTATAAAGCATTTAAAAGGTTAAGGGCGTGTAAGCATCAATATCAAAAGTTGAAAAACATAAATATAAAACAATAAAAAATATAAAGAACTAGTAAAATGCAAGTTACTATTTATGTAACTAGCATAAGTCTATATGTATAATATAATTTGTTTATTTATTGAAACATTATCATTATAATATGTGAATATAATGAATTTTATTAAACTGAGAGAAGATATAAAATTTTTATGTAAATCTAAATAATAATAATAATAATAATAAGTCACGTGATAATCAATGATACATTTAATTAACAAGAACATGTGTCAGTCAATTATTTGTAAATATAGGTTTCAGAATTACCAACTTTCAGTTCATACTTTTAAATCTTATGTGTATTATTTATACTGTGTTATTGTATTATTTAATGCACATTAATCAAATTCGTTTGATATTTGTACTATGCCTTTTGTGAGGTTGACTTTTTTTAATGGAGATTTAAGTTGAGTTCTCACTTGTATCATATTAGGATGGATATAGACAATGAAGGATTTGGATTAGGTCTTGTGTGAGGTTGTCAGTTCGATTCTCGAGCCTACTGGGTTTTCGTCCCATCGTGTATTATGCCAGAGAGTTATGCTCTTGTGGTGCCACAACGACTGTTAAGTGGCAGCCGATTGTATGGTTTCTCAGAGGAATGCCCCAAAAAGACAAACTTTGAAGGCAGCGTGACACGATTAAGACAACATATTCTGACCATAGTGAAGCAATACGAAGCTCTCCGATTTAAAAAGTGTGATAACCTTATACATGAAGTTCACTGTTAAAAACTAATATAAGATATTAATTTATACTAGCATTTCATAACATAATCATATCAACTATATTTTACATTTTAACGTTTCTTATCCGACTAGACTAGACACAAATATACAACTTATCTAATGTAATACATGCATTTGGAAATAGCTAAGTGGTATTTGTAATTTAAATAAAGTTTAGATTAATAGAAGATCAGGAGTTCACTTTTTATAGGATGTAAATTTAACCATTAAAAAATCTAATGTAGTTATACGACTTATTAATGTAGTTTAGAAGTATATATATATTACCAAACACAATGAATAGTAACTTTATTTTTAAAATAATATCTAGCTTTTTATTATTTTTTTATTTAATATATTATAATAGTTTATCATTATATTTACTTTTAATAATATTTATTTTTTTTCTTTTTTTAAAATCATATATATATATATATATATATATATATATATATTACAATCAAGATGAATAGTAACTTTATTTTTAAAATAGTATATAGCTTTTTGTTATTTTTCTAATTAATATATTATGATAGTTTATTATTATATGTACTTTTAATAATATATTTTTTTATCTTTTTCCTTTTTTATAACCATATATTTCCTTTACCATTTTTCTAATAATTCTTTTTTCTTTTTTTAGAACAAATTAATTTATCAAATAATTGGATATTTTTTGATAATTTACATTTATAACTTTTTTTTTCTAAAAACTTAAGTATGTAGTTGTGATTAATTTTTTTCCCTTGACATTCCGTTATAAGTTTTGTTAAAAACGAAGTTGTACTGAATATAAAATATTTAATTGGTATTATAAAACGGTACAATGATAAACTAAACCGTTCGAATGGTTTGACTTAAAAACATCATGCTTTATTTTCAAATCAAGGTTGTTTTACATTATTATTGCTCGGTTTCGCCGCAACGCGCGACATAAAATACTAATATTTATTAAATTTATCATGATGTATGTATCTAAATCTAAGTTCTTAAATACATTTGAGTTCATTTAAAGAGTAAATTACTGTTTTGGCCCCTGTGGTTTAGCCAATTTATCCATTTCAGCTCAAAAATGAATCTTTTAACATATTAGACCCCAAGGTTGCATTTTATAACGGTTTTGGCCCTCTAACACTAACTTTGTTACTTTTTTATAGTTAAGTGTAAGGGTAATTAGGTCATTATATACCTTAGGGGTTGTTTTTTGTAATTACAAAGTTCTTTAATATTTAAAAGATTATTAATGCAATTTTATTCATATTTTTTAATTATTTTTTTTATTTTCATGATGATTATTTAACAAAATATGTTTTAAATATACAAATAATTATGTATTTTAATTAATTGCTTATTTTTATAAAAGTCGTTTTAAAAAATAATATGTTATTTTACATTTTTAAACCCTCTATCTTTTTTAAAATTGTTCCGCTTTAAACCATTTGTTTTTAAAAAACGTTCTTCTTAAAGTCGTTTGTCTTTTAAAGTTTTTTAAACACTTAATTTTGTACCATTCTTTTTAATATCATTTATTTTTAAACATTTCTAAACTGCTCACCTTTTTTAAGTCGTTCATTTTTTAAATTTACAAAACGACGTGTATGAAAAACAAAAGAAATGTAAGATTTGAAAAAAGAAACATTCTAATAAAAGTTTGCAAAAGATCGTTCTTTTTCAAACTTTTTTTAGAATGGTGTATTTCTTTTTCAAATCTTTCATTTCCTTGGATCGTTTGTTTATTCAAAATTCATTATTTTTTTAACATTTTATTAATTAACTTCGTGTGTTTTTTATTTCCTTACACTTGTTAACTTTTTTTAAGGCTTTGCTTTTTTTTTTTTATAAACATCACTTTTTAATCTTCGTTTTTAAACCAATCGTTCGTTTAAAATGGATCGTTTTTAAATTCTTTCGATTTTTGAAATCGTTCATTTTATGAAGTTCTTTTTCCCTAACGACTATAAGTAAACTGAATACAAAGTTTAAAAATAAACGATTTAAAAAACGATTCTACAAGGAACGGTTTAAAAAGAAATGCTTTTAAAAATTAACGACTTATAATAACGAATTGTTTAAAAAGTTAAAAAATGATTTTAAAAAGATCAGTCTAAAATGAAACGTTTTAAAAAAAATTAAAAGAACGATTTTAATAAACAAGCGGTTTAAAAATGAATAATTTTAAAAACAATAGACGGTTTATAGAAAGGTTAAAAACAAATGATTTTAAAAACGACGTTTACAAAAAACAAACACTTAATAAAAAGACATATTTATTTGTATATATAAAACATATTTTGTTAAATAATAATCGTTAAAATAACGAAATATTAAAAAAAACTTGAGTAATTGCATTATAATCTCTTAAATATTAAAATAACTTTATAATTATAAAATACAGCCCCTAAGGTATATAATTACCTAATTACCCTTACATAAAAAGTAATAAAGTTAGTGTCAAAGGCGAAAACCATTATAAAATGCAACCTTGGGGTCTGATATGTTAAAAGATTATTTTTTGGGCTGAAATGGTTAAATTGGCTAAACCACAAGGGCCAAAATAGTAATTTACTCGTATTTAAATGATCATAGACGTAACAACATAAAACCGGCAAGGGTTGAATACATGATCTTTAACATTGGTAGAAGATGGTTAGGTGTGGTAGACTCAAACCACACTTTTTTCATCATTTTGAATAGAAAAGTAATGTAAGGGTTGATTACATTGTGTAATAAAAAACGTTAGTGTTTTTTTTGAACGGCAAATTTGGAGCACTAACGGATCACTGGAGTATCATCGTGCCACAAGAGGAACCACTCGATCATATCCATCTCCATTAGGCATAATGTCACACCAATTCAGGAGGAAACTCAATAAACATGAGAAAACCCCATTGTGGGAATCGAACTCAGGACCTATTGGTCCCAAAGCCTTGTCTCACCACCAGAATATCATTA
This sequence comes from Scalesia atractyloides, assembly GCA_947069175.1. Classification (NCBI taxonomy): domain Eukaryota; kingdom Viridiplantae; phylum Streptophyta; class Magnoliopsida; order Asterales; family Asteraceae; genus Scalesia; species Scalesia atractyloides. The sequence continues at coordinate 27,289,857 of CAMTDV010000006.1, forward strand.
GGCTATAAAGCCATAGGAAAAAAAGTATTTTATAAACCATGTTTTAAAAAAGTAGATTGCATTGTGTTATATCATTGTGTTTTAAGTGAAAGTTTGATTACATAGTATTTTATAAAACACAACTAATAAAATGTCATGAACAAAACACGATGAATTGATGTCTTTATAAAACATAATTCTAAAATGATAGCTTGATTACATAGTGTTTTTAGCATTATATTTTATAAAACACAATTAAAAAATGTAATGAACAAAACACAATGAACTGGTGTCTTTTATAAAACACAATTCTAAAACGCAATGAAAATAAACACAATGAATTGGTGTGTTTTAAACAAAATTCTAAAATGCGATAAACAAAAAACAAAGAGATAAAAAAAGTTGTTTTGTTATTTAATATGCTTATTTTGGTTAATTTTATCTGGTGGTTGATGGTTTGGTTATATTTGTCTTTTATGACGTAATAAATTGTTTGGTACGGTATGAAGGTTGGTGATGCACATGTGCATAGTTTGAAATATTATTATACATATCGACAATGTATTACGGATGATAGTGTAGACATAAGTGAAATTGTATAATATTGGTAATGTATTAAGAATGGTAGTATAGATGGAAGGGAAATTGTATAGGTGTTGTCAAGAGATATGAAATATGCACATATGCATCGATAATTGTTATTCGGATTAAAAAATTTTCAAACTTTTTTTATAAATAAAATGTTGCGATTTTTAACGGAAATTAATTGTGTGTTTTTAAGCTTTTTAAGTAGTTTTGGTTGTGTTCACACTAGCTCTCACGATAAATGGTGGTTCCTAAATGATCTTCATCCTATATACATAGGGTAGGGTTCGGCTACAAAACCTATTTATCCTACAAAGCGTATAGAGTCATTAAACACACTCAAAACTCATAAATAACCTAATGAAGATTACTAAAACACAATATACAAACCCTAACAGTCCATAAAAACTAAAACATCGTTAACTAACATAAAACACAACTATATTACATAAAACTATTGTCAGATTAAATCAAAGCCTTATCATTCAAAACACAACACAAAACCCACAAATATGACGTTTTAAGAATCTTCACTTCGTTATTTGTAGGTTTTAAGTCTATTTTATGGTTAACCTTATGGTGTTTTATGACTTTTTAAACTTTGTAGAAAAATGAACTTTATAGCCAACTCTCACCCTATATACATATTTTAATAGTTAACTCGATTAGTTATTTTGATATATTTTTTTAACTAGATATAATTATTATAGGGCGCCACTTGTATTTAGGGCACTAACGGTGATAATTGTATTGCTCATAAAAATCGATATTAGTTTATGTTTATTAAAAAGTTTAGAATCTTTGACAATTTGAGGTTACGAAAAACAACCATTATTGGCTGGGTTTTTTTGAATGACAAATTTGGATTAATAACGAACCATTGGAGTATCATCGTGTCACCAGCGGAAGCACTCGATCATATCCATCTTCACTAGGCAATAATGCATATAGACCAATTCAGAAGGAAATTCAATAAATCTGAGAAAAACCCCCTTCTGAAAAGGACCTAATATTCCTAATCCTTATCCCACCCTTAAAATGTCACTAAGCTATAATGTCATGAACTATATGTTGTTATATCCCATTTTAAGTTTAAAAAAAATATATAAAACCTTATTCTATGATAAGAAGGTAAAATAAATATAAAAACTTCATTTCTTTCTAAATATATGTAGCCTTTTATTTTATTTTATAACAAAATATAACCTTTATATTCATAAACCTACAATATGAAGTTGGACGACAACTCGGGTGAAATATAATATGTTTTCACCACACTTTATAAATTCGACTTACTTTACGTTCCAGCGACTCCGCAAGTAAGTTTTTGTTTCTTCCAACCATAACCATTCAACATTTAGTGTTGGCACTTGCAACCCTTTAACTTTCTAAAAACTATATAATCATTTTTTACTTGCTTATATTTATGTATGTGTCGATATAAATTAAAGCACGTTTCTTCGAAAATGTATTGGCTCAAATATAATATGTTTTTTTTTTGCTTTTTTTGTACGTTTGGGTTGATCTACTGTCACACCCTAACCGATGGCGGAATCATCGGGGCGCGGCACTAGGCGAATCAGATTGTTCAAGAGAAATTCCATAACAACGATTAATGACAATATTTTAAAGGTCCGATTTCCCATACAATCAAACAATATTTCATAACAATTATTACAAAACACATAATCCCTTAAACAAAACCAATCCGATAACCTAGATTTCTATTATGCGTTTCTAAGGATAAAGCCCTAAATTCGTTGTTGCATAGAATCATCAACCTGTCACATACGTTAAAATAAAGTCAGTACAATAAAGTAAAGGTGAGTACATAGGTTTAATAGCATAATAATAGCGATAAGCGTTTACGCATAACCAACATGTACACGTAGAGAAGGTGAATCTAAGTAAGCTAACAATAATGATACAAGCTAACCAACACGACTGCAAGGTGGAGTATGCGTGATACGTGTTCACAACAGCGAACACGCACGTAAAGTAAATATGCGAGCCTTAACAACCCCCGAACCAACCGGGTGCTGAGTCTAAACTATAGTACTATCATTGCTAAGGGTGGTATGCAAGTCCTCATGATTCACACATAGCAAACAAACATTCAGCGATTCACATATAACATGTAAGAGCGATTAGCGTTAAAAGAGTTTAGCGTTGTGTGTAGCGTGTTTTGATATAGAGAACGTATGTAACATCCAAAAGTGCATTTTAAGCGGAAAAGGGTCAAGTATACTCACAGTCGGTGCTCAACGAAGAAACACAACTGTTGTGGATTGAAGGGAGCGCCAGAATCAGCCTGTAAGCGAGAACAGAAGTGCATCAGTCTTTCGAAGTGCTGAAACGGTCGAATTGCGAAGAGGCAGTAGACAACTTATGGCGAAGTTGTAACAGATTTCAGTCAAACAACAACTTCGGACGAAGTTGTACTTAACTTAGGTTAATTAACCAACTTCGGGCGAAGTTGTACTTCTCCCTTTGGCCAGGTACAAGTTCGGGCGAAGTTGCACCAGTCAGGTGACAACCTCGAGCGAACTTGCCCTATTTGGTGCGAAGTTGTCTGTTTTGGTTCCAAAATCGTGTGTTTTCGTGTCGTTTGCTGAGAAAATCGAGTGTCCATTCCTCCAACCTTGAGCTACTGAGCAAACCATAGGCTGGAGAGGTCTTTGAGAACGAGTTTTAGCCATTTTACAGGAACTCTGGCTAATTCATGCGAACTTGGTAATTCATATGAGTTAGTCCAGTTCATGCGAAGTGACTTTATCGTCCTTGTGCATCCGGATCTGGGTTTCTGCTTGAAACAGACGTAATTTCAAATCCATTTCAAGTATTTCGTTAACAATGCCTCGTTCCACTACTTAGTGAACAAAACACATGTCGGTCAATCCGTTTTTGGTGTAAAAATCAATGTTTTAAACCATTTTTTTCTCAGATCTAACACTTAGTGAGTCGAAATCATCAAGATATCTAGCTTGGAAAGCCAAGGCTAAGTCCAATATACCCGTTGAAGTGTAGATCTAAGCTAAAATAAGAAGTTTTATAGAAAAAGATGAAGATTTTTTTATAAACAGAGAAGTTTTGATGAAAACGAGGGTAATCCTTGTGTAAAATCGTAGCGGAAAACATTGTGGTTTGCATAAAACGAGTGGATTCTTACTTGGAAGTCAAAGAAATTCGGTTTTAGGAGCTCTGGAGCGAAGTTGCAGCAAGGAGAGCATGAATGCAGGTGCTGAGTATTTATTGGTGAAGGAGAAACGAGGTGGCAGTGGTCAACTTCGGGCGAACTGGGCACAAGTTCGGGTGAACTTGGCCAGTTCCCCTAGTTTTGAAGTAAGTTCGGGCGAAGTTGCCCTCTGTTCTGCCCTGGTCAACTTCGTGCGAAGTTGGCCTGGTGGCTAAGTTTTGTTCGTCATTTGTTCGTTAGGTGCTCGTTTGGCGATTCGATTCGTATTAGTTAGTTACGTTAAGCGTTGAAATACTATAATAATGCGATAGAGCGAGTTGCCTGAGTGTGCGGGTGTTTAGCGAGCGTTTAACCAATATACACATAAACAAACATATTTAACACGTAAAATTTAATAACTGCGATGCGATGCGATGAGATAAGTGAGGTCGAAGGCCTGAGTGGTTTAACAACCACACTTGGCTCTTAATAGTAACATAGTTACTTGTAGTTTGTGTTGCGTTAGCGTTGCGAGTAATAAGCGTTAAGAGTAGTAAAGTTATGCTGTGTGACAAAATATATATAGTTTAACATAAGTCTTCATTAATGTCGAATCCCTGATCACAAGGCATCTACAAACAAGAAAAGATAAGCAGAACAACTAAAAGTCAGGTTGTTACATCTACTTTTCGCATAAATTTTGTTTTACAGCAACTCGGGTCAAATATAATATGTTTTCATTAAACTTTATAAATTCGACGTAGTTTATGTATCGACATCACCCCAACGCGCGGTACCATTTTTAACGTTAAAGACATGTTGTTTACGTGTCCGTATAAGTTCAGGTTGGTGTTCGACGTAAATTTCTTTCGCAAATAAGTCGGGCCAATACGTTTCCGTGCTTATTTTTATGTACATCTTTAGTTTGTCTATGTTTTGATGTAACTTTTATTCAGAAGCTATTCAGGTCTTTACTTTAGATTTTGATCCGCCGCAACGCGCGAGGAAATCTACTAGTTTATTTACATTATATGACATCTAATTTATAATTAAGATACTACTTGAACCAATTAATAAGGAGACATTTTCAATACTTTACTTTTAGTTTGACTAGACGTTAATAAAAACCCGATACTAAAAATTGTTGTATTCTTGGACACGATCTCCGTTTCTTACCATTACTATATTACGCCAACGATGGGTGCATTTGCGCAATGTGAAATGTAGTGCGATAGTATCGTATCGTGTTTTTATAAAAAAATATTAAAACTTGAATTAGTGTATAAAATGGCTAAAAATATACCAAATTTTATATACTCACCCGCTACATTAACTATTCCGTTAAGGCCTAAGGGGCACGTTTTTTCGGACTCAGACAAGGTGTCTGAATTCTCAGGTCCGGTCCTGCCAAAAAGCAATTCAAAAATGAAATGAACTAAACTCAATTAAAAAACACAATGAACTAAACATAATGAACTAGGTGTGTTGTAAAATACAATTAAAACATAGTGGGGGTTTCACGTGGTCATGTTTCAGTTTTAACATGGTAATGCCTCTAGTTTATGTTAAGAAACACAATGAACTAAACACAATGAACCTGGTGTGTTATAAAACACAATTCTAAAACGCAACGAACTAAAAACAATTCAAAAACACAATAAACCGGATGTTTATAAAGCACAATTAACTAAACATAATTAAAAAAGAAATGAGCTAAATATATTGAATTGGGTGTGTTATAAAGCACAATTAAAAGGAAATGACTTACAAAAACTAACCCAAAATCAAGTTCTTTGCACTTGAGGTTCAAAATCGCAATAGGGTTTCACATGGTCATGTTTCTATTTTAAGATAGTCATGCATCTGTTCTTACATGATCATGCTTATGTTTTAGCATGGTTGTGTTTTTCAATGATACCAGGGGTTGGTTTGGGGGTTTAACACGGTCATGCCATTGGTTTCTCTTATAAAACACAATTCTAAAACGCAATGAACTAAACACAATGAATTGGGTGTGTTATAAAATACAATTGTAAAACGGAATAAACTAAAAACAATTAAAAAAACACAATGAACTGGATGTTTTATAAAATACAATGAACTAAACATAATTAAAAAAACACAATGAACTAAATATACTGAATTGGGTGTGTTATAAAAAAACAATTAAAACGCAATGACTTTCAAAAACAAATCGAAAATCAAGTTCTTTGCACTCGAAGTTCAAAATCGCAATGAGCTTTCACATGGTCGTGTTTCTATTTTTTAACATAGTCATGCATCTGTTCTAACATGATCACGCTTATGTTTTAGCATGGTTATGTTTTTCGTTGATATCGAGGGTGGGTAGGGGTGGGTCTGGGGGTTTCACATAGTCATGTGTCTATTTGAACATGGTCATGCCTCTATTCTATATGCTTCTGTTTTTGCATGATAATGCTAAGTTTTAGCATGATCATGTTCTTGTAATGTACTAGGGGATTCATAGATGCTAAGTTTTAGTATGATCATATTCTTGTAATGTACTAGGGGTTTCATAGATGGTGCATGTTAATGGTGGTGATTGGGGTTTGCGATGATACCGATGGTTTCATAGAAGGTGTAGGTTAATGGTGGTTATTGGGGTTTTGATGAAGGTTGGAGTTGCATTAATGGTGGCGATAAGGTTTTGATGGAAGTTGGAGTTACAATGATGTTTATGTGCGGTGAAGATAATGTTATTAGTAGTGGACCAAAATATCATTCCCCCTTATATTTTACTTTGTAAGGTGTAAAGCCAAGATGCCTTTCTAGATTTCCTACAAGAATCAAATTTTCCTGATCCTTGACCTATACAAATAATCAACTTTGGACACCTCAATCTCACCCTTGTTCCTGTCTTATAACTTTAAAATAAGAGAACTCTAGATATGTGGATGCTTTGTTTTTCTCTTTACGGATAGAAAAGAAATACAATTTTTAGATGTGAAAAGTTCAAAAAAGCAAATTCAAAATCTGCTCAATTTGTATTATATTATAATATTATATAATTACCATATGTGCAATTAGTTAAAAAAGTTGCCCAAAAAATGAAATGTGTCAACCAATATAACGTTAAGTGTATTTCAATGTAAATGACGATCACTTTTCAAATTCCCTTCACTCATGAGGGTATACGATAAAGAGCTAACTTGTGGTGCCTAGGCAATTAGCTGCCAACAAAAAATAACAACCTTAAAAAAACATTTTGTCATCAGAAAAATAGCAAAAAATGCTAATTTAGAGAAAAAAACTGGCCACCACATAGGAAACTTACCTTGAGCAAACAAACACATCATATACTTGTTCATTATCATTTATCATTGATTCAACCAAAAATATCTTCTTTTAGCATATGGAAAAATTCCCAAAAAATAATAAAAAAATGGCTCATGACTTTCACGTTTATAAATGACAAAATCACAACTCCACAATTCGTAATTAAAGTTGACAATTAGCAATCTTAAATCTTAAAACGATTTAACACTTTCAAAATCATAAAATAGCAATACAAATTTTAGTGAATAATTTATTTTTGGACACACAGTAAAGTATTTCATTCAACCTCCCTCCATCCACAAACAAGAAACTAGCAGAGAGAAAAAGTACAAGTTACAAACTACAGCATAATCTTATCAATATTGAATTTACACCACATATTTACTCTAATAATTTGGATCGAGCTCTCATTTTTCCCATAAGAAGGAGGTTGCCTTTATATAACATTTTCTTGAAGATATTCGCTGTTTTGTTATTAAAGACTTTGTCATTTCTCCGTTTCCAAATCAACCACGTGGTCGGCATAGCAATTGCGTTCATAGCCTTCTTTTTTACAAATAGAACCGTCCAATGAAAACACATTACACCACACCCATCCATATATGCCACCATCTTGATTTGAGGATAATTACTGTTGTAATTTGAGTAGTTTACCAAATTAAGAAGTTAAAATCAGAATTAATAATCTAACAACGTGAATTTAACTACAAGTCGAATTTTTGCCTCTGGGTTTGGGCAATGAAATATGAATAGGTGCCCCAACGTTCCACCATCGGAACATATCAATCTGTTTAAATGCTTAGAGTATGTACGACCGATTCATGATTTGGAAAACATGGATTAATAGTCTGGTTTACTGTTTGAAAATTGGAACCGTAGCATAAACCAAACAAATTATTTATTTTTAATTAACTTTTTCGTCTTTTGTTTTAAATATATTCAAATTTGTATATGTCTAATATGCATGAAATCATTTAAAAAAATATTGCAAACTAACAATTTTGAAAATAAAAAAAGACTTCAAACCGCATAAACCAAATAAACCGTTTTGGCCAGTCCAACATGCCCAACTAACCTTACCGGCTCAGTTTGTCATTTGAAACCGAAGTTAACATTTCGACCCTAACTTAATTTAAAGGTTATACAATAAAGTTCAAACCATGCTTTTACACGATGTTCATAATATAATATAATATAATATAATAGTATGGTTCAGTCAGTATAAATGAGTTAATAAAAAAATTTAACCCAAATAATCTTTGAATGGATCTATGAACATCGATAAGATGACATCTGATAACAAAGAAAGGAATAATTAAAACACAGATTTATATTAGAAAATAAACATGTTTAACATGTTTGTCAATTTAAACAATAATAGATAAATAAATATGTAAAAGCCATGTTATCTTAAATTTCGTCTATGGCAATGGGTGAGTTTCAAGTGGGGTAATAATATCTCCATCCCCATCTAGTGTGACCTTGCCTCAATCATAGCGGTCCCTTCACTACTCATGAACTTGGCCCCTCGTTGTAGACTTGTACAAACCAACATCATACACAAATTTGTACATATCTAATTCCCATGTGGATTGAAACAAGCCTAAAATCGTGCATGTGTAAATTCGTTAAATCGTTACGGAAAAACCAAAGCCAAACATGGGATTTGGTTTGTGCTTTGATGTCCTTTAGTGACGGATCTAGTCTAAAAATTCAGAGGTATCATATTTTTTTTCTTTTGCATAAAGGGTATCCTTTGTATAAAACTGAAAAACAAAAAATGGTTTAACACTACGTAAACATAGTTGAGAGGTATTTTTACACCACGGACATGGAGTTGAGGGATAACCTGTGCTACCCCTGCTTATACACCACCTCCGCCCCTGATGACCTTCTTCAAGTCATTTTAAAATATAAACCTAATTAGCTTATGATAGATAGAGTTTTGTTGACTTCATATCATAAACATGTGGTCAATGTCATAATTTAAAATTTTTCGTTGGTTACAAAGTAGAATCTAAATATTGGTTTGTTACCGAATGACAGTAGAACTAAACTAAGTGCAAATCAAACTGAACATGAGAAACACAACATAATTTAGGTGGTTGAGTCGTGGATTTGTGAAACATATGGTTTTAGGTTTAGTCTTTTTTTTCTTTTAACGTTTAACTAACATACTCACTAAACTTTACTGCTAAGTGTTGGGATTGAACCCTGCAAAAGGAACAGAAGATATAAAAGATGTTTGATCTTGATAACAGAGTTTATAAGCTTTGTTCAATAATATATGTTCAATAATCTCTGCTATGCCTAAGCTCTGCTTTCTATCATCTGCGCACGCTAAACGACAAAGATCAAAGGTCTGCCAGAAGACTCAAGCAGAGGATAGAGATCAGTATTTAGCTAATATTAGTTTTATATTCAATGTAACAGTGCTTGGCACTGATCAGAGGTTAGGCTAGCACTGTTTAGAGTTAGTTTAGTTGTTACATGTCACTATCAACCCTGACGTCATCAAAGATGCTCAGATGTTAGAAGTGTAGTATAAATAGTTCATCACTTGTATCTTTATAATCATCTATCTAAAAGATCATTCGCTATCATCTTCTCTGCATTTCTGTACTATTATCGTTCCTATTGGGCTAAGGGCGAGTTTGTGATTCATATGCAAAAACTATAAGTTTGAAAGCATGATGATCAAAACAAACGACCATTAGTTTTTTGATAAAAGTTTTCCATACATTTTCGCTGCATATTACTTTGATTTCTACGTTCACTTTCCATTTTTAAAACAAAAATCACAACTAATTCAAACTTAGATCCTAACAATTGGTATCAGAGCTTGGTCAATCAAAATTTGATTTAACTATCAATTTGATTTGAAAGATCAGATTCGTTTGATAGTTTGTGGAAAACAGAGTTTTATTGCATTTAAAAGCTTTTAAAATAAAGATCTGTTGAAAACCATCAGAAATGTCTCAAAACACACCTGATTCCAACATTGGATCGATGTTTAAACCACATATGCTGAAGAGAAGTGAATATTTCATCTGGCAGCGTAGGATGGGACACATTTTACCTCAACAGAACACCGGTTGTTGGCGATCTGTTGTATTTGGACCTCACATCCCAATGGTTTCAAGTAAAGAAGATCCCAATACTCAAGTGCCAAAAAGTCCTGATAACTACTCTGAGCATGATTACTAGAAAATAGAATTGGATGCTACGACATTTAGCATTGTTGCTTCTGCCTTATCCAATGAGATCTATGCTGGACTGCTCCCTGCAATAGTGCAAAGGAGTTGTGGGACTAAAAGAGCAATTCGGTGGTACTGAAGAGGTCATTGAAAACAATAGAGAAATTCTAAATCAACATTATGAAACCTTTTGTCACGTCAAACGTGAGTCATTAACACATCAGTTTGAACATTTTAGCTGTCTAATCAGTGAACTCAAATTGGCTAACGTTGTATTTTCAAATTCGAATGTCAATAGTCATTTCTTACGATCGTTACCAGAAAAAATGGGACACTGTAGCTTACGTTACATGAACATCTATTGGTTTTAAAGAGATGTCACTCACACAGTTTCATGGCATACTCCTCACTTATGAGAGATAGTTAAACCAGAAAAAGAAGCTACAAGAGTCTGGTAAAATAACTGATGATTACACCTTGGGTAACACAGCTTTATTTGGCCAAGAAGAGAGTTCTGGTAGTGGAAAGGATCAGATTTAAGATCATTTTGTTGATATAGCCTCTGGAGGAAACTTTAACCCTGATTCTTACTCACCCAACTATGCATTTACTGCAAGTGGGGAAAGCCAAACCTCTGACAATCTCTCATTTGAGCTGAATGATTTGCAACACTTTGAACCATCTGATTTGGAAGAAATGGACGTTCTGCACCAACTGGATCTATTAAGTTTTAGAGCTAGTAAATTTTACAAGAGAACAAGTAGAAAATTCCATGGGTTGCATGGGGGGTTGAAGGTTGGGTTAGATAAGTCTAAAATCAAGTGTTATAAGTGCAATAGGTTAGGAAACTTTGCCAGAGAATGCAGATCTCAAAATTCTGGATCAATTGTAACACATCCTGGCCCTAGACCTCAGCACACACAAAGCACTACCCAGTATTCCCAATATAACCCTGCTCATCAAGTTCAAAACACTACTCACTTTGCACACCTAGTAACCACTGTTCTTGTACACTATGTTCAAGCTACTGTTCCACAAATTCAGTATGTCCAAGCACCACCACCTCAAGTACATGTGCAACAAGCACCACATGTCACTCAAACTACCCAAACCACTGCTCCGGCAGAGGTTAACCAACATAGCTTTTTTACTCAAGACTTTGTTGATTGGAGTAGTTTGCCAGAGGAATTAACTGATGAAAACTTTGCTCTCATGGCCAAAAATGATTTTGAAAATGAAAATATTTGTTTAATGACCTTAGAGACAATTGTTGAAGGTGATGAGCCTGTGGAACAAGTGTCTAAGTTTGATGTGTTTCAAAGTTGTGATGAAGCAGTGGTTGCAAAAGATACCATTGATGAAGAAAAGATATCTCTATCTGATACATGGGATTCAGATGTGTGTGAAGATGATTGTGACTGTGCTCTCATGGCTGCTTCTAAGGTATCCCATCAGATCCTCAAAGATCTATGTTCTGAAAAATGCATCATAGCTTTTGCAAACATAAAAAGCGTAATTGAAAACCTTAGAAACAAAATTTGGAAGATGAACTAAATTTTGAAAAACTCACAAAAGAGTTGAAAACAAAGTTGGTTAACAAAGATTCTGAATCAGCAGCCTGAAGCATGATGCAAGCATAACCAAAGACCAACTCCAAAATATGGTAGATAAATACCAAGTTTGCAAAAAGTAGTTAGAATCCACACAAATCACATGTGAAAAATGGGTTGAGTCTTGTAAAGGTTATGAGATTATGTTAGATAAATAGATCAAGAGCAACATAAAATTTGGTATTGGTTTTAAAAACAATGATCAAAATTCTGAAAATGATGCTAAAACTGAATCTGGATTGGTTGAAGTTGTCCCAAAAAATTTGGCTAGTGAGAAAATAAAAGTCACAGATAAGAATGGTAACAAAATTATTTTGGAAAAACATGAGGGTTCCTCAACTTTTGAGGAGGTTGAGAAATATCAATTTAAACCCACATGGTCAGATGAGTGTGACATTTTAGAAAATTTCAAGACAACGAACTTCACAACCATTGATAGTATTAAAGCACCAAAAGCAAGAGTCATTCCTATTAAAGATCTTCCAGCAGATGTTACAACATCTGCTGAAAAGAAATCTGATAAAAGGAAGAATGAAAAGGTCAAAAACTTGTTTTGTAATTTTTGTGAGAAAAGAAATCATGTGTCTTAAAACTGCTTTCTTTTAAGAGCCTATGATATAAACAAAACTTGTGTGATCCCAAATTCCTCAAAATGTATCATTTGTGAGAAGACAAATCACAAAACTCAAGAGTGAGTGTATCTTAAAACCTATGATGAAAAGGTAAAAAAGATCAAAACAAAAGCTCTTGAAGGTCAAAGTTCAAGTTCTGCTATAAATAAATCTAAGCAGACCTTTAAACCAGTTGAAACATCTGTTACTAAAGCACTGACCAAAACCTCTGTTCCCATAGAGGTACAAGTGACAGATGCACCACCTGCCAATAGGTTTCCAAGAGGATATGGCCAACCTGTTTATCAAAAGGTTCCTCTTAGTTATGAGGGTTACAAAAAAACCTCAAAGCCAAGAGTCAATAAGCATCCTTATGGCTACCAACATCTGACAGGAAATGGTTCACAGTAGTGGTTACAAAGACAAACTCAAACCACTGACCATACTCTTGAATTTGAGATTGGACAATCTGTGACCCCATCCAAAGCCATTTTGTCTTTGGAAGCCCACCTGAACTAATTATTTACTTGTGTGAAGGGAGCTTCTACTTGTCTTGATAGTCTATGGTACGTACATAGTGGAGGCTCCAGGCACATGACATGATGTAAAGCCCTGCTCAAGATTTCATGGCTCAGGATGTAAAGTCTATGGTATGTACATAGTGGAGGCTCCAGGCACATGACATGACATGATGTACATTGTGGATGCTCCAGGTAATAATTCAAAAGGGAAGGTGTTAGGGTCTGGGTGTGTTCAAGCTGGGAAACTCAAATTTGAAAATGTAAACCTCATTGACAATCTAAAATTCAATCTTCTGAGTGTTTCACAAATGAGTGACAAAGGATATGGATCCTTCTTTACAAAGAAAACATGTCAAATTGTAGAACCACAGGTTGTTAAAAAGATTGATCAAATCATTGATGAGAGTAAAGCACAACTTGTTGCTTACAGGAGTGGCAATGTGTATGTGGTTGATATGTTAAAAGATAACCCAATGTCTAATGCATTCCTGTTCTCAGTTGCATCAAACAAAGAGGACAGAGTTATGGTATAGAAGACTTGGGCACACAAATCTCAAAACTATCTCCACTCTCTCAAAACAAAGTCTTGTCACAGGTTTGCCTCAAAAACAATTTACTTGTAAAGAACATTGTGTTTCCTGTTTAATAGGCAAACAACATAAAAGCTCTTACAAATCCATTGAAGAGTCCAAAACAACCCAGTGCTTGCAATTGCTGCACATGGATTTGTTTGGCCATGTAAAAATCACGAGTCTCACAAAGAGAAGGTACTGTTTGGTCATTGTTGATGATTTTTCAAGGTTTACATAGACTTTCTTCATGTATTCTAAAGATGAAACTGCTGGCATTTTGCAAAATTTTGTCAAACAAGTTGAAAAGCAATTTGACCTACTAGTAAAACTTTTTAGAAGTGACAACGGGACAAAGTTTAGAAACAGGGAGTTGGATGCTTTCTGTGAGTCAAAAGGGATTGTTAGGAAATATAACATCCCAAGGACTCCAGAACAAAATGGGGTGGTTGAAAGGAAAAATAGAACTTTAATTGAATCAGCAAGAACTATGCTTGCAGACTTAGGTTTACCCTTGTCCTTTTGGGCAGAGGCTGTAAACACTGCTTGCTATGTTCAAAACAGAGTTTTGATTAACCCCATGCATCAAAGACTGCTTATGAAATTCTTTACAAAATCAAACCTCTGATCTCATATTTCAAAATTTTTGGCTGTACATGCTTCATTTTAAACTTAAAAGATTCAATTTCAAAGTTTGCAGCCAAAGTTGATTGTGGTTATTTTCTAGGATACTCAACCACTGTCAAAGCCTACAGAATTTTTAATTCTAGGACAAAGTGTGTTGAAGAAACTTTGAATGTGAAGTTCAATGAACTTTCTTCATTGAAAATCCCAGCAAACCCTGCTGAGTTGTTTGATTTAGAAAAAAATTACATTTGAAGATGTGTCTGTCAAGACTAATCATGCAGGTACATCACAATCAACCGTACAAGATCAAGTATATGACTGTGTCCTTCCAAACTTCAAAGTCAGTCATGGTACCAGAGGAGCAGATGTTAGTAACAATGGTGAAAGCTCTGCTGGCTTAACAATTGTTGATCCACAAACCTCTGCCAGTTCTCAAAAGCAAGCCACTGTTGATAAAAATCCACACAATATGGACAAAAATCAACACAATCTCACTTCCATACCTCCACCACCATTCCAATCAGAGGTGTAACATCCGTCGAAAAACGGGTTTCCAAAACCCGCTCCGTTTATTAATCGAATATCCAGTTATAATTTTTCGTTGCATATTTATTGCTCAAACTAATTTTAAACGATACATAATTAATAACTATATTGGAATTTAAAAACTATAATTTATAAATAATCTTAAATTGTGAGAAAAAAAATAAAATGGGGACGCCGGGTTTCGAACCCGGGTCGCCCACAAACTCAAACACTCAACACACCGCTCCGCCACATGACTCCTTTGCGTAATTACTGAAACAATAATACTTAAATTAAAACTCGAATTCAAAATCCGGACCTCAGCGCGGCAGAACTCGCAATCACCGGAAAATCCGGCAATCCGCGAGTTTAGCCATTTTCCTTTTGACTAAAACATTATAACCGACTTCGACATCGGTTATAACCGACGTCTAACAGTCAATTGCGGTCGTAACCGCCGGAGAAACTTTGACCGCGAATCAAGACCAAAATTCGGACTCAATGCATTCTGTTCTTCCCTATAAATACCCACCCAAACCTCTGGTAACCTTTTCGCTCAAAATCGCACAATCTCTCGAAGCTTTAGCACGTCGCCGGAGATACTCTGCATTCGCCGGACTTTCACCGGAAAACCGAGACTTACTTCAAATCGGTAAAATTCTCGACTCTTTTGTTTGCAATCCATTATTAGGCAAGTATTAACATAAATCGTTCAACCAGAATCTGTCTCAGACAACGTTGCCGGGAATTCCTGCACTCACCGAAAAATCGCTGGAAATTCCGAAGTCTCGCTAAAAATCCGGTACAATCATCTAACCCCCCCTGATATCCCTTTTTAGTAACTTAATTGCACAACTCATTAATCAAAACCGTTATTTGATTCACTCAGACGGAAGTCACCAATCAGAGCCGACGACTCTTGCCGGAAATCTGAGAAAAACATTCTGTTCGGTACATTTTACTTCGTAACCCTCTTTATCCATTTCATTCCAATCAATTATATGTTCGATGACCGATTTAAACAAGAACAGTCGGACATCATTGTTCTGTGTCTTTGTAAACGAAGAAGATGAAGTCGAACATGTGTATAAGTTTAACTAAAACTGAATATTTAACCGGGTTAGACACACAGTCCAGCGGTGGACTGTGTGCAACATAACACGCACGTCACGGGCTCGAATCGCACATGTTACTGAATTTCAGAAATAAAACCAATCCTTTTTAAACCTATTCAGATCACCTTTCAACATGTATATAAATATAATATAATTTAGTAATTAAACAGGTTAAGCACACAGCCCAACTGGTTGGGCTGTGCGTACTCGAACCGAACGTCTCGAGTTCGACTCCGGGTCACTGAAGTCGGTTCGGCCATTTTAAATCATTTTCGAAATAAACTAAATAAGATAAAAGTTAATCAGTATATATATATAATTAAAACAGAGAATATTTCGGGTTAGACACGTAGCTCAGTTGGTAGAGCTGCGTGCACGCATACGAGAGGTCCCGAGTTCGAACCTCACTCAGCGCATATAATTAACACAATCCGACCGGTCAACGGTCAGAGTCAAAAAGTCAACATTTTATTTGTTTAATCAGAAAATTATTTAAAAATACTTAAAATAATGTTTTTAAAGTTAGAAAATGTCCTTAAACTCACAAAAATAAATCTAAAAATCCTATTAAGACTATGAATGAAAAGTATTAATCTCAAATAAAATCCATTTATTTACCGAACCATTTCGTTATTATTTTAGTTTAGTTTTCCTCGTCGATCAAATCCCAAAACTCGTGCGCATCCAACTTCATCAAAGAACGCACCCAATGTGAGTGAATCTCTACCAATTCCCCGTTTTAATCACATTTTGGGGTGTATCATATGTCGTTTAATTCCTTATTATATTTAAAAACTTGTTCATCCATCATATCCGTGATCACATGTGTATCAAATGTGTATCAATTGTTGTGTGAATTATGTTTAGATTGAAGTTATCATTTTCAGTGCATGCATTCCATTAGGCCCATCAGCTCCCCGTGGGATACGGGTTGAGTATCAGGTGCCTCATTCGATCGGCTCCGTTTGATTGAGCCTTGATCTCACATAATCATCATTCATGTCACTCGATCGGCTCCGTTTGATTGAGCCTTGATCTCATATACATCATCATTCATATCATTTACTCATCTAATGTGGTTTGTTTTTATGTTATATATATATATTTGCTCACATGTGATTATTGCACAAATTTTCAATATTAAATACAACAAGAAATTAATAACAATGTTTTCTCAAGGTTCACTCGCCAACTTTTGTTGACCCAAAATATCCCCCGTTTTACACATGATACAGGTGATCCAGTTGAGGCAAGAAACACATAGGAAGGCCTAGAAGAATAAATCAGTTTAAGCTTGGGGTTGTTTTACTTAGTTTCATTTCCTTGTAATTGTATGGATTTGATTTGAATATTTAAGTTGTAATTTGAATTTAATAAATATGAAACATTTTAGTAAACATCATGAGCTTTGGTAATAACCCAATTATGCCCCGACTCTTATTCCCTGCGGGTCGGGGTGTGACAAGAGGGTGGACCTTCAAATTCACCAGCAGAGGTTAGGTCAGATGATACACATTTGCAACCTTCACCTCAAAATGGAATCATTCCATATCAAGGTGAATTGATTTTCCTCAAAAGCCATCCATTGGATCAAGTTATTGGCAACATAAATTGGGGAGTGCTCACAAGGAGCCAATCCCAAAACATTTGCCTCTTCGTTGGTTTTCTATCACTCACACAACCTGTCAAGTACCAAGAGGCAATGAAAGACAACAGTTGGGTAGAAGCTATGCAAGAGGAGCTCCTTCAGTTCAAACGACAACAAGTTTGGAAACTTGTACCACTGCCTAAGGATGTATGTACTATTGGCACAAAGTGGGTCTTCAAGAACAAAACTGATGAAAGGGGTATTGTTTTCAAGAACAAGGCAAGACTCGTGGTTCAAGGTTACAGACAGGAAGAGGGCATTGACTATGATGAAACCTTTGCTCCTGTAGCAAGGTTAGAAGCCATCAGACTGTTCTTAGCCTTTGCTGCCAACCACAACATCAAAGTGTATCAAATGGACATCAAAAGTGCATTCTTGTATGGAAAGATCAAGGAAGAAGTGTATGTGTGTCAACCTTCTGGATTTGAAGATGCCTTCTATCCTGATCATTTTTACAAGTTAAACAAAGCACTGTATGGTCTCAAACAAGCATCCAGAGCCTGGTATGAAACTCTTTCCACTTTTCTCTTATCCATTGGATTTTCAAGAGGTAAAAGTGATAAAACCTTATTTTTGAAATGGAGAGGAAAAATTTGATGCTTGTCCAAATTTATGTGGATGACATTATATTTGGATCCACATGCACTGCCATGTGTGAAGAGTTTAGACAACTCATGCCAACTGAGTTTGAAATGAATGCAATGGGTGAGCTATAATGTTTTCTTGATCTTCAAGTTAAACAAAAGCACAATGGCACTTTCATTCATCAAAATAAGTATGTCAAAGAACTACTTAATAAATTTGATATGAATGACTATAAACCTTGTAGCACACCCATGGCAACCTCAAAGCTTGTCACTATTGAGGATAAAGATGACTTGGTTGATCAAACTCTTTACAGAAGTATGATTGGGTCTTTGTTGTGCCTAATTGTTTCTAGGACAGACATCATGTTTGCAACATGTGTTTGTGCCAGATACCAGTCAGCACCTAGAAAATCAAACTTAATTGCTGTGAAGAGGATATTCATGTACATAAAAGGTGCTCCCACACTTGATATCTGGTATCCTCCTAATGGAAACATTGAGCTTTCAAGTTAGTCCATAGTGATTTTGCGGGTTGCCACACCACAAGGAAGTCCACATCAGGAGGAGTTCAGTTTCTAGGTGATTGCCTAGTGTCCTGGCAAAGCAAAAAGCAAGATTGAAGTTCCGTGATCAGGCGGTTCTAGACGGAAGTTAATGGATAAATGTAAACCGATTCGGTAGAATGTTATTACAGAAAGGAGTAGAAGTCGAATGCAGTGGAAGTCTTCATTCATACCGAAAGAGTATACATCTTTATAAGTCCAGCTGCCAGAGTTCCTGGAGAGAATCCGACAGCACCTCCCTGTAGGGATGCCAAAAACTTAAATGACAAATGAACACACACATACATATAGGGAGGCAAGTTCGCTGGAGTGTAGATGAGTTCGGGCGAACTTGACTATGTCAAGTTCGGCCGAACTTGACATCAACATGTAATCTCAAGCAAACTTGGCTGCTATAGTTAAGTTCGGGCGAACTTGACTAAAGGCACATCAAGTTCGAGCGAACTTGACCAATACAGGTCAAGTTCGGGCGAACTTGATCCCTTTTACACTAAAATCTTCGTATTTCGGTCGTGTGTTCGATTCTAACCTATTCAATATTCAACACACGCTCTATCTAGCCTATTCGACAAGTGACGAACACCAGGTGCACCAACAGATTCCCCCTTGTTCGTTACTGTCGAATCTTGGTCTTCAAACGTGAGCCGTGTTTGAATATTCTGCAACTTCAATCAAGATGTTTGCCGATGTCGTCGAAACGCGTCAACAAATTCCCCCTTAGTTGATGATTCAGGTTTACATTATCAACATCTAATTCCCCCTGAAATCTCCATTTCAGATATTTGTTGCATAGTTTCCAACCCCTCTGATTTGCTTGACCGACAGATTATCTTGAATAGACACCAACTTGAAGCTCATCAATGCAGCTTCTCCATTTCAACTTTAACCACATCAGCGTTCAGTTTAACACATATCTCCCATGCTCGATCTTCTGATTTTCAAAACTCAACCGGCAATTGATAGAAACTTCGAATTACCACACTGGTAAACTTCAAATCAATGTTTACCCGCAATAATCTGAAATCCCGATTTCCGTAATCATCCAGATCAGCAAATTGGTAATCTTTTTCAATCAGCAAATCTTTATCGGAGCCAAATAATCTGGTAACACTTCGACTCTGAGAAACATTCATCTGCGATCAAAATCACATTATTCTTCTTCAGTCACAATGTCAGATATATAGCTATCTCCAGTGGACCAGCGCCACTTAATCACCAAACATCATCATCCAACGGTGGTTAGTCCAAAGAGAAGAATGATTCATCTGCTTGAAGATTAAAAATAATTGCCACCAAAGGTTATGATCAGATTTCTTTGTAATTTTGAAACCATCCGTCTTTGGAGCTAGTCATTAATTCCTAAGATCATCACCGAACGTTTTGAACGTCCTCAGTTCCTCACTGGTATTAACGACTGCTAATCCAGCTAACTGTTCCTTCACCGGAGATCAGGACTCTAACCCTTAAGCATCAATTTGAATCATGATCTGAATAATCTGAACTTCCTGTGATCACAGAATCCCAAATGGATAATCTCTTTCGTCAGCAACTGGTACACTTTTTTGTCTGGAAGATCCGATCCCATAAATCATCTTACTTAATCATGGTACCGCGTATAACCCACGGAAACTGAAACTACAAAGCATCCTTATCTCCTGGCGGTTAGTCCAGTCAATAATTCATGTGCAAAGCAGAGTTAAAGATAGGCAGTCGTGTGTGCTTTCAAACCATACGCGCGACTCAAGTGTCAATCCACAACCATGACCGCAGAATCTGATAAACAACTCCTCCAAGACTTAGTTATGTAACCACCTACTTTCAAACTAGACATCAACTTGATCAATTTACAAATGAATCTCAAATCTCTGTATTTCCCGGTTAATCTGTAGTCGGAAACCACCCGAATACTGTTGCAGTGTCACGAATTTCAAAAATGTCGGAATCTTCTTAAGATGAAAATTTTTTATTCCCCCTCATTTTTGCAAATTCTGACCATACCAAATTTTTTACTGAAATTCCCCTTCAAATCCGGAATTTTCAGTATTTAACAAATGCGGAATTTACTTTAAGGCCCATCGTAGTCTTCAACTCTAATGATCACCAAATTGCTTTGGTATCAATGACTACCCTCTCATATTCAACCATCTCTAACCTCATCATCTCAGCCTCTCTTTAAGGCCTATGACGGTGTCCCCGAACAGTCAGTATCGGACATTAAAATTTCGAAAATATTTCTATCACCAAATTTTTTCTGGACACCCGTCTCATCTAACCGAGCAATAAATTTTTTTGCAATGCCTTTTTTAGGCTGTCTGACATGTTCGGGCGAACTTGTATGACAACTTCGGGCGAACTTAGTCAGTTTGTGACAAGTTCGAGCGAACTTGGTTGGCCACCACCAAGTTCGGGCGAACTTGCATGAAATAGACAAGTTCGGGCGAACTTGTGCTTAATTTCAAAGAAAATCAGTCAAGTTCGGTGAACTTGAGAGAAATCTTGAAAAAAACCTTGTCAAGTTCGGGCGAACTTTACTTCCACAGGTCAAGTTCGGCCGAACTTGATCTCCCAAATCAGCTTTTTTTTTTCATATTTTTCGATCCAAAATCCTTATTTCTTTGAATTTCGAGATGATTCCACCATAGATTTGGTCGAAAATGGTTTTCTAACAATCCTATCCGTTCAATTTTAGATTTTGTCCGTGGATTGTATGTTTATTTGATGATTTACGTCTAAAACCCCTCCTAATGTCCAAATTCATGAGCGTAGGTGATAACCGTAGCTCTGATACCAATTGAAGGTCCGTGATCAGGCGGTTCTAGACGGAAGTTAATGGATAAACGTAAACCGATTCGGTAGAATGTTGTTACAGAAAGGAGTAGAAGTAGAATGCAGCGAAAATCTTCATTCATACCGAAAGAGTATACATGTTTATAAGTCCAGCTGCCAGAGTTCCTGGAGAGAATCCGGCAGCACCTCCCCGTAGGGATGCTAAAAACTTAAATGACAAATGAACACACACATATATATAGGGAGGCAAGTTCGCTGGAGTGTAGATGAGTTCGGGCGAACTTGACTATGTCAAGTTCGGCCGAACTTGACATCAACATGTAATCTCAAGCAAACTTGGCTGCTATAGTCAAGTTCGGGCGAACTTGACTAAAGGCACATCAGGTTAGAGCGAACTTGATCCCTTTTACACTGAAATCTCCGTATTTTGGTCGTGTGTTCGATTCTAACCTATACAATATTCAACACACGCTCTATCTAGCCTATTCGACAAGTGACGAACACCAGGTGCAACAACAGTTGCAGTTTCTACGTCCACTGCTAAGGCAGAATACATTACTGCAGCAAGTTGCACTGCTCAAGTTTTGTGGCTTTAGAATCAACAGCTGGATTTTGGTGCAACTGCTTTAAAGACTCCTCTCAAGATAGATAGTCAAACAGCTGAAAACATCATTAAAAATCCTGTCTCACACTCCACAACAAAGCACATTGACCTCAGACATCATTTTGTGAGAGATTGCTATGAAAAAGGTTTGATTTCTTTACAACATGTCCATATTAAAGATTAACTAGCAGATTTTCTAACCAAATCATTAGATACATCTACTTTTGAAAGTCTGATCTCTAGAATTGGAATGCTAAACATGGATTGAAAACAAAATTTTTGTGTTCCATGTGTAAATAGCAATAAAATGTTTTCAGAAAATAAAAAATCCATCCTTAAAAATAGTCAAAATTGAAGTTTTCAATAAATCTCAAAAGTCTGTTCAAACCACTGTTCTTTCAAAATACTGATAGGCTTGGAAATTTGTCCACTGATAAAGTGTATCCTCTGCCTGGTCAAACCACTGCGATTGACCTTATCCACTGATAAGCTATCCTCTGATAGTGTAAAATCAAAACACTGTTCCCATCCACGATTGATACACAACAGTGGTTCTCATAAAAATTGTCTTACATACTCATCAGAGGATACACGTGGACAGATGATGGCCATCAAATCTTGCCACGTCATCATCACTTTTTCACTCTATAAAACCTTGTTCTATTCACAAACAGAGTTTTGCCGTATTGAATTCAAAATTCATCAAAACGATTTTTCACCATGACTTCTTCTTCCAAATCCAAGTCAAAATCCGTACCCAAATCGTCACCAATGACGTTGATCATCAAAACTCCACACAACTATACTGCTATCCTTGAAATGACCGATTCAAACACAAGATATCATTCCATGATCAAAATCTTGAAAGAATCCAAATTTAAAGATGTGTTGGAAGTTAAAGCCCCAATTTATCTTGAATCTCAATAGAAATTCTGGGAAAAAGCAGAGGTTCATTCTACACAAGATGTTCCTTATGCCATCGTCTCTATTGTGGGAAAAACATTGATGCAAATAAGCCCTAAATCAATTTCTACGGTCTTCAAGCTAAACGATTAAGATCATCCAATGTCATTCCCAATAAGTGATATGTATGCTGAGTTTGTGGAAAGAGGTTATGTTGATCAACTTACAGGTAAAACAATTTTCAAACCAAACTTTCCTGATGAGATAAGATTTTTCTTTCACACTCTTCTCACATGCTTATCAGCAAAGACCACTGCTTTTAATGAAATCCCATTGAACATACAATACTTGGGTTATGCTATTTTAACAAACTCAGACTTTAACTACTCCCAAGTTTTGGTCAATGATATAGTGGCAAATTTTAATAATATAAAACTTAAAAAGGCTTCTCTAATGCACCCAAGATTCATGAGTGTTTACATCAAAAACCAAGTACCTGGTGAGGATGCTAAGCTTGGCGCCATTGTAAATGCTGGCGGCCTATCTCATGACTCAGTTACCAGAATCACAAATCAAGATAAGCAAACACAAGTAGAGGAGGCTGAGCCTATTTTAAATGAACAAAATGTTCAATCTCAACCTCTTGCTACTGAGCCCACTGCTCTTGGTAGGGGTGTGAATTTCTAACACGACCCGGAAACCCGACACGAACCTAACATGAAATTCGTGGGTTTAGGTTTCGTCTAAACGGGTTCGGGTCAGTTTCGGGTTGAACACGCGAACCCGTTTTGGTTTACGGGTCAGGTTCGGGTCAACCTGGTCGGGTTGGCGGGTTGACCCGTTTAACACATTTATACTATATTATATTTTTTTACAATATATTTTATCTCATAAATTAAATGGGGCATGTATTTTATGCCATGATTATAACTTAAAAGGAGAAATTAACATAGCTTTTATAATTTAAATATGATATTATTATATACATTTGTGTTTTTTAAGTAATTTTTAATTTTAATATATTAGTTTTAGAAAAAAAATTAAAAAATTTGGGTTAAACGGGTCGTGTTCGGGTCAACCCACAAAACTTCGGGTCGTGTTCGGGTTCATATATATGATACGATTTTCGGGTTCGGGTCGGGTTCGGGGTCGGGTAAAATTTTCGGGTTCGGGTCGGGTTGAACCGCCAACCTGCGAACACGACCCGTTTAGCACCCCTAGCTCTTGGTGATCAGGGCACTACAACCAGTGTCTTGAAACCCACACCAAAACTTACCAAAAAGAAAACGAAATCACAATCCAAAAAGCCCACCAAACCAAGAAATAAAAAGGGACTTTTGGAAGATGAGACCCGAGAAGATAACCTAGTGACAACACAAAAGTCACCTGAAAACACTCCTGCTACTTCTTCACAGCAGATGTTAAAAAGATCTCAACCTGAATGCCAAACTCCTCATTCATCCTCACAATCGGATAAGGTTGTAAACACAGGGACACCAAATTATGAAGCTTTAGATCCACTTGGTTCTATCTTCCACAGCCCTTCTCCCACGGGAATGTCTCTTTCTTCTCCAATAAAGAAACTACCACCCACCATATTACCTTTGTTGAATGCAACTGATTTGGAACAGACATTAACCAGTTCTTCTCAACAACCTATCACTGAGAATTTACTCCTGAATGTGACTGGGTCTGATTCTTCAATCTTTGCTAACCCATCAACAACTGAAAAGGCTACATCCCTTGGGTTACAAGTAACCCTTGGAGATAGTTCAACAAGAGCAGCTACTACAATTGTAAAACTCCCAAGTTTTCAATTGGACAGTGGTTACATCTATAAGACTCTTTTGAATGCAACAACTGCTGAGGCTACCAAGGTATCCTCTGATGTAGTTGAAGTCCCCAGTACTAAGACAAAGGGGCATCTGTGTTTGAAGCAAGTTTTGAAACCTCTGCTCATGATAACACAGATAAAAATACAACAAGTGGTAAGGGTTCAGATGATCCTATTAAGTTAGGTGATGAGCTAAAATACATGGATTTGACGGAGAGAGTTTCAAAGATTGAAAATTCCGTGGAAGAAATCAAAAATTTGATGAAGCAGATGTTAGAACAATCCAAAAGTCAATCCTTTGTTCCGGCCACCACAACCACTGCTGAGCTTTGGAAATTAATGTATCCTCTGCTTCAACAACAACAAGAACATGCTGACATTCAATATACACATCACATGGAAAATTTCAGAAATATGGTTGATGCAAGGTAGAATGATACAAGTGCAGACATCAAGGCTATAAAAGCTCTTCTTCTCCAAACCACTGGCATTTCTCCTCCCACTGACCTTCTGGTCAATACAGATGATGCCAAAAAGGAGGAGAATGAAAAAGAAGTGCTAAAGCTCAAAACTGATCCATCCTCAAGACAAACACTGGTTATCCTAAGGCCAGATGGTAGCAAGAAACCAGATGAAACTCAAAATGCTCTGGATAGGGAAAAAGAAAGAAACAAGCAGAGGGTTAGAGATAGAGCAAATCTCTGGTTGAGCAAAAGATTTCACGACAAAAGGAAAAAGAAGAGGTTGGTACTTCTCAGAAGAAGAGAGCTGTTAGAAAAACAAGACAACAGATGTTCGGGTAGTAAATAGTGATATTTTGGAGTGTTTTGAGTTCGAGTTATGTATTTATGAGTGTTTATTTGGTTTGGTAGTACTATTTATCATGTGTGTGTCGTTTCAGGTTAAACAGTGCAAATCAGTCGAGCAACGAGAGCTGGAATGAAGATGGGAGATCGAAAAGAAAAAAAATCAACTGGTCGTTCCCCGCCCCACGCGGGGGTGTTCATTAATTATGTCACGACGCGCTGCAGGTGTTAAATGTGGGGTCGGTTTGGACAGCCCAGGCGACACGCGCCGGAGGCCGAGTACTCTCCCGTGACGCGCGGGGGAGGCCAATTGCGGGAAAGTATATAAAGTGATGTTTATTAGGTTTTAGCGGTTGTTGAATAACCTAGAAGCCGATTTACGAATTCAGTTGTCATTAGAGGCGATCCAGCAAAGGTTTTCACTCCGTTCAAGCTATTCTTTCATGCTAGATCAAATCCGAACCATTATTGAAGCTATGATGAATTCCATGAGCGGCTAAGCTCTTCGTAACTTTCACCCGGATGAACTTTTACCTAGTTTTGCATTGCTTTGTTTACATATTCGATGTGACTGGTACAACTTGACCACTTGTGTTGAATTATTGGTAAACGTTTCTTGTGTTTGAATTATTTGTCGTTTATTAAGCGTATTGGCGATTTCCTTGCATCGTTAGCGGGTTGGTAGATTGGCGGGTAATTGATACAAACAAACGGGTTATTAGGTGGAATAGTGAATCTTAAAAACTATCCTTAGTAGCTAATCAAATTCATTAATTCCGAGGCCATGTGGTATGTGGTGTCCAGAATTGGTAAACGAGTTTTGATGTTAAACGGGTAATTGGGATTCCGGGTGGAAGTTGCTTTTTCTCTCATTGATTACAATCTTTTTAATTAGTTTTAGCATTTTTTTTCTAATCAATCAATTAAAACCCCCAAGTTAGATAGTTAGCTTTTAGTTAAAATCTTTACACTGACCACAAATTCCCCGTGGATTCAATACCCTACTTACGTTATCTACGTAGTTTAATTAGGTTTTTGATTAGCTCACGACAGCTACATCAAAATGGCGCCGTTGCCGGAGAATTCGTGCGCTTAGTGTTAGTTTAGAATTAGTTGTCTTTTTATTTTTCTAAAAATCAAAAGTTCCAAAAATTTTTCCTTTTGTTTGTTTTTTTTCATTCGGTACTACGCGCAGTTTTCTTGTTTACTTGTGTGCAGGTGAGTCAATTGCATGCATACCAGTTTTTCAGGAAAGTCTTCACCACTGCTTTTCGACCCAGAAATTGAGAAGACTGATAAGCAAAATCTGCTCCTTAGATCAGCCTTAAAGGGAAAAGCAACAATTCTGAATGTGGACCCACCAGAAACACAATCAACCCCCAACAACAAACATCACACCAAAAGCCTGTTACTGAGATGCCACCAATGCCACCTCCCCCGTACCCAACTCAAACTCAACCACAACAAACATCACCCATGGCACCACTATCCAGTTCTACCACCCAACCATCAGCTGCTCCAACTGGAGATTTCCACATTATTGGTGCATCAACTTACTCGTTAGAAAGCTGAATACCACCACATCCAAACCCGCTGAGGGCTGTGAGTCAGCCGAATGTAGTTCCACATCCGAATTCGGTCGGGTGTGATGTATGAGCCGGTCGAAAACATGGCAAGAAACGGAACTTGGGACGATGGGCATGGAGATGAAGTATGGGGTACGAATGAAAGGGTACATGGGTTATCAAGGAGGTATGCAGAATCAGGAAATTAACCGGGCTCAACCACTATTTCAGTAGAGACATCCGCGAGGTGGGGAAGGGTACTACACCCCACCACCAGTTCAGAGAGCACCGGTAGCTCCAGGTATCCACAGAGGGATCTTAGATTTCCAGATCCCAACATTAGGGGAGTAGAGAGTCACTTCCGCCCACAAATTGCAGAACACTCTTCATCGATTGTTATGCCGGTTGCACAAGGTAATGTGGATCGATCATTTGAAGCGAAACCGCATATTTTGAACATGCTCCCTACGTTCCATGGGAAAGCTATAGAGGAGTCGTATGCATATATCACGGAGTTCGAGGGGTGTGTATTATGATTAGGGGACATGTGTTCTCACCGGATCAGGTAAAGTTGGTCTTATTTCAGTTTTCGTTGACGGACTCGGCACGCGACTGGTTTGTATCTTTGCCTTATGCGAGTATCCACACTTGGCAAGAGATGCAACAACAATTTTTGGAAGAATATTATACTCCACAACGAATCAAGATGGGGAGAGTGGCCATTAGAGAATTTCAGCAGCTTCCAGGTGAGTTATTATATGAGTCATGGAAGCGGTTTAACCAGTTGCTTTGAAATTTCCCTCATCATGGTATTCCAAGATGGGATTAATTACTGCTTTCACGATGGAATGTCTAATAAGGATAGACGTGATATAAAGGCCATAACCAGTGGAACTTTCTTGAGGAATCACGTGGATGTGGATTGGGATTATTTGGAGATCTTGCGGGAGATTCAAAAAGATAGGCATAAGCAGATCGCACAAAGAAGTACTAACTCCATCGTCGACTAGTGTGGGTACTTCTTATACATCTAGAGTTGCTCAATTGGAAAGGGAAAAAGCGGAGTTGGAAAAGCAGCTTGCGAAATTTAAAGGTCTAGACAGTGGTAGAGATGCATTGCACGCGGCACAAACCATCCCGGTTTGTGGTAGTTGTAACGACTTGGGCCATACTTCGAATGAGTGCCCGAGTACATTTGTTGCGGCCAAGGAGGATGTTAACATGGTTTACAACGAACAAAAGAATTATGATATGAATACTAATACATATCATCCAGGTTTGCGTAATCACCCAAATTTTAGATACGGAAATACTACTAACCAGTTGAATCCTAATTTTCAGGTATCAAATCAAGGAAGTCAACCGTATCAGAGCCGTCAAGCAAATTACAACTCAAACTACAATCAAGGGAATTACAATCAAGGGAATCTAAGGAATTATTTGCAAGGTCAAGAGCAGAACAAGGCAAGCAACAACAACGAAGTATCCAATGGAGAGATTATGGAACTCTTAAAGCAAATCAAGAAGGATCAAGAGTTGCAAGCCAAGTCGCATCAAGCTTTGGAAAAGCAAGTAGCTCAGTTGGCAGTGGAAGTGTCGAATGGAAGGAATGATACGGGCGGGTTGCCCAGTGACACCACGAAGAACCCCAACATCAAGGGAGCTCATCTAATGCCACAATTAATCAGGTAAGTGTTCTTCGTTCGGGGAAGGTGTATGATGACAAAGTTGGGACTCCTCCACCATTAGTTGAGTGTATTGTAGAGGAGGTTGATGAGGACCAAGAGTCCGATGCAGAAACAGAACCAGTTAACCCTAAAAAAATTCAAAAAG
Organism: Scalesia atractyloides; assembly: GCA_947069175.1. Taxonomy (NCBI): domain Eukaryota; kingdom Viridiplantae; phylum Streptophyta; class Magnoliopsida; order Asterales; family Asteraceae; genus Scalesia; species Scalesia atractyloides. The sequence goes on from CAMTDV010000006.1 coordinate 27,318,798, forward strand.
AAAAATTTCAAGGAAAAGAGAATAGGGTGATAATAACTAAACCGGGTGATACAAGGGAAAATGGTACGAAGGGTAATACCGTCTCGTTTCCTAAGGCTTTAATCAATCTGGAGACAAAATGGTAAATAAATGGGGCCCACAACAAGATGAGATGTGGGAAGTTTTTAAACAAGTGAAATAAATCTCCCGCTTTTAGATGCGATTAAACAGGTTCCGGCATATGCCAAGTATTTGAAGGAGTTGTGTAACCAAAAACGGCACAATAAATTTCCAAAGAAAATTGCTTTAACCGAAAAAGTGAGTGTCGTTTTGTCGGGTGACCTCCCACCGAAGCTTAGAGATCCCGGTGCCCCTTTAATACCCATTCAAGTGGGTGATTATAAGATGAATCGGGCATTGTTGGACTTGGGAGCTAGTGTTAGCATTTTACCGGGGAGTTTATACGATCAATACGATTTTGGACCCTTGAAGAAGCCGACACCACCGTGGTGTTGGCTTATTTGACGTTAAAACTACCCCGGGGAATCTTGTGTGATGTCATAGTTAAGGTAGAGGAATTCTATTACCCGGTTGACCTTTTGGTTCTTGATTATGTACAAATTGAAAACACTAAACAACCTAATGTCATACTTGGTAAACCGTTTTTAGCAACTGCTAACGTATTAATTGATTGTAGGAATGGTACGGTCGACATCACGTTTGGTAATCGTAAGGTTTGTTTAAATGCTTTTTCTCGTGCATCTGATTCTCTAGCCAATGATGAATGCTTCATGGCAGACATTATTGACGGGTGTCACCCTCACGAGAGTGGGGATGGGGCTATGGAGATGTGTTTTGTGTGTGACAGCGAGTTAGCAGAAGTTGAGCTGGAGTTGGAATATGCGGAAGAAGAGTTAGAGGTGATGGCGGCTAGGGAATTGAGGCTAAGTTGGACACATCAAGTTGAGAACTTCCAGATCAGATTGACACTCAACAAAATCCGTCACTTGAATCACCTCCGCAAGTCGAGTTGAAGACATTGCCAAGCATTTGAAATATGCTTTCGTAGGTGAAAAAATACGTTACCTGTAATTATTGCTTCTAACTTAACACTTGAACAGGAAAAAGCATTGATGGAAGTGTTGGTAGCCAACTCGGCTGCAATTGGGTGGACTATTGGGGATCTTAAGGGGATCAGTCCGTCCATTGTCATGCATAAGATCATTACCGAGGAGGGGGCCAAACCAGCTCGAGTTCAGCAGCGAAGGCTGAACCCGGACATGCGGGAAATTGTGAAGAAGGAAGTTTTGAAGTGGTTGGATGCCGGGATCATCTACCCTATCTGGGACAGTACTTAGGTGAGTCCAACTCAGACGGTGCCCAAGAAGGCGGGCATCCAGATTGTTCTTGGTGATGATGGTAAGGAAGTAGCCACCCGCCGGTAACCGGGTGGAGAATTTGTATTGATCACAGAAATTAAATGCAGCTACTTCAAAGGACCACTTTCCGCTACCCTTTATTGATCAGATTGTGGAAAAGCTCGCAGGTCAGAAATTTTACTGTTTTCTTGATGGTTACTCAGGTTATAATAAAATTTCAGTTCACCTTGACGATCAACAAAAGACCACGTTTACCTGTCCGTATGGTACTTTTGCATTTAGGCGAATGCCATTCGGATTGTGTAATGCCCCGACCACCTTCCAAAGGTGTATGATGAGTATCTTTACAGATATGGTCGGGGAGTCTTTGGAGTTTTCCATGGATGATTTCTCAATTTTTGGCACATCTTTCGAGGCATGTTTGGTGCAATTAACCCGTGTGCTAAAAAGATGTGTTGAAACAAACCTGGTACTAAGTTGGGAAACGAGTCACCTTATGGTACAGGAGGGCATAGTGTTGGGACACGTGGTCTCAAGTAAGGGGATTGAAGTTGACCATGCTAAAATCAAAGTGATTTCCACACTACCACCACCCTCGTTCTTTTCTTGGACACGCATGTTTTTAAAGACGGTTCATTAAAAACTTTTCAGTAATCACTAAACCGTTATGTAATCTTTTGTTGAAAGATGTTCCATTTATGTTTGATAAACATTGTAAGAAATCTTTTGAAACACTGAAACAAAAGTTAGTTGAGGCACCTATACTACAATCCCCTGATTGGTCACTTCCGTTTGAGATAATGTGTGATGCTAGTGACTATGCAGTAGGTGCAGTGTTGGGACAGAGAGTGGACAAGAAACCAGTGGTGATCTACTATGCAAGCAAGACGCTTGCAAATTCTCAGCTGAATTACACCACCACGGAAAAGTAGCTTCTAGCTGTTGTCTATGCTTTAGACAAATTTCGTTCTTATATTTGTGGTAGTAAAGTAATTGTGTTTTCCGATCATTCTGCTATCAGGTACCTCATAGAGAAGAAGGATGCTAAGCCACGGCTTATCAGCTGGATCCTTTTATTGCAAGAATTCGACTTGGAGATTCGCGATAAGAAAGGAAGTGAGAATGTGGTGGCGGACCACCTATCGCGAGTAGTGAATGAAATGGAAGGACCAGAGAATGATATCTTGGAGACTTTTCCCGATGAGCATTTATTAGCTGTTGATACTCAACCTTGGTTTGCTAATTTTGCTAACTATGCTCATTCAGGTATCATACCGGAACATTCGTCGAGACCTAGGAAAGCACACTTCTTATCACAAGCAAAACAGTACATATGGGATGAGCCCGATATGTTTAAAGTGGGTGCTGATCAGATCATCCGTAAGTGTGTGGAAGATGGTGAAATTCCTTCAGTCTTATCTTTGGTGCACGAGTCCGCATGTGGAGGACACTTTAGTGGACAGAAAACGACACGCAAAGTGCTATCTTGTGAGCTATATTGGCCTACGGTGTTCAGGGACTCGTTTGAATATGCTAAAAATTGTTTGCGATGTCAACAGATGGGTAGCATTTCAAAGCGGGATGAGATGCCCATGCAGCCAATCCTTGTTGTTGATATTTTCGACGTATGGGGCTTGACTTTATGGGCCCATTCCCAAATTCGTTTGGTAACCTATACATCTTGGAAATTGCACACCGTGCATTTTGGGCGGTTAAACATGTCAGTACTGACTATGATACTGCAGGTAAGGAGAGACAGTTGACATTGAGCGAGCTTGAAGAGATTCGGAATGAGGCATATGACTGCGCTGCAGCATATAAGGTCAAGATGAAAAAGGTGCATGATGCGAAGATAAAGCCAAAAGTTTTTGAAGTCCGTCAGATAGTGTGGTTGTACAACTCCAGGTTGAAGCTTTTCCCTGGAAAGTTAAAAAGTAAGTGGACAGGTCCTTACCGTGTAACTAAAGTGGGAACAGATGGAGTGTGGAGATAGAAGACTATGATGATCACATTAGGCAAACAATGAATGGGCATCGACTGAAGCCGTATTATAATCCAAAAGAGATCAATGGTCCGGGTAAGAATGTGGAGGTGCTATTTGTGAGCACCATTCGTGCATATGAGGAATAATCACAGGTACGATCTGGCTGAAGATCTAAAACTTAGCGCTCTTAGGAGGCAGCCTAAGGTTTGTACTTTTCTTTTTGCGTTTTTAGTTGATTAGTTGTTTTTACGATTTTATCGATATTCACTATGCTTTTGTCAAGTGTGGGGAAGTTTGAAGAGGTTTAGGTAAGCTCTATGTGCAATTGAGGGCAATGCACATTTGTTTGGGGGGTAGAATCATGAATTTGAGGCCCGAAAAGGTGTTTTTCGGTAAATTATGCATGTTTTTCGGTTGTTTTCGGAGTGTTGCAGGAATATGAGATGCTTCGGAGAAGCAAATTCATGAAGGAAGGAGCTCCAGTTAAGTGATTTGTGAGAAGTGTTCATAAAATTCGTTTGGGGGGGGGGGTAAGGAAGTTGAAAAAAAATTGAAAAACCAAAATTTTTTCTAAGGCATGAAGTCTCAAAAATTGCCAAACCTGCTGGAAATTGGTCTCCCAGGCGGCACGCGACAGAGGATGTAGGTCCCCTTTATCCTATGAATCTTTAACAGAATTGTATATCTAATCTAGAGTGCGGAATCCTCTAGATCAGATTGTCACAGAAAACGTGTAAGAACAGAAATCACCACAAACTGATCTTTACTGATTATCAATCAAACTGATTACAAACAATCAAGATCCTCACACACAGAATTTTGTCCAAGCCCTATGTGCTATACGAAATCTCTCTCTCACTTGTGATTCTAGTGATTAACCTAAACCCTAATGCAAAGTCTTGTTTATATATAACACAAGTTTGCAACCTGGGCTGGTTTCACACATGCCTGCAAATTGGACATGCCCAATTCGCATACCATTCCCCAATGTGGGTTTGGTTTGGCCCAATCACTATTAACTCACTAATACAAAGCTAAACCCGCTAACTATTTATCGTTTCATAATTACAAGATATCCAAAGACCTGAATCTAAAAGCTGTTGTCACAAACATGCATCAACAGACTCCCCCTTGTCAATAGCTTCATAAAAACTTTGTCTTCAGTCTTCTTGCATTCTACATGCAATCTTTCATCATCATTGGTCTTTGGATAGCTTCAGCTTCAATAGCTTCTGTCAGCAACAGACTCTCCCTAAGCTGATGCATCCAATCAGCAAATCTTCAAAGTTGTTAGCACTTGAGTAAACTCTAGTTCAGCATTTGCATAGCAATCTTCAACCTCTTCAAACTTTGTCAGCAATGTAGAATGGAGGATTCTACTATGCATCCAAACAGACTCCTCTTCACTAAACTTCACTTTGCTTTACAAGAACAAATTGCAACTATCTGTATACAAAACAATCAACTTGAAAAACCATAAGGATTTTTCAATCCAAGATAACAAATAATCATTAATCGAGAGATGTGTAAACTTTAATACAGATTAAGCAATTTTTCATCTCAACACCAACACTCAAAACTTTTTACTCAAACACAACTAGACCTGCAAATTTTGAAAAATTTTGAACTCATTTTGGAACACCGCCTCCCCCTTTCGGTAACAATTCCTCTAAGAACAACCATTTTCTGTACGTTAAGAATTTTTATAGAAGAAGAAAATCTTTTTGGTTTTTTATAATTTTCTGAAAACAAATAAATAACAAGTAAATAAACCCTCTGTTTTTGTAAGAATCACTGGTTAAGAAGATCATATCAGCCTAATCAAACCGTTTCACACTCTCAGTTCATTTTATCTTATAACTTTCAACAAAAGCAGTTCAAGACGATTACCAAGTATGTTTGTCCACTTAAACAAAACACATGAACATTTCAAGTATCTTTACCTAGTGATATGTTAAGGTAATTTTATATTGATATGCTAGTGTGTCCCACTTCAGGACATATCCCCACGATCAAGGTATGCACAAAGATTCATCGTAGTAGGTGAGTATACCGAATTTCATCCTTTTTGAATTACAACGTTAGATAATTGGTGATTAGGTCAGTACTTCCGTACAGCAAAGAGACCAATATCTAACGAGGGTTAAGATAAATACCACAGATTCTGGTACGATTATACATTTTGCACATTTGAATGATTCTCCAGGAGTGCTTCTTCAATTTCTGGGATTTGGCATTTTTTGCTCTTTTAAGATATCCTGGTTGTGCCTACGTCAGCATATATCTGGATGCAGCAGAAGGACAACCGTGATACCCCGGATGAAATAACAGTATAAAGACCAAAACTTCAGATTTTGGCAATCTATCAACATAAGATTTAAGGTTATAAAACCATACGCCACTGATATGTTACCCACTCATACTCAATTCTTTATGTTTATATCACCATGGTAAGTTGATTATTTCATGTTTCTTGCCTACTGGTACATCATATGATGAAGCTGCTATCACACTTAAGCAATTTAATTTCAGTTTTAGTGTGACAGTCTAACCTGCTGATGTACTATCATTTCTTCTTTTTCAACACAGTGAAAACTCATTTTTGATTTTTCAATTTTTTTATTTTCGGATTTTCTAATTTTTTTATGTTTTTGATTTTAAGAAAGCAATAAACTATTTACAAAAATTCTTATGAAAAATTGGTTATTCAGGATTCCTCATCCCGTTGAGTTCGACTAGATATTCAAATCGAGCCCTGTCAAAAGCTTTTGTGTAAAGATCTGCCAGGTTATCTAGCGTGTCGATTCTATGAAGTTCAATCATTCTCTTTTCAGCACAATCTCATATAAAATGATGACGAATGTCAATATGTTTTGTGCGACTGTGTTTTACGGGATTATTTGTGATGGAAATTGTGGCATTATTGTCTATCATAATATGTGTGCGAGTGGAATTCAAACCGTAATCGCGCATTTGCTGTTGGATCCACAGAACCTGTGAGCAGCAACTACCCGCAACAATGTATTCAGCTTCACATGAAGACGTAGACACACAGGCTTGTTTCTTGCACTGCCATGAAACTAGTCTTCTCCCTAAGAACTGACAACCACCTGTGGTAGATTTTCTGGTAGATTTGCATCCTCCGAAATCTGAATCAGTGTATGCAATAAACTTCAAGTCACTATCAGCAGGATACCATAGCCCAAACTTAGGTTTCCCCTTTAAGTAACGAAGTATACGCTTCACCGCCTTCATATGCGATTCCTTTGGATTAGCTTGATATCTGGCACACAAACGTACGGCGAACATAATGTTCGGTCTTGAAGTAGTAAGATACATCAACGATCCAATCATGGCCCTATATTGAGTAGGATCAACATCGTCCACACTCTCAGCATCTAGACCAATGTTGTGATTTTCACAAATGGGTGTATTAAAAGTCGCGAAATCCTCCATCTTGAAACGAGTCAAAATGTCACACACATACTTTGTCTGATGAATAAAGATGCCATCCTTCTTTTGTTCAACTTGCAACCCAAAGAAGAATGATAACTCACCCATTGCAATCATCTCGAACTTACCCGTCATCACCTCTTCGAACTCATGACACATGCTCTCATCAGATGAACAAAAATGATATCATCGACGTATATTTGTACTAGCAGAAAATCTTCCTTCTTTCTCTTAATGAAAAGTGTACTGTCAATTTGACCTCTTTTAATGCAATAAATGAGCTGATAGCGTCTCATACCACGCCCTGGGTGCCTGATGCAATCCATACAATGCTTTGTTCAGTTTATACACTCTATCTGGATAGTCTGGATCAGTAAACCCATCTGGTTGTGAGACATACACCACTTCTTGGACTTTTCCCATCTGGTTGTGAGACATACACCACTTCTTAGACTTTCCCATAAAGAAATGCACTCTTCACGTCAAGCTGATAAACTTTAAAGCCCTTGAATGATGCGAAAGCTAGAAAGAACCTAATTGCTTCCAACCTGGCAACTGGTGCAAACACTTCATTATAATCAATCCCCTCTTGCTGATTGAACCCTTTTACCACTAACCGAGCCTTATTCCGTGTCACGATCCCTCGGTCATCTTTCTTACACTTGAACACCCACTTGGTGCCAATCTCTCTTTCTCCCTCTGGTAAATCGACTAACTCCTAAACTTTCAACTTCTCAAACTGAGCTAGTTCTTCCTGCATAGCTTCTACCCATGAATTATCCTTCAGAGCCATATGAACATTCATCGGCTCCTCTTGAGAAATAAAACAACTATACAAGCACTCATTGATAATACCAGTCTTCTCAATTGTAGCATACATACATGAACCTTCTGCGATACTTCTCCTTGTCTGAACACCTGTATTCGGATCACCGATAATATTCTCCACTGGATGATCTATGTTTGCTCGTGTTGTAGCAATGGTGTCAACTTCCAAATTAGTCTCTAGATTTGATTCAATCTCCCCCTTAACATGTTGATCAGCAAATGGATTAGTAAAATCCTCCCCCTCAAGAGGTTCAGACTCACTGTCATTGGAATCCGCTACTTCTGCATTTGCATTTGCAGTTGAGGAAGATCCTGAGATGCAACAATACTTGGAACACTTGAACTCGGACCAAAAGCACGATCATCTTCATCCCGAGCCAAACTTGAATTACTTCTAAATCACCTGCATCAGAAAACTTAGGAAATTTAAAAGACTCAAAGCATAGATCATAATCATATAGAATGCCTGGACCTGAGCTGGACTGTTTGGGAGAATATGTGATAATTTCAATATTAGTTTTATTAAAAACTCTTTTGTTTGGTGTACCGTCGACATAACCTAGGAAAAATCCTTCGTCAGCGACCTCACCAAATTTTGGTTTGTTTTTATTTCTGATTATCGTGCATGGAAGCCCAAATGTTCGAGCCCTTCTAAATTTGGTTTACGGTTTTTCAGAAGTTCATAACACGTTTTATTGTGTCGTTTAACCGTCAAAACCCTATTCAGAACTTAGCAAGCTGTATTCACAGCCTCTGCCCAGGAAGCTTAGAATAAGAAAGCATGGTACTAGCAGCTTCTATTAATGTCTTGTTTTTCCGTTCTGCCACTCCATTCTGTTGCGGTGTGTATGGAGCACCGAATTGATGCTTTATCCCCTTGCGGAGACAATACATTTCCAGCAACCAATTCTTGAACTCCGTGCCATTGTCGCTTCTAATGCGCTTTATTCTTGTCTGAAGTAGATTCTCCAACTTTGCAAAAAGATTGATTAACATTTCTGCTGTCTCATCCTTTGTTACTAGGAAGAATACCCAAGAAAAACGAGAGAAGTCATAAGTAACAACTAAGCAATAATATTTTCCTCCAATACTCCTTACATTCACTGGACCGAACAAATCCATATGAAGTAATTCAAGTGGAGAGGCAATGGAATTCACGGTTTTAGACTTGTGAGGTTTTCTGTGTTGTTTTCCCTTTTTACAAGGAAGACACTTATCATCCACATAAAACTTCTGCATAGGCACACCTTCCACTAAACCATTTTTAATTATATAATTCATTTTGCGATAGTGGATATGTGCCATGCGTCTATGCCATAACAACGACTCCGCCTTAGATGCTTTCGACACCAAGCATGTAGTCACCACTGAAGAATCATGTACACTCATGCCCATGACATAGGTATCATTCTTCCTTGGTGCTCGCATAACTACCCAATCATCAGGGATGACCAAACCCGGTTTTAACACCAGTGCCTCAGACTTGGTAAAGTGGACAGAGTAACCCTTTTCACAGACTTGTGACACACTCATCAGATTGTGTTTGAGCTACTCGACATAGTTAACTTTGTCCAAGGTTATCTTCCCATTTGTCACTTTCCCTTGACCTGTGATTTTTCCACCTTTTGCTCCCGCAAAATTCACGTAACCACCATTTTTTCCTCAAAATCTTTCAGCAACCTCCTATCCCCCATATGTGCCTAGAGAAGCCACTGTCAACATACCACAAGTTGATCAGCCTCCTTAGCAGCTTCTTCACAAACCAAAACAAATTTAGTTAGTTTGGGGGACCCAAGCCTTAATGGTCTTGGGTCTTCCAGATTCATCAACCACATGAACATCCATCCAATATCCATCACTCCTAGTAGGAGTCTTGGATCTCGGACCTGTTGATGGAAATGGTCTTTGACTTCCACTAGGTCTTTGGTCCTGAGGGTTCCTATGCAAGTTTGGACTGTTTGACCTTTGGAAGTTTTGACTTCTTACACTTTTGTTTTTATTCACAACATTCTGATTATAATAATTTCTTGCGTCATTTTTGTAAAAATTTCGATTACCAATGTTGTAGTATCGATTTTGTTGTGGACTTTGAGACCTGAAATTATTAGACTGGCCATTAAAATTGTTCATTCTTGGTGAATTACTTCTAGGTCTGTCGAATCTGCCAGGTGGTGACCTAGGCTGAAATCTTGGTTGACTTCTTTGAAAACGAGGAAATTGTGGATTTCCTTTTTCAGCCTTGTCATCACTAACAGATTTCTTTGGTGAGTTCGATGCTCTCGACTCATGATCACTCTTCTGCTCAGGTGATTTCTCTCTCTTTGCCTCTTTCAAGGATGCTTCACCCTTTTTGTAAGGACATCAGCTAACTACGTGTCCCTTTGTGTGGCAGTTAAAGCAAGAGCGTTTCTTAAAAGCCTTAGTCTCGTTGGCTTTTGAAGTTGATGGGTCTGATGAATTGGGCGACGTTTTAGAAGGACTAGCTTTTGTTGTAAGTGGAGGATTCATTTTATTTTGAACAAACGTTTCATTTGACTCTATTTCAGTGACGTTTGTTTCATCTTTCATATCACCCCCTTAACAAAGTTAACCTTTTTTACATATTTCAGTTTTAAATATCGTTTAGGTGCAATTTTTGGTTTCAAAACAGGTTCTTTCTTTGCATCCTTCGTAACGTCAACCACTTCATAATCAGACACTATATTACTCTCACTTCCAGAAGTTTCAGGCACTTCAACAGGTGTCTGCTCTTTAACCTCATATGCACTGTAAAAATTTGTTAACTCATCTTCATGTGGCAAAAATGTATAGTCTTGATGGACAGGAGGTGGAACTTCATTGAAGCCCAACGTTGTCTTATCAGAACTCTTATTCATATTACCCATCATGTGTTTCATAACAAAAGATGAGTTTCTAAATTGATCTGTTTTTCTTTGGAGTTCAACAATCTTAATTTGTGCCTCGGACAGTTCCGTGCACTTATCAGAAAGCTCTTTTGATTTATCAAGCATGGTCTCATGAGCTAAATCAATCACTTGAAGCTCATTGTTTAATTTGGTGGTTAAAATTTCGACCTGAGCTTCACATGATTTAATTTTCTTTAAATATTGAGACTCACGTTTCTTTAGAAAAAAGTTTGACTCTTTTAGATCATTTAGTTCATTGCGTAGACTTTGGTTGTGAGCTGACAACCTGTCGACTGTTCCTTTCAACTCACTACAACTCATGCAGACTGAACTTACTGGTTTTGAACTTACATCACCAGTTGCTTTACTCAAATCGGCCATTAATGCAGCAAGATTGGCTTTGACCTTCTCTTCTTCGTCAGATTGGACTTGTACCTCATTAGTCTTTTATACTTCAGCTGGTTTCGCCTGAGGCTCAACCTTTTCAACTTCACTTTCGCCCTCAACAGTATCATACACACTTGCTTCACTACCAGCATCTTTACAGTCACTTATCACATTCTCACTACTCATACTTACATCACTATTATCACCTTGACTCTTACTATCCACACTAGCTTCCTCCTCATCTAGTTGACCTTCTTCGATCACAGTAACGATCTCTGCCATTAGAGCTTGTATTATGGTTTCATCATCTTCGAGGTGAAGACTCCAATCATATGAACCATCAGGAGAAGTAGTGGAAACAAGTGCACGTGATGCACAATTGGATGAACTTTGGTTAGATGAGTTATGAAACGTGGAAGATTTTTGTGATTCTCCTGTTTGTCTTTGGCACTCTCTAGCAAAATGCCCAAGATTTTGATATCTAAAGCATCTAACCTTGGATTTATCGAATCCAACTCTTTTGCCAATGAACTTCCTCCCAGTTCTGTTCATGAACCGTTTAGCCCTGAGAGTTATCATGGCCATCTGCCACTGAATATCCATCTCATCCAAATCGTCTGGATCAATCTGCTCAAAATCTTCGTCCAGTGCTGCTGGAACTGTTATCTTGCCCTGTATATAATTCTGATATGAAGCAAGAAACGAGGCAAGGAGTGCCAGTTGAGTCTCGGCAGATTTCACACTCATGGGCATAGAATTTGGAATCCTGCTATTATTGGATCCAGTCTGCTGCTGTTCCTGTTGTCTCTTCCCTGCATTTGAACCTCCCGTTGAGGCAACAAAACACAATTCACCATTGTCATCAAAGACATTTTCACATTCGCTTGAGAGAAATGCCATTGCTGAGTCACTCGAAGCATTATGAGAAGATGAAGATGGAATGCCTTTGTAAACTCCCGGATCTTGAACCTGATCATAACCTGTTTCCTTCTTCCTCATGTTGAGCTCGTAAGCTCTCAGCTTCCCGACAACTTCTTCTAAGTCCATAGTCGCATAATTAGCTTCTCTCTTGATCATGAGCGTGTAAATATCCCATCTAGTGGGTAGAGCATCTAGCAACTTGTCATTGATCTCAGTATCATTTTATCCCTCTATATCATAATTATCTATCTCCGTCATTAGATGATAAAACCTTGTAATGATGTCTTCTAGAGACTCATTTCTCATGCCCTTAGAGACAGCAAACTGCTTCTTCAACAAATCTTTCTTGTTCTTCTTCACATCAGGATTACCCTCATACCTCTTCTCTAGAGCATCCCACATTTCCTTTGAACTCGTGTACCTCTTAAAGATGTGTTTAATTTCCTCTGGTAGAGACATTTTGATAGCAGCTAGAGCACGTTTTTCAGCTTCATACATCTTCTTGTCTGCTTCCTCTATGTTGACATAAGATGTGACCTGTTGTCTGCCTTCGAAATCATGAGTTGGGTTTGTGTACCCATCGACAATACAGATCCACATTCTTGTGTCTTGATACTCAACAAACGACTGAAAGCGGTCTTTCCACGTAAGGTAATTTTCTACCTTCATCATCTTTGGCGGTTCGTTCATCGTGCCTACTTCATGCTCCATTCTCAACAAGTTGTTCAAATTCGACATATTCGACATTTTTACGAACCGGCTCGCTAAAAACGGTTAAAAACTGCCTGAAAAATATTTTTACTAAATTACACCGTTAGACTCGTCTCGACGATACGAATCCGATGAGATAATATGTCAAAAACCTTTTTCGGAATTTTCGTGCCTTTTTTTGTCCTAAAAATATTTCGGATCAAACTATGCAACCCGTTTTCAAAAATTCCTTATGGATGGTTCTCTATTTGCGAAAACGTTAATTACACTATACGCACCCTCAAGATTATTCCACCCCTCAAATTTAATTACACTAGATTAATTACACTAGCAAGTCAAAGTCTAGGGGTTAATTACACAGGTGAGTCCTAGTTAATTTTGCTGAGTCCAACTCCAAATACGCAAACCAAGACAAATTCCCTGAGTTAATTTCGCTGGTTAATTTCGCTGTTTAATTTCGCTGGTTAAATACGCAGGTAAATCAAATCCGCTGGTAAATCTGCAGGACGATTACGCAGGCAGATCAAATCCGCTGGTAACATAGCAGATCACCAAAGTAATGTCGCAGAAGGCATTGTGGAGTCACAACATTATTTAAACCAACTCGATTTCCATGCTTACTTTCATCAACTTTTTGCTTATTGTTCTTCAAAGGACAACAACTCGCCACATGTCCTTTGTTGTGACATTAAAACATGACCATTTCTTGTTAGATTTCTTTTTATTTGATTCCTGTTTAAATGTTTTCACCTTCTTGTCTTTAGTATCCTAATCCAATTTATTAGGTGTACTGCGAGACCCATCAGATTCTTCCAAAGAAACTGGACTATTAGGCGAGTCTGCAGTTATCGGATCCAATACAACTGGTGTAGCGGGCACAAAATCAGTGAACTCATCTTCATTTGGTAAAAAAGAGTAATCTTGATTCATCGAAGGTGAAGCTTTAACAAACCCCACTCCCGTTTTATCCGTACTCTTTTTCAACTTTCCTTGTATGTCAGTCCTAACTAACGAAGAGTTTCCAAACTTTTCTATCTTACGATTAAGTTGAACAATTTGGTCTTGTGCAATGGACAACTCTGTGCACTTTTCTAAAAACTCATTAGTTTTATCTTGCAAGTTTGACGAGCCAAATCAACAATCTGTAACAGTTCATTGACTTTGCTTGTTAACTTGCTGATTTCATGTTCATTTGATTTGAGTTTATTTAGACAATTTGTCCCACCTTTCATCAAAAGAATATTTGACTCTTTAACTTTTTCCAATTCAGCTAACAAGATTTTGTTTTGCTCCGATAGTCTGTTAACTTTACCTTGTAGTTCAGTGCAATTATGACAAGCATGACTTATAGATTCTGATTTTACCTTTACCTCTGTTGTAAGATCATTCACATCATCCATGCACTTTGAAACTTCTGTATCCTTCTTCTCATTCATCACAACATCTGCTTTTCCAATCTTCACAGTTGCAGTCTCAACTACGCATGTACTTTGTCTTGATGAACTCTGATAAGGTTTATCTAAAGCTTCCCACAGCTCTCTAGAAGACCCATACCTCTGGAATCTATACCTAACTTCTTCAGGTAAGGATTTCTTTATCACTGCTAAAGCTCGCTTCTCAGCATCTAACATCTTTTCTCAGATTCATCCATCTTCTCATATCCAATCACTATGATTCTTCCGTCAACCTGACGTGTAGGAGCAATGTACCCATCAATCATACAACACATTCTAACATCTTCACTTTTAACATATGATTCAACCTTCTCCTTCCAATCAGCATACTGTTCAACCTTTATCAGGTTCGGCCAATTCTTCGCAATCCCACTGAACTTATCCATCTTTGCCATCACGCATCTTAAAAGTTTAAATGGATTTTGGTATACCTGAGACAAAATCCAAATCTAATTTCTCTACTGGTCCTTGTCGAGTTTAACCGTAAACGTATCGGTAAAACCGTACAAAAATAATCCGAAAACTGTTTTTACCAAATTATACTGTTAGAATCGTCTCGAAAATACGATTCCAATGATATATAATGACCAAAGCCTATTTCTGGATCAAACCGCGCAGTCCGTTTTCAAAAATTCTCTACGGATAATCTTCTAAACACGAAAACGTTAATTACACTAAACGCAAGCTAATTACTCTAGAAATTAATTACTCCACCTTTTAATTACACCAGATTAATTACACCAGAATTTAATTACACCAGAAATTAATTACACTAGAAATTAATTACACTGGCAAGTCAGAATCCTGGGGTTAATTACGCTGGTTGATCAAATACGCTAATTAAATACGCCGGCTGATCAGTTCAGTATTACGACGAATAGTAAAGTCGCCGATCACCGTAATAATGTCGCTGAGGACTATTATCACTGTCACCAAAGTCGCCTTTGGATTTAATTACACCACTTGGTCAAAAACGCTGGTCCGATTAATTAAACTAGTTAGTCAAATTCGCTGGTACAATTAATTACACCAGGTTCACCGATATCGCTGGTTATTCAATGTAATTAACAAAACCAGTAACCTCTCCACCAAGCTACTAATTACACCAAATCTGATCAAATCTTTTCAAACTTTGGAAAGATTTTATCCTTATCGTTTATCACTTTCCTGCAAGTCACAAAAGCAAACTATTAGTAATTTTCAAGAAAACATGAAGAACAGATTGAAGAACACGAAGAACAAATCTTCAAATGTTCAAGTTTCCTGCAACACAAACACTAAAAAACGAAGAATTTAAATACGCTAAAGATCAAACAACCTTTTTTTTCAAACCAAAACTCAAACCTAAACCCTAAAAATTTCGAAATTCCCAAGAACACCAACACAAATTTCGAATTTTCTTCCAAACAACCCGAAAATCCACCCTTTTCTGCAACAGTCAATCTCGAACCAGCAACGATGATCAAAAGCTCTGATACCAATTGTAGGTCCCCTTATCTTCGGATGTTGACAAGATCGACAATCCAATCTAGAGTGCGGAATCCTCAAGATCAGACAAACACAGAAAATAGTAGATATAGATAATTAATGAAACCCGTCTACTATTGATTATCCAACTGTAATGTTTACAATCAACCTAGACCTCACACAACCTCACAGCCTATGTCTGTGATCTTGTTCTCTCACACAATTTCGTTCTCTCTCTAGCTCTCTCTAGCCTCTCTGTATCTTTCTAACTGACTTACTTGAAACCTTAATCATAAACATGTTTATATACCACATGTTTATGAGTTAGGCTTCCAACTGGGCTAGGCCATTCTCACAGCCCATTACATCAACTAACTCAATAACCAATATTGATAAGCTCAATACAATATATCCAAAGACTAAATACTTAAACTATTAAGCTGTTGTCACAGAATATGCACCAACAGACTCCCCCTTGACAATAGCTTCATAAAAACTTTGTCTTCAGTCTTCTGTCTTTAGTCTTCTTGCATTCTACATGTAATCTTTCATCGTCATTGGTCTTTGGATAGCTTCAGCTTTAATAGCTTCTGTCAGCAACACGCGAGGGAAGTCTTGGAGGCTGTCGCGACGCGCGGGAGCTGTCTCCTGCAGATCTGCATGTTAAATCGCGAGACAACAAATTTTTGTCAAATCTTATTTTATAAAAATCCCTCTTCTCCCAGACGAACCCTAACCGCAAAACCCATTAATCCACCTCGAATCCACCCGATTTCACCACAAATCTTCACCCAAATCTTCCATATATCCATCCTACAACCCGTTCCACCACCACCATTGCCGGATTTGCAACTTCCGGTCACCATCCTGGTCAAGCTTGGAACTTTTGTCACATTTGTGATATTTTCAAGTTTTATTCACGAATCAGGTATGAAAGCTTAATTTTTACATGTTTAATTGGTTGTTTATGCTTGATTGTTGAGTTAAGATGCATGTTATTTGTGGCGGTTTAGTTGATGTTAAGAGGGTTGTTTAAGAGTGTTATGAGTAGGGATGATGATGTTTTGGTTTTAGAACTAGATTGGATGTGAAGAAAAAGATTTGAGTTTTAGGGCTTTAACGTTAGTTGCATGAGGTGCTTGATGTCAAATGCATTATAAGTGGGTTGTTCATGAGACGTAGGTTAGGAGTGAATGCGGTTAAGTTGCTAGAATGACCAGAGAATTGTTGATGATTGAGTGTTAGAGGTTGTGTTTGGGATTAAGTGTTGAATGTAAACAGAAGGTTAAAGCTAAGAGTGACTTGTCTAAAGGGTGGAAAGTCAAAGGCAAGTAGATGTTAGGAATGGAAGTGGTGCAAGTTTTCAACATTCGTAGGCGCATAAGAAAAAGGGATTGGATGGTGTGTGGTTTGAATGATAATAGCATCAGTGAATTCTTTGTAACTCGTTAGATAGTTTACTTGTCGTAAAAAAAGAATTAAAAAAAGAAGTTTGTGCATCGCTAAGACATGTTAAATACTAAACAAAGTAGTTTCTGAATTTCGGTTGGTTTGTTCATACTCAATCTCCGTTCGAACGGGTCAACCAGATCATATAAGTGGCATGTGTTAAGTGAACTTTTTGATGGTTATTGTGCTATGCATTTTGTATCCATGAATGAAATGCTATACGGATACAAATGTCATCGGCAAGTTACTAATTCTTTTGTGCTTCTCTTGTTGTGATTTAGAATGTCAGGTGAAGGATCCAGCCAAGCAGGTTCAAGGAAGAGGAAGAAGATCCGAGTTCAGTATAGCTATAATGGGTCGGAGGAGCGTCCAATGCCAGAAACACCCATATTCCTTTGGCGCAAAGGGTTTTGAGGGATCATACTTTATTGGATTTTGAGATTGGTAGTGTTGAGTATGAGAGGCGTGAAAAGTTTTGTCGCATGAAGTTGTATAAACATCATACTTTTAACTGGGCAATGTTAGATGCTATGGGTCAAAAACAAAGGATGGAGGAATTTCTTGGTCCTCGTTGGTTGTTGGCATTGAGATGTGAGGAACCACAGTATGTTGAGCTGACAGTAGAGTTTCATTCTACCATTAGGTATGACGCAGATAGGTATGTTGAGCCAGATTCCTTGTCGTTCAGTTTGGGTAGGCAGCGTTATGTGTGGAGTGTTGAACAGTTTGCTAGGGCTATTGGGTTTTATGGGCCGAATGAGAGGTTTCAGCAGGCATGGAGGGGCCCGACTAAGAAGCGAGAGTATAGGCATGAGTGGATTATGGAGTCTGAGTTGAAAACGTTTTGGGGAACCATTGCTGATACTGTGTGGTCGATGGATGCTATTGAGTCATCGATTAGGGAACCGTTTCTGAGGTATGTGCACAGGATTTTGGCGTGTACGTTGGTTGCTAGGAAGAGTGGGACTGATAAGGTGAACATGACGGATCTGTTTTGCCTTTATTGCTTGGGGACGAGGAAGGAAGCCAACTTGGCTACAGTTGTTATCTCAGTTTCTTAAGGGTAGGAGGTCAGGTGCTGATACGCAGTTGGAGCTGGCTCCGTATATTACTAGGTTGGCGATGCATTGTGATGCTTTTGTTCAGTATCCTGAGATACACCTACCCCGGGTCTAGCAACGGTGCCGTTCAGTGTGGAAACACTGAAACAGGCGAATATGATTGAGTGGGATGAACCGCTTCGTTGGAAGCCGGTTAAGGTTGGACCGCATGCATTACCACCGGGAGGTACTCCAGCAGCCAAGGCTATGCAAGCCGGGTCTCGCACACATCGTCAAGCCGTTGTTCGTATGATTGAGCGACCGAGACCACAGTATCCGTTGAGGCCAACGAGGCCCGATCCGCTGACATTGGAGAATGTGTATGATACTTATGGTCTGTACTAAATTTGATACTAACTCTTATGTGGGAATTGTACGGGGTTAACCGGTTGGGCGTATTTATACATGTTATGTTTGCTATGATTGTGTTGATGTGATAGAATATGCGTGGTTGGTGCGTACGTGTGTTGTGTGAAAATGGTGGCGGGCATGTTGAAAAGAAGACATGGAACTAGACAGATGCAGAGCAGTGAAGCAATTCAGGGGAGTCTGTTTTTGCTGTTTTAATTTTGTTATTATTTCGTTAGTTATTATTTGTGTTAGTTTCCGCTCCATTGAGGACAATGCAGGAATTAAGTGTGGGGAGGGGAAATTAGTGTTTAGTTTAGCGTTTAAGTTTAGTGTCGTAGTGGTCATAGTTTGAAAAAAAATTGAAAATTGAAAATGTCCCGTAAAGGTTTTTTCATAAAATGGAAGATGATAGTATAGTCAGATTATTAGCACTCGATTATTATAGATATGAGATGAATAATGGTCGGTCATGCGCATAATTCGGGATGTGTGGGTAGGTCCAACCAGTTGAAGGGTTTCTTTGAAACGGTATAATACACTTAAAAGTAGGAGTCTAGTGGGTGCCCGCCTTAGGAGCTATGGAGAAACTGAAACTATGGAGAGCACAAGAGGTACGTTATAAATAAAAAGCTTATAAATTTTCCCATTAAATTGGCACATCTGTTTCTTTTTGTGAAAACAAATCCGAAATAAGGTGGCGCCGGGAAAAAAATCATTCCATCAATCCATCGGAGCTACATGAAAAGAATAAAAATAGAAAACGAAGCCTACGGTATTGTCGCGGGGATAACGACTCATGCGGTACATACCGCTAGGTGGAGTTATAAAAATATGTGAGGTTTATGGCATTAATTGCGGGGATGGTGACTCATGCGAGGTATGTCCGCTAAACTGATCGTATGGAAAAGCATGTAGAGCTCACAACATCATCCATCTATCCATCATAAAGATTTAATCGGAATAGTGTAATAGCTTTTTATATAAAAACAGTAGATTATAAATCTTTTAATATTTTGGGCTTGAAGTGGGAATAGGTGGAGTTGTAGTCTTTTAGGAGTGGGGTCCATGGATAACTATAATCACTTGAACTTAAATGGATCGTGAATAAGGGCTTGGAAGCTGGCGGTTGGGTTTAAGGGGGCAATATGCCTGCAATCGTGATTAGCGTATGGTTGGACTGATAAATAAAGTACTTGAATATATTGAGTGCTGATGTGTTTGATTGTGATTCCATTTCAAACAATTTTTCGGGGACGAAAAAAGATAAGTGTGGGGATGTGATGTTCGGGTAGTAAATAGTGATATTTTGGCGTGTTTTGAGTTCGAGTTATGTATTTATGAGTGTTTATTTGGTTTGGTAGTACTATTTATCGTGTGTGTGTCGTTTCAGGTTAAACAGTGCAAATCAGTCAAGCAACGAGAGCTGGAATGAAGATGGGACATTGAAAAGAAAAAAAAATCATCTAGTCGTTCCCGCGCCACGCGGGGTGTTCATGAATCCTGTCGCGACGCGCGGCAGGTGTTAATGTGGGGTCGGTTTGGACAGCCCAGGCGACACGCGCCGAAGGGCGAGTACTCTCCCGCGACGCGCGGGAGATACCAATTGCAGGAAAGTATATAAAGTGATGTTTATCAGGTTTTAGTGGTTGTTGAATAACCTAGCAGCCGATTTATGAATTCAGCAGTCATTAGAGGCGATCCAGCAAAGGTTTCACTCCGTTCAAGCTATTCTTTCATGCCAGATCAAATCCGAACCATTATTGAAGCTATGATGAATACCATGAGCGGCTAAGCTCTTCGTAACTTTCGCCCGGATGAACTTTTACCTAGTTTTGCATTGAACTTTGTTTACATATTCACTGTGACTGGTACAGCTTGACCACTTGTGTTGAATTATTGGTAAACGTTTCTTGTGTTTGAATTATTTGTCGTTTATTAAGCGTATTGGCGATTTCCTTGCATCGTTAGCGGGTTGGTAGATTTGCGGGTAATCATACAAACAAACGGGTGATTAGGTGGAATAGTGAATCTTAAAAACTATCCTTAGTAGCTAATCAAATTCATTAATTTCGAGGCCATGTCTATGTGGTGTCCAGAATTGGTAAACGAGTTTTGATGTTAAACGGGTAATTGGGATTCCGGGTGGAAGTTGCTTTTTCTCTCATTGATTACAATCTTTTTAATTAGTTTTAGAAGTTTTTTCTAATCAATCAATTAAAATCCCCAAGTTAGATAGTTAGCTTTTAGTTAAAATCTTTACACTGACCACAAATTCCCCGTGGATTCGATACCCTACTTACGCTATCTACGTAGTTTAATTAGTTTTTTATTAGCGCACGACAGCTACATCAACAACCAACATCCACACCTTCTAAAACCAAAAATGTTGAAAATCCAACGGCAGCCTCTGCTCCCACAAAATCTCAAACAGCACCACCTGCAACCATAGATGTTACAACTACTGTTGTGTCAACATCTGTTGATGCATCAGTGGTTATAGCAGATGTTTACCCAACCACTGCTATGATCACATTTCCAACCTTCACTCATTAAATCTCCACACCAACAAGAATTCCACCACCACGATCACCAAAACTCATCTTTAAAAGAAGAAGAATGACAAATGTTGTAGAAGATGCGAATATCATATCTTCACCACTCCCATTATCATCACAACCACTGACCACAACATCTGTTTCAAAACCTATCTTTGCAAGACCTCAAACCACTGATCAACCAGCTTCTTTATCTGCCCAGTTCCTTCTAGATCTACCAGCTGTAAAAGAAGAGATAAAGTCCTTTCAGAAGATAATCCAGATAAAAGGGATTTCCTATCTCTTGAAGGATATCCAAATCAAGGAGTTTGGATGAATATCTGCAATTGAAAGCCCAACAAGTAGAGGATATCACAAAGAGAGACACACAGGGAAAAGGTGATAGAGAGGTGCAGAGTCACATGCAGTATCAGTTAAGCAAGGTCAGGAAACTTGAAGATTTTTCTAGAGACTTGAGCAAAAGACTATCAGAAAAAGATGATGAAAGCTTAAGAGCAGATTATGTTGAACACATTATGCAAAACAAGCAATACAAAGCCACAAGAGCACAATTCAAGGACTGAACTGTGAGTGAGTTAAAGCAAGAAGTGGTTAGAATGCAAGAAATGCTGAAGGATCCACTCAAAAAGCCTACTCCTCCAGACTGGAAAAAGTTCAAAAAGAATGTGCCAGACAAAGTGCTAAAGCTCAAAAGAATGAAAGAAGAAATGATAGCAGCTCACTATGGATCAAAGAATCAGATCACCAGATGGTCAATGGTTAAGGTGATTGACACTTATAAGAGGCTTGAAGAAAGAAGAAAGATAGATCCTACTTTGCTAAAGAAGCCTGAATATCCATCAGAGGTTACAACTCATCAAACCCAACCTTCTCAAAAGTCTTCTCCAACGCCTGCTCATTCCATCCTAGCCTTGAATCAAAGAAAAAGGCAGAGAGAGATGTCAAAAGAAGATGTGAAAAGGTATGATTTGGATCTCATTAAAGAAGGAATCAAAGATCAAGTCCAATTCCACACTGATGATGCAAGTGATCTGTTAAGGGAAGCATTGTCAAAGATTGCACATCAGCTTCCACCATCCATCTCAACAATAATAAGCCAGTCTAGAAAGCCTTCTGATCCAAAAGTTCTAAAATGGAAAGTCAACAAAGACAACCATGAATTAACTCTGCTCAAATCAGATGGCCAAACTACCAAAATGAAAATGGAGGATGCATATGGGTTAGGTGCAGACGACCTCCAAGATTTATTGAATTTGGAGGTTGAAAAGGATGTGGATGACATAGAGTCTCTTAACTTTGAATTTCAATTCAAAGGACAAATAAGAGAACTCTTGTTGAGAAATAAAGATCAAGAATAATTGTGTTTTGGGATCATCTGTTCCAGGGGGAGATTGTTGGGATTGAACCCTGCAAAAAGGAACAGATGATATAAAGCCAAATACACATCAGATGTTTGAACCTGATAACAGAGTTTATAAGCTTTGTTCAATAATCTCTGCTATCCCTAAGCTCTGCTTTCTATCATCTGCCCACGCTAAACGACAAAGATCAAAGGTCTGCCAGAAGACTCAAGCAGAGGATAGAGATCAGTGTTTGGCTAATATTAGTTTTATATTCAATGTAACAGTGTTTGGCACTGATTAGAGGTTAGGCTAGCAGTGTTTAGAGTTAGTTTTAGTTTTTACATGTCACTGTCAACCCTGACGTCATCAAAGATGCTCAGAGGTTAGAAGTGTAGTATAAATAGTTCATCACTTGTACTGTTTTAATCATCTATCTAAAAGATCATTCGGTATCATCTTCTCTGCATTTATGTACTATCATCGTTCCTATTGGGCTAAGGAGGGGGAGTTTATGATTCACATGCAAAGTTTTAAAGCATGATGATTAAAACGAACGATCATTAGTTGTGATAAAAGTTTTCCATACATTTCCGTTGCATATTACTTTGATTTCTACGTTCACCTTCCATTTTTAAAACAAAAATCACAACTAATTCAAACTTAGATCCTAACACTAAGCCTACACCAATATCCACCAATGTATTAGAATTCTCAACCATTTGACAATGAACACCTTTTACTATAACTCATTCATACCGCTAGACTACAAGCTCTTTGATAAAATGATATATGACTTGAATTTTATCATAATAGTTGTTTTTTAACGGCTAGCTTACACACCCACTAAACATATTCATATATCTACACCAATGTCTAACATAAGACTAGACCCTCCAGGTACTTAAGGATGAACACCTTTACTACATTCCTTAATACCGTTAGGCACAAGACTTTAAGCCCTTAGGTAAGTTAATCGAGAACTAGACATTGTCTACTGATGGTTATGCTTGATTGGATTACACATAGTTACATTGGCGTAGGGCATAGATAATGCGCTAATGTACCGATTGTCTTTATCTCTAGCTACGTTACAGTAACAGGGACTTGAAGCAACCGATCTCGATAATGTGGTCTTACATTTGAATTCAGTATTTAATGTTGAACAAAGCATGAATGTTGGAATAACATTTTATTAAATACCATATCAACATTCATTTGATCAAGACCAGTCAGTAATTGCATATAAAACAATCAAGGGCTTTATGTTCCTCATGACACCCATTTGCTGCTTCCATACACATTATACTGTGATTTTGATTTTGATGTTGTAGTCAACCTGGGTTACAAATAGTGCTTAATTTGGGTTTTGCTTTTAGCAACGATTTCACCTATTTATGCGCTTGATTTGAGTTTTTAGCTGGAGGTGAGTCTTATTTGTAAAAAAAAACTTGTGTTTTACAATATTAGATGTTTATCGACCATCCTAGGTTTATGCTCCGTTGGATTTGCCATCTACTTGACGAACTGTTTAGAAATCATTTGTAGGTTTCATGTTTTGAAAGATTGTTAAATACAAGATGATCTTAACAAGTAAATAAAGATTACTTTTACATGATGCCCCGCTTTTTATAATTCACTTGTGACATCTATCTGGAAGATCAAGAGATCCCTAATTAAACATGCACTTCAATCAATTTATGTTTGTGACACAGTTACTCTTTAATCTAGTAGCAAAATCTCTCATTGAAAGATTGGGCTCTCGCTAATGAAATGTTAATTTTATCTTAATTAAACATGCACTTCAATCAATTGCACTAAGTGAAATGCAAAACACACCTCAAATAAGGTAATTTATCTTAACTAAATGTCAGCGCAACTAGTATTAAGTTTTAAAAGCACCACTTATGAAAGTGTGACAAAATTAATATATTTGTTTGAGCTTGATCTTTTGTTCCACACCCACAAAGTATTAATATACCATTACAAAAATAATACCTATCAAATGGGTAGAAGATCTCAACCTCATTTGTCTTGTTAATGAAATTAGAAAGTTTAACTATTCTTCTTAACTAAAATATCTCCTTATATTTGATCTATTTAAATTTTATTTTAAAGTTTTTCAATAGATCTGACTTTTGATCTAGTCAAACCACTACCTCATCGATCACAATGTTTTACCTGCCCCTCTTTCTGACTTTGTATTAGTCAACCATTGTTCCTTCTTGCCTTGGTTTTCAAACGCCATCATTCCAAGGATTCCTAGAATTTAGTTAAACTTGCATAAAATACAGACTTTGGAGTAATGTAAGTTGCTGTCACTAATCCAAGAGGTCACGGGTTTACTTCGTGGAATCAGCCTTATAAATAAGCGTGGGGTAGGATGCGTACATGAAGTCTAAGTTGATCGAAGACCTTTTGAACCCGTACAAAATGTGCGAGCGTTATGCACCTGATTTGCTATATAAAGTATAACCTTAATATATAATCTTTAGTTCTTTACATTATTTTATTGACAAAACTAGGCAACAAGAACAACAAATAAACATATATCATATATGTTCCGATTCGACATGAACAGGAGAAGGCATATTCCGGCAAACCGGACATGTCCCGTTCATCTTAAGCCACTCGTCGATACACTCCGCATGGAAGCAATGTCGACACTCGGGTATACATCTCACCGTCTCTTTGACATGGTACTCCGATAAGCATATAGGACATCTTGCATCATCATGTCCAGGAAGCCGCTTGCTTTCACCTAGAATGACTTTCGTGTAGGACTCAATTGTCGCTTGGTCAAGACCGATAATGCTTGGTGTTGGATTCGCGCCTTCTGGAGTCACAGCGGTGTTGGTGGTTCTACGGTTAAGTAGTTCATTCCGTCTATCTTTGGTGCACATGAAACATGCGATCACAATTGAAACGGTCATGCATGGTATGGCCAAGGCAAAAGCTATGATTCTGAATATACCCGAAGGTTTTGGAGCTGCAAATCAGTTGTGTTAAACTGGTAGTTATTAGTTAGTTCACACGAAAATACTTTTTTTCTCAAAAAAGGATTTGTAATCACCCAAAGCAACTTGAAAAAAAGCTAAAGTTGAGATTGAAATCACCTTAAAAAAATCATGTGTACTAAATCAAACCGAAAAAGAAAACATATTCGAAAACCTAAAATTTTTGGTTGACCCGTGTTTGGAAAATAGAGATTGCAACAAATGATCTTGAGACACGTGTAGTCATTTTCAGATCGAATTATTTCGATGGTTCACCCGAAAAATCCAATTGGAGACAACTCAGACTTGAGAACAACAACTTTGTATGTGATTTTGGTGAGAGCTCGTAAACCAGAGAGAGTTACCAAAGATTGTGATTACGGATTTTGGGGATGGGTCCAGTAACTGCTTGATGGCAGTTCTCTCTTTTAATTTTCAAAATTACTTCTAGTTCGACCACAGCCATGGGCTCAGCCCCTTGGACCCCCCAGGGACTGCCGCTCCTTGGACCCTGTTCCCATGGGTGGTGCCTCGAGCATCCGCCAAGGAGGCGTTGATCCCTTGGAACTCCCTTTGATTAGAGGCTCTACCTAAACACTTAGAACTATAAAAAAGTCAAACAAGCATACACTCCTGCACCTCTTAACTTGCTTGATGTGTATTACAACTCTTTTTGGTCACTATAGCTAATCCCAATTATACTAAAATATCTAACAACCCGTTCAATCAAGTGAAAAATTGTATATATCTTACCAGCAAGGTTGGAGAAACATTTTGTCCTCTTTGTGTTACTATGTACATAACCACACGAATCACCAGCTCTTTCACACTTTGCACAATCAGGTTCGCTCCATGTTAGGGTTATATCCCCATCGAGCTGTGATGTCAACCCATCATCTGGTCGATCAACAGGCACCCGTAAATCCCTGGTGACCACACAACCTGTCTCGTTACTCATCATTGATGTCACGAAACTTTTTGAGCCAGTAGCAAAAACAGAAAACGAAGAATTACTAAGGCAGTCAATGGGTTTAAAAGCAGACAATGTTTTTGCATCACTTGGACAAGTCAAAAGAGTGAAGTTTTGGAAGTAAGAAGCCGAGAAAGGCGAATTAGAGAGGTCAAACGTAGAAAGCCTAGCTGGTAGGCAATTCGAGCTGTCATAAATCCGAATAGCTGGAGAATGGTAGTTGATACTCCTTACCGAAAACTCACCAGAGCCCCGGAGGTTGATAAGCAGCGTGCTGGGAAAAGCACAACGTATATCGAATCCGGCATAACCACAGTCTTTCGGCTGCCGATCAGTTAACCGGAAAGGGAATCGGACTTCCGTGAAGCTTTGGCCACAGTAGGAAGTTGTGCAATCATGTGAGGCTGCTATAGAATGAAGAGGAATGAAGAAGAGACAAAAGAGACTTTTGTAGGACTCCATGGATATCCAAGATTCTACAATGGCTATCATTTAACATAACAACAAAGTCAAAATGAGCTACAAATTGTTTGCAAGTAACCTCTTTGTTGTTTAATATTTATAAAACTTCGAGTCAACGATATTTGGCACCACTAAGATCGTGTCATTTAGATATTTATTTAAGAACTGCAATATATAAACGGCCACCATATACACAACAGCAAAAATACTTGTCTCAAGCCACCACCAAACACTAGCAACAGATTAGAAATCCCACCATAACATACCACAATCACATGAGAACTAACTAAGATTGAGTTTTTTTAATAGCAATGCTTACACCCCCTATATTACACCAAATAAATCCTAAACTACTCCTTGCTTGGGATTGAATCCAAAACCTCCTTTTTAAGAGGCATAAGCCTTTACCAAGTGGGCCAACCCCAAATTGGCTACTAACTAACATTGATGGATAGCGGAAACAAGAATAATTTAAATTTCAAATTAAGTCTCGCTCCTCGGGTGTTTCCAACCCTACTTATATATATTATCCATTTTAATCACCTAAAAACTCCTTCTTGCTAGTGACTTCAGTAAACCAGTGCACAAAATCAATGTATAATATATGTTCCAAATTGGGGACATTTAGAGGAGTGGTGGCCCAAAGCATGGCCTTAATTGCTTTACCCTTTAGACGGCTCTGGCTTTGATTACATGAGGTATCCATTTACATGAAATTCTAAATGTGGCAGGTTTTGAAATTTTCGAAATTACAAATTGACACAAAAATATTAAGATTAAAATTTATAAATAGATGCATAAATTATGTTCCTCAATGATTTACACGTTTTAGGCTAAAAAGAATACGATTGATGATCGCAAAAATTTGGGGATAAAGCTTGATTGACGAAATTAAAACACTGATGATGGATTTCGGATCTAACAACTGGGCCAAACTGTCCACTAGTTAATTTGTTATTGGCCCTGTAAC
Source organism: Scalesia atractyloides (assembly GCA_947069175.1). NCBI lineage: Eukaryota > Viridiplantae > Streptophyta > Magnoliopsida > Asterales > Asteraceae > Scalesia > Scalesia atractyloides. The sequence goes on from CAMTDV010000006.1 coordinate 27,346,460, forward strand.
TCCACTCCTAACCCTACTTATGCATGTTTGAAGTTTGGGCCTTCTGTGCCTTGTTTCCTCTTGTCCAACTGGTCCAAACCTTGAGATAATCAGATGGATCTAATGGGTAGTGATTGAAAGAGGTTGGCTACATTGAATGTTTTAGAGATAGACATGGTTTCTGGTAGGTCAACAGTGGATGCATTATGAGTATTTTATGAAAAACTGAGTATGGGCCATACTTTTTCTACCGCAATTTACCATAGGTGCCAACCGGGAACCTTTCCTTGCGAAGATAGACCATGATATCATCACCAACTTCAAAGGTCTTGGAACACCTATGCTTGTTTAGGCTGCTTTGTACTTGGAATTTGACTCGATCTTTTGTTTGATTATTGCATGAGTGTCCTACATATCTTTTATCAAGCTCTTCGTTTTGTTGTCCATTTATCTTGATAGGTTGACTAGGTCTACCATGTGTCGAGGAGAGTATTCATAGACAACTAAGAAGGATGTTGATTTCTTAACCATAGTATTATAGGCAGACTCAACATGGGCGGGTGTTGCATCCTACATCTTTGGCTTCTGTTCACACAAGAAACAAATCACCAGACCTAGTGTGTGATTGATCACTTATCTTTGATAGCTCGGTTGTGGGTTAGTGGTACTTCTAAAGTTGAGTTGCGTCCCAAAGTGCTTCCATAAGGTTCAATAGAAACAAGCAAGGAATTTTCTATCTCTATCAAAGGTTATGGACTTTGGTATTCCACACAACTGAACTACCTCTTAAAAAGACAACTTTGAGACATGGCTAGCATGAAGTCTTTTCAAAGGGAATAAAGCGGGCTTGACAAACAGTCCATTACTACAAGCACCAAATCTACACAACAAGGAGTCCGAGGGAGGATCCCAGAAAGTCAATTGAAATGTCCTCCCATGGCATGTAGAACCATGTGTTATAGGATCTTCCATTAACATTGTGACTAGCTAGGTACTTTTGAACAATGCTTGCCACACTTCAGTTTAATTGAGGATGGATATACCACTATTCAGATGAATCAATTGTTTTATCTACCCCCAAGTGTGATATGAAATCCCCAACATGTAAATCCTAGATCACCTTCTCCCTTAATGAAGTTTAAGGTAGATAAAGGCAATTACCCTAGAACAGGTAACCATCCAGAAATAGAAAATCCCATCTATATTGTGTTATCTCAATCTCTCCCTCAAACTTTGTTGAAGTCGTTATATGTCTTGTATAAGTATTTTTAGAACTCAAATCTAACCACCTCATTGCTGATAGTCACGAGGAGGGTGGTTCTCATATTTAGGGTATTAACTACTATATTTGAGACTCCAAACATGTGTTAATGTCATATGTAACAACTCTCAAAATATATCGAATTTTAACATGACATGTGTCCAAACACTCCGTTTAAATCACATTTGCGGAAGGAGATGGACCAAATATGTTAAAACGGGGAAAGGCATAAAGTTCAAGGACTAAAATGACAAAATCCCAGAATTTTAACTTTTGAAGGTCCCTTACGGATCATAAGGTACCCCTTATGGACCATAAGGGGTTTAAACCTGTAAGGCGGTGGAAAACACCCCTTACGGACTGCCAGACACTTCTTATGGTCCGTTAGAGGTGCCCAACGGCAGAAGTATGGCAGCTGGCCTGACATTGCTGCCATATGCCACATAACTCATGATTGTCCCACCAATTCACCTCCTTGTGACACCTTGATGATACTAATTAGTTCTTGATTACTCATAGCAAAACTTGTCATGATTTGAGGGTATTATGATGAGGATAAATAGCCCTTCAAAGTGTTCATTTAAGCTCACACCATCACTCTGACTCTAAAACACTTCTTTGGAGCTTTTCTGGAGATTTGGAGCATCTCAAGTGTTCTTAGTAGTTCCTCTATTCTAGTAAGTCTTTTCCTTTGGTCAATTTCGCTAATTTAGCTAGAATTCAACTGAAAAAGTCAAACAGTTTGACTTTTGATTTAACTTTCAGCCCTGACCACTATGGTCAAGTCAAAGTTCGAATCAAACTTTCCTACGCTTATTAATAACGAAGGTATGAATCCCTTGCGATCATACCCTCCGACAATCACGTTTAATAGGCGAAATGATGAGTCGAGCATGTTATATCTAAAAAGTCAAAACTTGTAAATATTCATTTTACGCTAATTGAACCTTAAACTATCTAAATCAATTGCTTTGACATTATACCGGTATATGTAGACTAATAAAACATATTTTAACATGCTCAACTCATCATACTTAGTTTAGACTTCAATTCTTTATCGAAAGTTAAGCACTTTGAATTTTTCTTTGACTTTCAATTCTAGCCCGTTTGGTCTACTTTGAAACCCAATAAAGGCATGTTTGTGACCATAATATTATAGGAAATAACCCTCTAAGGTGATACTATATGGTCACACCATTTGAATGGTAAATCGACAAGTCCACTATATATACTTTTAAAATGTCAAAAATGCCCCTACGACATAAAAATGGTTTTAAAACCATCAAGGCACACAATCCGACCTCAAAATTGATCATATGGTATTTTGAAATATGTTTGGACATAATGGACTTGTCGTGAACCCATTGGACCACCCGACGCATACGACTAGTTTCATATATAAAATATATAAAACTAGTCAAATTGGGTTTAAATCTTGCAGATGAGATATACCCTAATTGGGTAACTATAGTTAAAACGTTGTGGTATCCTCCTGAAAATGATCTAAATTGTCATCGCTACAAGAAAGCGCAAGAAGTGGCACGAAAGGACATTGAGCGAGCCTTCATAGGTCCTAAAAGCTCAGTGGCAAATACTTCAACAACCTACAAAGCCACTACTACCTCAAAGGATTAGAAAAATTATGTAAACTTGTATTATTCTACACAATGTAATTTTAAAGGAGGATGATGTTGCGATATCTATCAAGTACATAGAGGATCCTTCAAACGAATAAATAGTTATATAAATGTGAGAGGTGGTCAGATCAAGACAGCTAAAGCCTATATATTGTGACTTATAACCGATGAAAATGTATGGAATGCTTCGGGGTTCAAGTTTATTGTAAGAGTAGTCTCGTAAATATGGGAATACTTGACATCGATATGGGCGCAAATTGGAATAACTCGACTCCTACGAAGAAATGAACTGAAAAGGAGAAATATTATCGAATAATTTAGTTGGCAACCGATTATTGATAAACGTTGCGGTGCTAAATCGATCAGACAGTAAGCGACAATAAGCGGCTGGAACATGAGCATTAAACATCATGGCTAATGCGATCTCTACAATATTTCTATGTTTGCATTCAGCACGCACATTGTGTTGAGGTGTGTACGAATGTTAAAGCCTATGAAAAGTGTCGATGTCTTCAAAAATTTTGCTAACCGTGTGATTCACAGACTTAACACCACTATCACGTTCAATAGTCACGCCATTCTACTTCTAATAAGGGTCCCTCAAGCAACTCTGGTTGCCGAAAAGAGTGATTGGCTGCCGTAGCGGCCCCGTTGAGAACCACGAGTATTTCCACCACGATATCACGAGTTGCTTGAGCGACCCTTATTAGAAGTAGAATGGCGTGACTATTGAACGTGAAACGCTGCTGGAGGGGATGGAGTGTAGTGACTAGATTGGAGAAAAAATTAATGGCTTTCCGCCCAAGATAATAAATCACGAAAACTCGGGCAGGTTTAGCGGCTCTTACAGCTAACTCATAGAGAAAGCAATGCACCTTATCAATATTGGCAACCGGATTTCCCGATGGCTACCAATTGATCGCAGAGGGCTTTGAAGCGACGGCCAAAATCCGCAACAAAAGATGTAACTTTGGTGATTTGTCGAAGTGAGTCACGCAATGAATGGATGCGTTCAACAGACATGCGACTGCAAGCCGTTTTGAGTAAGACTAAGAACTTCTGCCAATGATTCTCCAGTAAGAGAAACATGCAAAAGCAGGTTGATCGTTTTCTCGCCAAGAAGAAAGGTCAGGATTAGGATCAATTTTATTGTCGGAAGTGATGGTGGGGGTGGCATTGGAGTGGTTCCATCGAGAAGACTAGAGAGTTTTTGATAAGCAAGCAAGGGTATCATATGGTTTTCCAAATGAAGTAATTTAAGGATGATAACTTAATGTGTCATATGGAGGGTGGTGTTCATGGAGAGAGAGACTCCAAGAGAAGAAGTGGCGGCGATGGAGTATGGCCAGGAAAGAGACCCGATTAGGGTTGGAGAGAAAGAAGCGAAGAGATGAGATAAAGGGAATGACTGATACCATGTAAGTTTAAGAAAACCAACCTCAATAATCGAGGTTTAGAACTCTCTATTTAAAGAACACAATTAGACCACGTGTAGTAGTGAGTGAAACAAATGCCCAACCTTTGGGCATGAAGCGACACATGACGTCTAATCAGTAAAGGGGTTTGAAGTTAAAATGGGGTGTAGTGGGGTTTGAAATCTTGCAAAACAAACAAAATAATTTTATTGAATAACTTGCCCAACAAAAAAAAATGCCAATAGTAAATTAGTTACATTTAATATGACTAATAAACTCTTAATTAATCTAATAAAAATTCTTATAATGAAAAAAATATGTAAATTTAAAAGTAGGTACATTGACTGTTGAGTTAGTTGTTTCAGATGAGTTAGTTGTTTTAGAAAATAATATTTACATCAATCAAGTTACAAAATAAAGCAACAAGAAACACAAACAAACATGTATGTTACTATTCAACATCAACAGGCAAAGACGAATTCCGGCAAACTGGACATGATCCGTTCATCTTAAGCCACTCGTCGATGCACTCCGCATGAAAGCAATGTCGACACTCGGTAGACACCTCACCGTCTCCTTGATGGTACTCCGATAAGCATATGGGACATGCTGCATCATCGTCCCGGAATCCGCTTGCTTTCACCTAGAACAACTTTTGTGTATGACTAGATTGTTGTTTGGTCAAGACCAACAATGTTTGGTGGTGTGCTTGTTTCTTCTGGGGTCACAGCGGTGATGGTAGTTCTCCGGTTATGTTGGTTCCGTCTATCTTTGCAGCAAATGACACATGCGATCACAATGGAGGCTGTCATGCATGGTATAGCCATGGCAAAAGCTATGATTTTGAATATACTTGGTCGTTTTCGAGCACCTGGATATTAATGTTGGATACTTTTCATATTTCTTTATGAAATTACCAAAACACTATTTAATATTATTTTCAACGACAAAACATACTGATTTGTCCTTATCCGTCAGTGATTACAGACGAAGAGGCTACATTCAAAATGAATTAAAATAATATATTTTAAAATAATAAGTGATCACTGATGAATTACCAAAATATAACTCAACTCTGGAAAAAATAATGTTTTTAATCTAAATCACCTTATTTTGCATCCTCTATTCCAATCAATCTAGCAATTTAAATCACATTATTCTGGTTTTAATTCACATAGAATAAACTTAATGTTGTAAACTAATGAAATTACATAAAGATAGAAGGTAAACGGGCAACAGGCTGCACCGCTACCACTTTTTAATAGCAAACCTTTTCAAAAGTGTTGTCTGTTGAAAAAGTTCTAAAGACCACTATCTGTTGGTGATCCCTCAGTGGTGATATTCGTCAACCTTTGTCGACATGCCCTATCTTCACTGAGGAACCACCAACATATTTTTATCTTGTCGTTTGTAGTAAAAATGTTGTTATTAAATATATATATATATCTTACCGGCAAGGCTGGAGAAACATGTTGTCATATTTGTGGTACTGTTCGCATAACCACATGAACCACCAACAGCTTCACACTTTGCACAATCGGGTTTAGTCCATGTTAGGGTGATATCCTCATCGAGCTGTGATGTAAACCCATCATCATATGGTTGATCCACCGGCACCCTTAAATGCCCGGTGATCACGCAACCCGTCTCTTTACTTGTCATAGATGTCAAGAAGGTCTTCGAATCAGTAGCAAAAACGGAAAACGAAGAATTACTGAGGCAACCGATAGGCTGATAACAAGACAATATTCTTGCATCACTTGGACAACTCAGAAGAGTGAAGTTTTGGAAGTAAGAAGCCGAAAAAGGCGAATTAGAGAGGTCTAACCTCAAAAGCCTAGCAGGAAGACAGTTCAACGGGTCGTAAATCCGAATAGTTTGAGAACGATAGTCAATACTCCTGACCAAAAACTCAACGGTGCTCGTGAGGTTGATAAGCAGCTTGCTAGGGAGAGTACAATGTAGATCGAATCCGGGAAACCCGCAGTTTTTGGGCTGCTGGTCGATTAACAGGAAAGGGAACCGGACGGCGCTGAAGCTTTGGCCATAGTAGGAAGTTGGGCAAACATTTGATCGTGCTGAAGAAAGAATAGGGAAGAAGAACAGACAAACGAGGACTTTGTAGACGTCCATGGATGTCCAAGATTCTACAGTGAAAGAGGAACATGTGGTTGGTTAATGACCATTATCTAAGCTAATTCTAAAGTCAAAATCTTGTTGGCTGTGACATATTGTTTGTTATTTATAATGTAATGAAGTCAACTGTATTTTCATCATTAAGATAGCTTTCTTGATCAATGATTAAGAATAAACTTATTTAATTATCAATCCGCTAGTTGACTCTTCTTTATTAACAAAATCTAGTAATCAAACAAACTTGACACACCTAAAAAAAACCTTGTACCTTATACTAGTACTAGAATTATTTCTAAACATATTCCAACTCAACTTGATTAAATAAACTAATTAAAATATATCTCTAACAATTTAAAGTAAACAAATAAATTCAAGTTTTAACTTATGTCTTTGTTTTTTTTCATCTTTATCTTCTTTAAATTGCTCCTCTTTTTTCTTTGGTGACAATTCTAAAGTACTCCAAGTCTCCGACAATCACCTTCGTAATTTGGATATGGATTCATCCATATTTGTCATCCTAAACCTATTCTAAATGGTTTGGAATATGAATTGGCCCAGACTTCTTATTAATGATTATGAATAAACTGATTTGATTACCAAAAAAGTAATCGGCTCTTTTTTGTTATTCAAACAACTCGACATGCCTAAAACCATTACAAAGACCTTTATATCATACTGGATTTAATCCTAAACCTTATTATAACTAAACTTGATTAAATGAACTAGTGGTTAAGTGGCGAACTTCACATAGAAAAGATGGGTTTAAACTATTCAGTACTTCCAAGAAACCTAGAAATTGTTGTTCAAGACATTTACTTTCAAAAAAAAAAAAAAGAACAACCATAACTCTAACATTTAATTAAACAATTTAACTCAATTTAACTAATTTCTTTAATCTCTCAAGTTTATTGGCCCTCTTTTTTCGTTGGAGAGAAATCCAAATCCTCGAGCATTTAATTTAATTTCACAATTTAAAAAAAAAAACAAGAAAACCTTTTTTAATTAATTAAAAATCCCACTTTTGGGCCCCACCATCAAACATTTGGACTCGTACGCTACACCAGACCACAACCCACCAGACGTCTGCACCTCACCAACTCCAACGCTTTGGTCCTTTTTTTGTGTTTGTCTGAAAAGAAAATCACACACATTGGACGGTGCGTTGTGAATGCTCTTACTCGACTTCCTCTTTTTTTTTCCACTTACTTAAATAACCCACTTGCATTTTGTATAAATTAATATAGCATTAACATAGTATTATACTCTACAATACACCTAAAACAACTATAATATATATATATTGTACATCTCAATTTCAGTTGTCTTGCGTCCGGATCATGGTCCGGAAATTAGGTCCGAGACTGAAGACTTTTGCGGACGAGAATGCTGGGTCAGGGTTGGGCGTTGAATTAAAATTGATTTGAAATATATTAACAGAAAATAATATTAAAGTGGAGATATTAACAGAAAATAATATTAAAGTGGAGGTAATGCCGCCTACAATAACATAACGAAGGTTCGCAAGGTTAAAAAATAAAATAGAATAACATACTTTTTTTTAGTTAGCAATAATTGAAGTCAACCATTTGAAGGGTACTCAGTCGTATCCACGAATATGATTTGTCTTTTTCTTTTTTCTATATTATTTGTTGTAATTCTATTATTTTATCCATATTTTTACCTAGGTTTTTTATTTGTTATTTTACTTAGAATTTATTTATGTCACTACTAGAAATCGGGGATTTCCTACAAAATTTTCGACAAAAAAATACAGCCAGAAATTCCGACCATTTACCGACAACCGACTTGAATAAAAGTCAAATATTAGCAACTAATTTCCGACCTTCCGACAAGGAATAAAGTCGTCGGAAATTTGAAGGAAAGTTCCGAAAAAAACTAGGAAAAAAGATTAAAAAATTGGTTGGAAAGTTGTCGGAAATTCAACCAGTTTCCGACTAAAATATTTATTCTTTTCACCTTTTATATGCGGAGGTGTATATCTACATGTCAACGTAATTCTTGTGTCCATATGTATGTGTATGTGAGTATGTAGTTGTCTCGACGTATACACACATACACACACACTCAGGGCCGGCCTTGGGGGTGGGCGAGCCGCACCCCCGGCCGAGGCCTGTTTTTCTCGGGGGCCTAATTTATATATATATATATATATATTTAGATAATATATTTAGTTTATAAATCCCTTACTTTACATCAAAATTTTGTTAGTATAGCTGGATAAACTCTCTTAATACAATGTGAAGGTCCCTAGTTCGAGGTTTTGCAGCAACACTTTTTGTTTTAATATCCTCTCCTCTCTTCAAGTTGTTTTTTACATATTGCAAATGATTTTATGCCTTTTTCAGAGCTGTCAAACAGGCCTCATTGCTCCAATTTTTCAGCCCAAGAATCCCAAAAAAAAAAAAAAACTAACGGAATGGTATTATCCTAAAACAGCAGATCCATTTTTCAACGAAGCAAAAGAAATTTATGCTTTTACTTTTCTTTTACGTCCATTTAAAAAAGAAAGAAATTTCTAATTTTTGAAAATGTTTTGTGTTAGTCTACTTTTAATAACGTTTTCTGTTGATTTTAAGTTCAATAGTTGATAATGTTTAAATTTTCTTTTTGTTTGTGCGTTACTGTGCATTCAATTCCAAGCCACCTGAACCAATAAAGACTAAGTTGGTGATGACTGATTAGGAAGAGTAATACTTATTATTTGTATATTAGTACAAATTTTATTCTAAAATCTTTGTAGCTAGTCTTTTGATTTTATCACGATTTGTTTAGGTATTTAAAATAGAGCATCTTGCTATAATGGTTGCATGATCCCATGTGTATACATGAGGTTCTGGTTTGAAACTTGACACCAACATGTCCCCTCTTATTTTTTTTGTTTCATTTTATTCAAGCTTGTGTCGCTTAAACAGTGTGAAGAAAAATGTTTAAAAAATTGAGTTTGTAGCCTAATGTTTACCTAATTAGCCCATAAACTTTTTTAATCGAATGGGAGCTTACCGCAAAAGCATATTCATTTGTACGTTTCTTTTTCACTTGAATTGGTTACATTACTTTTAATTGTTTTGCTTATATGAAAATCTTTAGGTTAATTTTTTGCTTATTAATGTTAATTCTTATTATTTGTTATTGAGGTTAACATGTAACGATTTGAAAATTTAGGGGCCTATTTTTTTCTATTTGTACAAGGCCTTCGAATTCTCGGGACCGGCCCTGCACACACTTATACCATAGTAGGGAAATGGTGGTCGGAAGTTTTAATCGGAAATTGGTAGGAAGAGAATTTAGAAAATCCGGTCGGAAAACGGTAGGAAAATGGTGGCCGGAAAGCTGTAGGAACACAGTGGTCGGAAACTAGTAGGAACACGGTGGTCGGAAAACAAGGCGTCGGAAAGTTGTAGGGAAACTATGATCGGGACTTTGTCGGAATAGTAACTTCTTATGTTTCTCGGAAACTTGTCGCCAATTAAGTCGGATACTTGTCGGAAATTTTTTCCTACAGGGTTTTTCGACAAATGTAATTCCGGAATTAGTCGGAAACGCAGTTTACCGACAATTTTCCGACAAAAATCTTGGTCGGAAATAAGACAGTTTTTTAGGAGTGTGTATTACAATTTTCAAAATTATTAATTTAATATTTTCTGAATGGCCAATGAAATAAAGTCCGGTTACTCGGTAACCAAATGACAAAAGGAGACTGCATACGCCCGCGACTCAAGGGAGCGCTTGGTAACCCAATCTCACCATCTTCCGTTCTAGGGAAAAACTCGTCGCCCGAAGGCGACACCGGTAAAACCTGCTTAGGATTGGATTCAAACTTAAGAACTATGAACTTAAACCCATACCACCTCCTATGACCTTAATTCTATCCTGTTTTAAAGTTGTTTTAATAGATATGACTTTTGATCTAGTCAGAACTACTAATTCGATCACAATGTTTTACATGTCCTTCTTTCTCACTTTCTATTAGTTAGCCTTGTTCCCTGGTTTTTAAATGACATCATTTTGAATAATTCTAACTTGATTAAATTTTTCTACATGTCAATGCAAATTTAAATATATGATTAAGGTATTTACATTAATTAAGTAACTAAATTCAGCGACTTGAATAACAAATAAACATATCACTACGATTCCACATCAACAGGATGAGAAGGCGAATTCCGACAAACCGGACATGTCCGGTTCGTCTTGAGCCACTCGTCGATACAACCCGCATGGAAACAATGTTGACACTTGGGTATACACCTAACGATTTCCTCAACATGGTACTCCGATAAGCATATAGGACATGCTGCATCATTCTGTCCGGGTAGCCGCTTGCATTCACCAAGAACAACTTTCGTGTAGGACTCGATTGTTGTTTGATCAAGACCAACCATGTGTTGCGGTGCAGCCGCATCTTCTGGGGTCACAGTGGTGATGGTGGTTCTCTCATTGATATCTTTGTTGAACTTGAAACATGCGAATACAAGGTAGGCTGCTGTGGCTGGTATAGCCACGGCAAAAACTATGATTTGATTACATCCGAAGGTGAAGGTGTGGGTGCACCTGCAAAACGCATATTTATTATCGTTTAGATATTATTTTCAAATTACAAAAGTTAAAATGACCACTATCTAGTGATCCTCGGTAATATCTGTCGGTGATCCCTCAGTTCTTTACCCACACTCTCTTTCCTATTGGCCTTCATCGACGGGCCCTATCTTCACCGACGGTTTTTACCAGTAGAACTCGCTAGGCGCTAGTCGGCCGGTGGGGTAGGGACTAGTGATTAATTTGGTATTTATTGGTGTCAATCGGGATTAATCGGATCGGGCTTTTTATTTATAATTTTAAGTATTATACATATACACACATATTTTTATACGTAATTTTTTTAAGTAGACAAATTTTGACCGGAATCTAGCAGTTTTTGGCTGAAATCTATGATTTTTTTCTGATTTTTTTCGATTTTTTTCTGATTTTTCCCGATTTTTTCTGGCTGGCCTACTAGGACAGATTCGTGCCGACTAGGGGCGATTAAGGCCGACTAGCGAATAATGCACTGATTAACAAAAAAATGATCAGTAGAGGGCCGACGACTAGGGATTAATCACGATTTTTTTGCAGAAGCTACAGTTCCTATTTTGGAATTACCAAAAAATGTTGTTATTAAGTATATATCTTACTGCCATGGCTGGATACACATTTTGTCTTCTTTGTGTTACTATTTGCATAACCACACGAATCACCCGCTGCTTCACACTTTGCACAATACTGGTTGCTCCATGTTAGTGTTATATCCTCATCAAGCTGCGATGTAAACCCATCATCATATGGTTGATCTACAGGCTGTTGGATTAATCGGTTGTTTTACGGGTCATCGGTCGGCACGTTATCGGGTAACGGTTCAAATGGTTATTTGTTTACGGGTGACGTGAGTTGTAGGCCGCGGGTTCAATTCGGGTCAGCCGGTTACCGGTAAAAAGAGCAAATAAATCAAGGATAAAAGGGTCATTCTAGCACTTGTGTACCTGAGAAATATTGAAGTCCTTTTGCAGCAAGTTTAGTTTGTGAATTGGTCAAGTTGACCGAGTAAATTGGTGGAGATCATGGACGAAAGTGTGAAGTTTGTTCCTGATATTTTGTTATCTATTTTATCATGTGATATTTAATAGTTTAGTATAAATAGGGTAGTAATAATTATATTGTGATGTACCAATTTTCCCTTCGTAACATAATCCTTTTCTTTGATTATCGAATACAACAGTAGCCTCTTATCTTCAGCATATAACATTACGTGAGTTTAAGAGTGTTTGGAGTGGGGCCTGAACAAACACAGGCACCCGTAAATCCCCGGTGATTAAGCAACCCGTCTCGTTACTCATTATCGAGGTAATTAAGTCTTGGACTCAGTAGCAAAAGTAGAAAACGAAGAATTACTTAGGCAACCAATGGGTTTAATACCAGACAATGTTTTTGCATCACTTGGACAACTCAAAAGAGTGAAGTTTTGGAAGTAAGAAGCCGAGAAAGGCGAATTAGAGAGGTCGAACGTCGAAAGCCTACTGGGAAGGCAATTCAAGTGGTCGTAAATTCGAATAGCTGGAGAATGGTAGTCGATACTCCTTACCGAAAACTCACCAGAGCCCGGGAGGTTGATAAGCAGCGTGCTCGGAAAAGCACAACGTAGATCTTATCCGGCATAACCACAGTTTTCTGGCTGCTTATCGGTTATCCGGAAAGGGAATCGGACTTCGGTGAAGCCCTTGGTCGCACTAGGAAGTTGTGCAATCATCTGATGCTGCTATAGAGTGGAGAGATATGAAGACTAGACAAAAGAGAACTTTGTAGGTCTCCATGGATATCCACGATTTTATAATTGAGTAACATGTTGATAAAAAAACCATCATTTAACATAACTCCGAAGTCAAACTCTTGTCACTCGCTATATATTATTTGCAAGTGCACCTGGTTGTTGCTTAATATTTATATAGTATTAAGGTCAACTATAGGTTTCATATTGAGATGGTGTTAACTTGTTGACAATTTAGAGAATGAATTGATTGAAGATAATGGAGAATATACAAACTTCGATTAAACTTACAATACCTTAACTATTAACAAATTTTCAATACAACCGATACTTATTCTTACAGGAGTTAACTGTCATTTTCATCCATGTGGTTTGTTTACCTTTTTCGTCATTTTAGTTCAATTTTCCAAAATGCACCAGTTTACACCTTGACATACTGGAAACATGACACTTCAGTCCAAAAATTAAAACCCAGTTAAGTCAGACAGGTTTAATGAAGTGTATTATTGTCTTTTTATTTGTCGGACATAAAATAAGGTGAAAATAAAAGATATATGAATTGACAATAATACCCTTCATTAAACCTGTCTGGCTTAACTGGGTTTTAAATTTGGATCACTTACGTACGCTATGATCTGCACCAGACCAGATATAGCGTATGCTGTTGGAAAACTTAGTAGGTTTACTAGAAATCCTAGTACTCATCACTGGCAAGCACTAGGTCGAGTATTCAAATACTTGAAAGGAACCATGGATTATGGTCTAACTTACATTGGATTTCCTTCGGTGATTGAAGGATATTCAGATGCAAGTTGGATAAACAATAAGGAAGATCATTCTTCCACAAGTGGTTGGGTATTCCTACTTGGGGGAGGTGCCATTTCTTGGGCTTCAAAAAAACAGACTTGCATAACTGATTCAACAATGGAGTCTGAGTTTGTAGCATTAGCCACAGCTGGCAAAGAAGCTGAGTGGCTAAGAAACTTGATTTATGAGATTCCATTGTGGCCAAAACCAATGGCTCCCATTTCTATAAGGTGTGATAGTGAAGCTACACTGGCTAAGGCGTATAGTCAAGTGTATAATGGCAAGTCAAGACACTTAGGTGTGAGACATAGCATGGTTCGTGAGCTCATCATGCATGGTGCGATTTCGGTTGAGTATGTGAGAACCCAACATAACTTAGCTGATCACTTAACCAAAGGGTTAACTAGAGATCTCGTGAAAGGATCAGCTGTGGGATTAGGGTTAAAGTCCATCTGAAAACTCTCATGTTAAGATACCCAATTCCCACCTAATATGACGTTAGGTGCAGAATTCAATGTGGAAAGCTTAACATCTAGAGTTTGAAACACAACATTAAAATTATCCCAAAGGTATGTGTTTAGATCTGCAAGTTAAGTAAGGTTGAGGTATATCTTCTTAATAGCTCTTTTGAAAAATTGCATTTGCAGTGCAAGAGTAAAAGAGCTACCTATATGAGCATGAAGTTTAGCTGCTTCAAGAAGCTTGAACTTGGCTTTGATATGCTTATGAAGGATAAGGACATAGGCTAGTAAAAGATAGTGTCAAGTTAGATCTATGTATGTAAACTAATGTGTATTATCTTCATGTATTCAGTATGGATATTGAGGGTTCAATCCTTAGAGACACCCTTAAATTCGAATATTTGGAATGTGTAATATACTAATATGAAATTCAATCGTCACGACATTTCATTTATGCATTAGTTTGTTTGATTACTGTGAAAAAGTTAGGTAATTCTTGATTACACTAAAATGGGGGAGGTATGTTGGATATTTAGTGTAATTTGAGATTGCATGTGACGTTCAAATAAGAGTGCACACTTATTTGAATGTCATCGGAACTAACAGGGGTCCGGGGGCAGCGCCCCTGGGAGCAGGGTCCAAGGGGCGGCAGCCCCTGGCTGGGGTCGAGCTGAAAATACGCTCCCAAATTTTTTATTTTGGACAAAAGTCCTTTATCAAAAATGCATCAGAAATTGAATTTCAGGCTAAATATGCACTTTTGGAAACTTAAGGGACTAAAGGTGTTTTTGTTCAAAATTGAAAATGCAAGCAGTTGTGAAAAACTGAAAATACGCTCCCAAATTGTTTACATAAAACACTGGACGAATTTTGATTCGAGACGAATCCCCAAAATCTCACAATCAAAAATTGCCATACAAAAATCTTGAATTTTTCTGATTTTATCCGATCAAAGATTGGTAGCCACTCCAATTGTTTGATCTGATAGTGATTACAAGACTTCAGATTTATCCAAGCAATTTCGAATTATTCCAAAAAAAACTGCAAATACACATGTTAAGATGAAATCGAAATAACATTTACGTGATAAACCGAGTGAATACGGTACTTTCTTATCTATAATAAGTTTATCTATTATTCACACTAAACATATAATGATGCCATAAGTTTTTTAAGTTCTAGGCGTATTGGAACAATTTCAACATTTTATAGTGTTCCAGATAATCACCAACACTTGTTCTAATATACTTTTATCCTTACGTGATAAGACAATACCAAAAATTACCAAATGCAAACCCGTGCATTTTCTCGTACATTGCTAGAGTTTATGGACTCAATTAACACATAATTAAGTCTAATTACACATAAATAATAATTAAACAATGATTAGGTCGTAAGGACTAACTTGAAATTTTGCCGAATGTCAGATTGTGAAATCCACTAACATATCATGTATAATTTCCCACGTCGCATGTTACTTGTTTGAACCCATCCACCATCTCAATTAGTAGAGTACCTACTTTCAGGTCATTCACATCCACCTATAAAAAAAAGTTCATAAGAACCTTCTCTTTTCCAAAAATTCAACAAAATATTATTTTGTCTTTTCAACCAAAAATATTAATTTATTTTGTCTACCAACTACTAATATGATTTAGCATTTCTGAAAGTAATGCAATTAATATCTCTTTAAATAAAAAGGTAAACGGGTCTTTTGTTCCACTTAATATGATCCACTTGTATTATATAATAAAGGATGATAACATTGGTGAATCTCTCAATCAAGTGGCCAGTTTTAAACCTAATTGTAGATATCTAGGTAGCCATTAGGTAAGGTAGAACCAGAGAGTTTCAGCGGTTCTTTTTAATTTAAGATAGAAAGTAAAAATAACTGATGTATGATAACATTGTATAACATAGTATTATGTTGTGTTATATAATCAACAATACAGCTAGCAGGGTCGGAACACACAAATTGACTATCTATTGATGAGGCGATAAGATCAAAAGTGGTGGAGAGATTGCAAGGTGATACTAAGGGAGACAACAGTGGCTCAGATCCATATTTTAGTGGTAGATATAGTCCTGAGAGAAAAAAATGACTAAGAGAGCGATAAAAGTTTGGTCTAGGATACGATGGGGAAATTTTAAAGGCAACAACATTATAGTGATTAGGATAAGTCATCTTCACGACAAAGACTCAATTGGGTGGGGATGCAAACCAGATGTGGGAGGCTATGGCAGCTACCATTACCAATGTGATGAAAGAGACTTTAGGGGTCACAACATGAAGGACGATTGGGATTAAAGGGTCTTGGCAGTGGAACGAGGATGTGCAAATCTAAATAAGGGATATGCAAGAATGTCTTAGGGATCTTTTAAGGTGCACGAACGAGGATGAGCATTTGAGGTTGAGGGAGAGATAAAAAGAATGCTAGGTGAGAGGCTAAGAAGGCGGTTACAAAGGCAAAGAACTTAGTACATAAGCATATGTATGCATGCTTGGAAACAAAGGAAGGGGAACATGATACATTGAGACAACAAGTGAATAACTTCTACTATCAGGGTATCACACAAGGAGAGGTGATGTGAAGATTTCACTAAGGAAGATTGGATGGTCTAAGGTAGTTGGTCTGGACAACATACCGATTGAGGTCTAAAAGTGTTTAGGAGAGGAACGAGTTCAATGGTTGACTACTTTGTTCAATTTTATATTCAACTATAGTAAAATGCCAGATCAGTGGAGGAGAAACGTCATAGTGCCCCTATATGAAAGGAGACACCTAATGTTGTGGAAATTATAGAGGAATTAAGTGTTAGGTCATACTATTAAATTATGGGAGAGGGTAATTGAGAGTAGAATAAGAAGAGAAACCCATTTTACTATATACCAATTTACTATATAGGGAGAAAAGGAGGGATATACATATGGTTTTCATTGACCTTAAAAAGGCATAAGACAATGTGCCTCGTAGATTATTTTGTGATAGTTCAAGGGTAGAGGGGTCCCAAGGATGTATATGGATATAATTAAGGATATGTATGGTAAGACTGAAAGTCCATTCTCTTGTAGACCGACTTCTTCCTACAACACCACAAAACACAAATAGGTGATTAGTTGGATTTATATATATATAATTATAATAAAACATTTATTTACAAAAGAAAGTACTTATGTGACCAAATAAGATTAGGAACTAAACATAAGGGGCTAAATGTGGCATGTCAGAAAGCTAGGGTATAAGAAAATAAAAATGAAGAATTTATGTGTGTGTTTGTGTCTGTGCGTGGTTAGAGAAGGAGAGAGAGAATCGAGAATAACAGATGTGCGCAAAATGCAACATATAAATTACATCAAACAAGGCATAAAAACAACCCTTTTTCCGTACTAATGTTAGAAAAAGCATGTTTCTTTGTTTACTTTTGAATCACAGGATCAAAAGAGCTTAAACGAATAAAAGGAACAAATTAACAACAGAAACCAACACAAATACAAAGAAGAAGGATTGACGCAACCTGCCGAACCCCCATCCACATCCAAAACAACAAAATAAACAAGAACAGGAGCGTAGGCACAGGGCCGTGCGCACCAGGCATGAGGACGGCCCATCCAAGATTCCCTGTAGACTAGGACAACAGCAAACGACAAAGCAACACGGGGCCATGCCAACTCAACACGGGCCGTGGTCAACTACAAGATTCGTAGAATCTGTGATTGTACAACAAGTACACTGACCACGGGGCTTGGTATGACACCACGAGGCATGTTGGTACAAGACCTGACATCTGCAGTTATGAAGAGAAAGAAAGAGAAGACCACGGGTCCGTGCCAGGTGGGCACGAGGCCTTGCCAGCCCTCTGTTTCCAGCTATAAATAGAGGTGCTTGGTTCAAGAGAAAGGCATCCCTTGGTAAACTACTTCTCTCACACTTTCCATCAGTCTACCACCACTACAACACCAACACCAACACCCACCACCATCATCCATATTTCATCTTTTAGAGTGTGTAGTAGTCTCGGGATCCAAGATCGATTGTAAGAGTTGTTGTCAAACAAAGGCCATGCTTGGTTAAATCTCTTACATCACTTGGTGAAGACAAATCTTTTGTGTATTACTTTTGATTTCCAATCTTTGGCAACTTTTTAATTGGGTATGTATTAGTGACTTTAATAACTAGTTATATATATATATATGTATATATGTATGTATGTATTTTTTGAACGACAAATTTGGATCAATGACAGACTACTAGAGTATCATCGTGCCACCAGCGGAACCACCCGATCATATCCATCTCCACTAGGCATAATGCAACACCAATTCAGGAGGAAACCCAGTAAACATGCCTTGTAGGAATCGAACCCAGGACCTATTAGTCCTTAAACCTTATCCCACCCCAAGATGCTACTAGGCTATAAAGCCATGAGTAAAGTGAACTTTGGTTAAACATTTCTTCATGTTTCGTTGATTCACTCATTCGTGTCTTTACGGTCTATATAAAGTGCGTAACTGCTTGGAAGGCGGCTAAAAGGGTGTTTGGGTAAAGTTGTTGCCTCGTCCAGTGTATAGATCCTGCGAGGACTTGGTTCAAGTCTATTAGGACTTCCTTTGAGGCAGATAACATCAAATCATGGGAAGTAAGAACGGATTGAACCCCTTATAAATATACTACCATTAAAACTTTATCCGGCCTTGCGGGACTGTATCCCTGCTGACTCAGTCCAATATGGTCGAGGGTAACGTTCCCTTCATAAGAGGGGCCTACACTTTTCGCATTAATAACTTATTGAATTATCTTTTAATAATCCAACCTTGCGGGACTGTATCCCTGCTGACTCAGACCAATATGATTGAGGGTAACGTCACCTTCACAAGAGGGGCCTACCACTAAACTCAAATAACCTCTTAAAAAGCCCAAAGTGTGGAAATCATCAAAAGATAAATAAAAGAGAAGTCAGAACCAAATGATTCCTACTTGTCTACTTGTTTTTCCTTCTATTGTTTAAGCTTTTATTATTTTCATCTTTTAAAACTTTCAAAACTTTTATCAAAATTTGGTTAGACTAGACGTTAACGATAAGCCGGTATTAAAAGCTCTTGTATCCTTGGACGACCTCGGTATTTTACCGTCATTATACGTCCACGATGGGTGCACTTTCCCTAACGTGTGTAGAGTGGTAGTATTGTATTGTGTTTTTATAAATTTAAAGCTTGATCCACGAGTAAAAAGTGCTTGAAATATAACAAAAATTATAACCACGCTCAACCATGTCAATTTTTTAGCGCCGTTGCCGGGGATCGAACCCAGATCACCCGCGTTGGTGAGAATACTTACCATTGTTAAGGAAATGCCCTCATCATGGTTTAGAAGTGTGGCAACAAGTCTCCACATTCTATAGTGGACTTTGCCACATACAAGACAAATCCTTGACGCAAACTCCGAGGCCTCCTTGGTAATCGTCCTCCCACCGAAATTTATAATCAAATTGAAGAAATTGCTCAAAACAGTTTTCAATGGCACACCCCTTGGGGCTCAAAATCCATAGCCCCGGGAACCCATAAAGTGGACGAAAACACTTCTTTACAAGCCCAAATTGAAGCTATATCTTCAAAATAAAAAAAATAGAATTAGCAAAAAATGCTTCGGGTATGGCTTGTGAGGGGTGGGGTGCAGTGGGCCACATGAAAATTGGAGTTGTATGAAAGATGGGGAAAATCAAACAGAAATAATAAACTACCTTAACAGTCGCCCTCTTCCACCGGTTAATCAAGGTAACACCTTCAACCCCGAATGGCGAAATCAATCCAACTTTGGTTGGAAGGATTCGGGGGGTAGTAGCCAGCAAAACCAAAACCAACGATCCAACTTTCAACAACCTAGAAACGAGCAACGAGGCTCCAACCCCAATAACAAGGAGGAAGAGAAATGCTTGAGGACCTCATCACTCGCCTTTTCTACGAATCCGATAAAAAGTACTGGGAAAGGTTCCTACAAACCGAAGCCGAAATTAGGAACCAATAGACTAGCATGCAAAACAACGAAAAACAAGTAAGCCAACTTGCCCAAACTTTCTCTGAGAGACCACAAGGAGCCTTGCCTAGTAACACCGAAACAAACCCAAAAGCCTAAGTAAACGTAATCAACTTAAGAAACCGGAAGGTAGGACTCGAAAACGAACCAACACCACAACAACCTGATCCACTCCCTACAAAAACACCCATTTCCAATAACCATGATTACTCAACCCCAAAATACCGAAACAACCAAACCACCCCCGGCCCCTTACCCCTGCGTTTACTTAGCAAATGACCGACGAGCAATTTACAAAGTTCGTAAGCTTTCTTACACAACTTCACATCAATCTCCCTTTTGTGGAAGTCCTCACTCAAATGCGAAAATACTCCAAGTTTATGAGAGTTTCCTACCCACAAAAGGATGATTGAATCCATTCAACAAGTCAACTTAAGTGAAGAGTGCTCGGTGACGCTCCTCACAAGTTCCTCCAAAAAAAAAGATTGATCCTGGAAGCTTCACCATTCCTTGCTCCATTGGAGGATCACTGATAAGAAATGCACTACCCGACTTAGGGGCTAGCATTAATCTAATGCCTGCCTCTATAATCAATCGACTTGGACTAGGCAAGCCACACCCTACACGAATAAGCATACAACTTGCAGATAGGTCGGTAAAATGCCCTCAAGGTGTCATAGAAAAACTGTTGGTAAAGGTCGGGGAATTTGTTTTTCCGGCCGACTTTGTAATCTAAGATATGGAGGAAGACATCGAAACCCGCTCATACTAGGAAGACCTTTCCTTGCCAACGCACAGTCTATGGTGGATATGAATGATGGGAGATTAACATTGTGGGTTGGTGACACGGAAATCAAGTTTGAAGTAGGACAACGAGCAGAGGATGAACCGGTCAACTACATCAAGGCAATAGACTCGAGCTTGGACTACGCCCTTTAACGATACAACTCGGGATGCGAGTCATCCCGCTCGGGTAACATTTGACCAACTATGGGTCTAGCTAAGGACCCCTATAAACGTGGTGCACCATGAAGGCATTTCAGCGAACTATAATTAGAAAAATTAGTCTAAATAGTAGTTTACATTTATTGCATTTTGTTTTAAGTTTTTCATTTATAAGAATAAAAACACACTTAAAATGATGGAATAGTGTGAAAACTGAGAAAAAAGGGACCCTATGCACGTAAACCAGAGCCTCCCACTTCAAAAATTGTAGATCAGAGTCTGCAGCACTGGGCCGTGACCACCAGCACGACCCCGTGCCCAATTGTCTGATGCAAAAAGTTTTTTTGCAGAGAAGGTGGCACGGGCCGTGCCCACCAGGCACGCCCCCGTGTCCACCATACTTTAAGTTTTCTGTTAAACTTTGTTACTGGCACTTTGGCCGCCTGCCCACCAGCACGCCCCCGTGCCCACCAGTCACGCCCCCTTGCCCAGTGCCCTCTAACCAGAAAAATTGTTGTGTAACCGCACTTTTTGCACATTTAATATGAAGAAATCTTATTTTTGACACATCAAAGGAAATGTATAATTTAAGTGTGTGGGGATGCTAAAATCTTGAATATTTTGTCCTAAAAACAAGCCTTACACAAAACTCACAATGGAAAACCGCCAATCAACCGAAATATTTTTTTAAAATTTTTCATTTTTTACCTATCTTGGATTAGTTTGGGAAAAATAAGTTCTAAAAATTATTATTTTTTACTAATTTACACCTGATAACGTCGTGATAAAAAGAAACAATTAAGAAAATTATAAAAAGGGGCATAACAAATCTTTTTAATATTTGATTATATACACTTTTACACTATACCCGTTTTCCCACAAAAAAGTGAGTTTTGAGCCTTTAATGAGCATACAAATACATATCTATACTAATTGCTCAAATTTACGTTTCTTATGTGAATAGCCCATTTGGTTCTTACAAATCTGGAACTTGCCAAAACAATACGTTCCCAATCCTTATCGACATAAATCCAAGTAAGTAAATGATCGAGGCATTAGGACTATAAACCATTTTTCATTCTAAACCTTTATTTTCTTTTTCATCCCTTACCAAAAATATCCCCCTAGTTAAATCCCTTTGAGCCTTAACCCTTTCGTTTCTAAACCCGCAAAAATATAAACTTTTGCAAAAACAACCACCCACATCCACAAACTTATTTTTAATTTCACCCTTTATTTTAGTAAAAAGTTCAGTTATAAAAGTATAAGTATGGCTTAGTTTCAACTTTAGTTAAAAAAAACAAGATTTCTCGAAAAACCGACACTTTTTACGCTTTTCACCGTTTTACCCAAGAACAGCTACCCTTAGCCAAAGCCTACCCTTTTTTAAAAGCACTCTTGATATTTACAAGGATTAAACGTCAAAAAGGAGGAGGTTTGATTGTTTGTCAAGCCTATAGTAGGAGTAAGTTCCACACTGGGTTCGAGCGCTTTCACTTAAACATCTTCGGCCGACTGTTGAGTGACAACTTGTAAGGTGTGTAAATATGTATATAACTAAATAGAATTTTAGAAAGCCATGTTATGCCCCAAAAATAATTTTCTTAATATGTGTTTTAAATAAATCATGACAAATAAGACTATAAATAAAATAAAAACAAAATAAATTTAGAACTTAGATTGCCGACACTCTGAAGATAAACCTAAAATTTTTCTTCTACCAATTCCATTTGGGTGTGTAAGGACATTATAGAGTTTTGCTTGAGGACAAACAAAGATCCAAGTGTGGGGTATTTGATGTACGCAAAATGCAACATATAAATTACGTTAAACAAGGCATAAAAATAACCCTTTTTCGGTACTAATGTTGCAAAAAGCGTGTTTCTTTGTTTACTTTTAAATTACAGGATCAAAAGAGCTTAAACGATTAAAAGGAACGAATTAACAGTAGAAACCAACACAAATACAAAGAAGAAGGATTGACGCAACCTGCCGAACCCCGATACATATCCAAAACAACAAAATAAACAAGAACAGGAGCTTAGCCACGGGGTCGTGCCCACCAGGCATGGGGCCATGCCCATCCAAGATTCCCTGCAGAACAGGACAACAACAAAAGACAAACCAATACGGGGCCGTGCCAACTCAACACCAGCCGTGGTCAATTATAAGATTCGCAGAATCTGTGATAGTACAGCAAGTACACTGACCACGGAGCCGTACTATGACACCATGGGGCATGTTGGTACAAGACCTGCCATCTGCAGTTAATGAATGAAGAGAAAGAGAAGACAACGGGGTCGTGCCAGGTGAGCATGAGGCCATGCCAGCCCTTTGTTTCAAGCTATTAATATAGGTGCTTTGTTCAAGAGAAAGGCATCCCTTGGCAAACCACTTCTCTCACACTTGCCATCAGCCCACCACCACCACAACACCAACACCCACCACTAGGGGTGCAAATGAGCCGAGCTGAGCCTGAGCTCGACCAGGCTCGAGCTCAAGCTTATTAACTTATTAGAGCTCGAGCTGAGCTCGACTCGAATCGAGCTTTGGCAGTGTTTTCTCAAGCTCGAGCTCGGCTCGTTTATTATCTAATAATTAATATATTAAATAAAAAAAATAAATAATAGACTTTTTAGGCTCGCGAGCTCGATAAGTGAAGCTCGGGCTCAGGCTCGTTTAATATATAAGTTTATTTTAAGGTTTGGGGTCGACTCGTAAACAAGTTTAAATAAGCTCGGCTCGGCTCGTTTACACTGAGGCTTGATAAGGCTCGACGAGCCTGGCGAGTTTCACATACCAGGCTCGAGCTCGGGCTCGATAAACAAACGAGCTTTTATTTTAGGCTCAAGCTCGGCTCGGGCTTGATAAGGCACGACTTGTTTCGAGCTTTTTCTCGAGCCGATCTCGAGTAGCTCGCGAGCCGCTCGGCTCATTTGCACCCCTACCCACCACCATCATCCATATTTCATCTTCTAGAGTGTGTAGTAGTCTCGGGATCTAAGATCGATTGTAAGAGTTCTTGCCAAACAAAGGTCGTGCTTGGCTATATCTCATACAACACTTGGTGAAGACAAATCTTTTATGTATTACTTTTGATTTCCAATCTTTCGCAACTTTTTAATTGGGTATGTATTAATGACTTTTTTTATATTGAAAGTGAACCTTGTTTAAAAATTTCTTCATATTTTGTTGATTCACTCATTCGTGTCTTTACGGTCTATATAAAGCGTGTTAACTTCCTGGAAGGGTTAGAAGGGTGTTTGGGTAAATTTCTTGCCTCGTTTAGTGTATAGATCCTGTGAGGACTTGGTTCAAGCCTATTAGGACTTCCTTTGAGGCAGATAACATCTAATCGGGGGAAGTAAGAACGACTTGAACCCCTTATAAATAAACTACTATTAAAACTTTATCCGGCCTTGCGAGACTGTATCACTGCTGACTCAGACCAATATGGCCGAGGGTAACGTCGCCTTCAAAGAGGGGCCTACCACTTTTTGCATTAATAACTTATTTAATTATCTTTCAATAATCCAATCTTGCAGGACTGTATCCCTGCTGACTCAGACCAATATGGTTGAGGGTAACATCGCCTTCACAAGAGGGGCCTACCACTATAACTAAAATAATTTCTTAAAAAGCTCAAAGTGTGGCAATCATCAAATGATACATAAAAGAGGAGTCGGAACCAAGTGATTCCTTCTCATCTATTTGTTTTTTCTTCTTTTACTTATGCTTTTTGATTATTTTCATCTTTTAAAACTTTCAAAACTTTATCAAAATTTGGTTAGATTAAACGTTAACGATAAGGCGGTATTAAAAGCTCTTGTGTCCTTGGAAGACCTCAGTATTTGACCATCACTATACCACGTCCACGATGGGTACACTTGCCCTAACGTGTGTAGAGTGGCAATATTGTATTGTGTTTTATAAATTTAAAGCTTGATCCATGAGTAAAAAGTGCTTAAAATATAATAAAAATTATCACCACGTTCAACCACGTCATGAGAATGTGAAAAATTGTTGTAGTTGATAAAATGGATTCATGCGAACTAAGAATGAATGTGTTAAGTGTAGGTGTGAAAGAAGAAGGTTCGAGCAACAAAAGTCTCAAGGCTCACAATATCGAGGTATGTTATTTCTGTGACAACCGACATTCTCAGATTTTAATTACACGAATAACGAACAATATGACAATAATAAATGATGTAATACGACATTTTATGACGTTCGGGTTCGAAAACACGACTTAAAAATGCATTTGGGCCACTCAAAATAATAAAAACGAACTATTAGGCTTTAGACCCAAATCCACCTAAAAGCCCAACCCACCAAAAACCCTACATATAAATACGTTTTTTTTTTCATTTTCCCTCATTTTCACAATTCACCTTCTCTCTCTTCCTCTAAAACACTCACAACTCTCTCTCCAAGATCAAAACCCAGTCCCGGACCGACAAGATTTTCCGGGCGACCACGGCGGCGCAGCGGCGGAGTCCGGCCTACAACTTTTTCCGGCGAACATTTTTCCGACCGAACCCCCTACCCCCACTGAATCAAACGTTCCCGACGCGTTGGTGGTGGTTTTTCTCGAAGAATTGAAGCCGTTTGTGCCCAAATACAACCCCGGCGAAGTTCCGATCAGCATTCCGGCAAAGCCGTTTTGAAAGAATCTTTCTGTGCATGTATAGATCGGGCCATTAGGAGCACTCCTGCAAAATTTTATAAGTTTTTATGTTCCGGCGACTTTCCGGTGAGTCTCCGATACCTTTTTCTGAATTTGTGAGTATCCGGCTCGGTTTCTATGTCTTTCTCTTAGTGTTTTGGCTCGCATAACAAGGAAAATCGTTGTGTGAATGGTGGTAGGGACGATGAGGGAAGTGGTGGTGGTGCTTTATAACAGCGACAGTGATGGTGGGGTTATTCGGGTGGCTCAGGTTAATTTGGGTCATGTTTGGTTCGGTTCAAATTCATTCGGTTTGACTCGGTTCAGTTTGGTTCGACTCGGTTCGGTTTGGTTCACTCGGTTTACTTACAGATTCATTCCGGTTCAACTCAGGTTTCGGCTTGGTTCGGCTCAGCGAATCAACTCGGTCAAACTCAGTCAACGGGTCAACCCGAGACTCGTAAAAACTTAACAAAACACGAGTATTGTTTATATTTTATTTTATATACATATTGTTCTAACGTGAGACGAGCTCTAAACTGACCCGACCAATTAAAAATGACAAATACTATACGAGTAAATAACTAACCACTTGGACTTGTACGTTTCATATACATGTATGACTTAGGTAGTATAGTAGCTAGAACCTAAACCGACACGACGTGACATAATATATAATTATGTATATAAATATAAATACATATATATTAAACTTATATTCAAAAAACTATGTTTAAAACACACGCCGAAATTATATAAATATTGTTGTTGAAATATTTGGTGCGTTTTGAAATAATAATCGACAAGTTGTTTTGTCGGGTTTTGTTACAAAACAAGGAAACTCTGCCCGTTTTTATAAAATAAATATAAATATATATTCATTTTCGACATCTCTTTATAACTCGCAAACATGGTTACAACATTTCAAAGAACACGTACGAGTTAATTTAACTCGGGAATTTTTATAAATATATTTATTTATATTTACGTAAACGTCTAAGAACTCGAAAATTTGTATAAGATAAATATAGTTTGTATATTTATTTCAAATGTCTAAGAATCCGACATTTATATAAAATAAATGTATATATTTTATAGTTGTAACATCAACGAAAACACATCGGTATCCAAACGAATTTTATAAAAATAAATATAGACGTATATTTATTTTGGACGATTTACGCAACCTACAAAAACATGTTTATGACAAATCGACAAATATCGTTTACAAGTCAACGAAACTCGAAAACTTTTATAAAATAAATATAATTATTTATATTTATTTTAAATGCTCAAGACTCGGAAAATCCTTTATAAAATAAATATAATTTTCATATTTATTTCAAACTTCGTTAATTCGTATATTTTTATAAAATAAATATAATTGTTTATATTTATTTCAAACGTTCAAGACTCAGAAAATCCTTTATAAAATAAATATAAATTTTTATATTTATTTTAAACATTTACACGAAGTACCACTCGTTACAATAAGATTAATTCATATAATAACAAACGATATTATATGAATTATTACAGTAACAAATGAAAGTCGATTTCGAACGACCGTACAATTATATAATTATTTATAACGTTTAAACGTAATTCAACGCATTATTATGTGATCTTTACATACGGTATTTTCCGAATCCTTTTGATAACCATTAAATGAGAATCGATTACCACAAGCATACAACTATATAAATTTATTTCGATAAGATGCGGGATTACTATTTCGGCTACGGAGTAGTTATATACGTATATAATTATGTTGTTTATATGTATATATATAAACATTTTATGAAACACTATGACGACTATTCAGGAAATTTTTAACACATTAAACGAATTAAAAGACTTATTTTCATATACATATTCGTTAGATATATGTACGAACATTGGAAACAACTAACACTAACACGATTCTATAAATATATTTATATTTTATATAAATATATATTGTTAAAATCACTCGGAAACTAAGTCATTTCCATTACTTAGTGTTTCCCCTGATTAAATGGAATCAAACAACCATAGATTGGTTATTGCAAACTAAGTTATCAACCCTTTCATAGAATCGTATGGTCAACGATTCGGTAGAGCTTGGTGACACGTAGATTAGCTACGTTTCTAGTAGAGCTTATAAGTTTATTCCTTGATAGGAATACTGTAGATGGCATTCTAGCAAGACACATTTTGGAAAACGACATTATGGAATTCTTATTAAGCTAGCTTTGCATTGGACATCAAGGTGAGTTCATAACCCTCACCTTTTACAGTTTTACATTTTTATAAATGTTTTTGGGGGTGGAAAGACATGCAAGTTTTGTAAAAGTACACAATATTTTGATAAACGAAAACAACAGATTCTGAATCATGTTTAAAACGAATTTCCAACTATACGAATGGTTTATGATTGATTTATACTAAACATACCAGGTTACAGAAGACATGCAAATTTTACAAACGCACACAATATTTCGAGAAACGAAAACAGTAGATTTTAAACCATGTGACAAACGAATTACAACTACATGAATGGTTTACAAATGGGTTATGCTATACATACTGATTTATACAAAAAACATACGCGTATTTCGAAACAGGCATGTGTTTCATAACTAGTGATGGGATTTTGTTTACTCAAACATGACTAGGTTGTCCTATATACAAACAAGGGGACGGGTAGCACCTGCTTTTAAACTCAAACGGGCTAGGCTTATTTTTTTACTTGTGTGAGGCACAAAGACTTTGAGAGTTTATGTTTTCCCCTTTTACTTAAACGTTTTATTGTTTTAAACGCTCGGGGCTGTATACATGTTGTGAATAGTATAGCTGGGAGAAAATGGAACCAACTAGATCATATGCGGATAGGTGTTTAAAATCAAAGGGGTCATTAATCAATAACAATAGCGATGAACAATTGGATAGATCTATTAGGTGTGGACGAGCCCCACTCTGAATAAAAATTTGTCCGTTCAGAGTGCTTTTGTGTCTAAAACTAGTGTCTATGACACAGATAAATCATCAAGGTTTGGTTGCCTCCTAGTTCGGCATACAGATTAGTGTCCTACTACACACTAATGATCACACGGATTTCATTTTGAGCTATTCAGAAACAAATTTATTATGTTTTTGTCGTATGTGGACATTGACGGTTAAGCAAATGTTATAAAAGTGTACACGGTTTTCATATGATATGTCAAGGAGAAAATGATTTCGATACGTTTCTCAACACTATTTAATCCGGTTATCAAAAGATTTATTTCAAATCTTTTTCAAACAAACTATGAACTCGCCAACATTATGTTGATTTTTCGGCATGTTCTTTCTCAGATTATATTTTCAAACTATGGCACGGTTGGAATGGGAGAACCCATTGGGATACGAGTACTTTGTGGGCGTTCACTTTCTAGAAGTCTTAGCATTATTTAATTCCGCTGTACAATGAAGATACCAGTCGATCACGCCCGGCTCTAGTGTAATCGATTTATCGAGGTGTGACAGATTGGTATCAGAGCCATAGGTTTCAGCGAATTAGGTTTCTATGGAGATACCTAGGCTTTAACCTCACTTTTCTCTGGGGACTTAGATTACTAAGACTTTGTCTACATACAGAACGCCTACCACTCGAATATGGGTTCCAATCGTGGCCGAAACAATGAGTAACACTTTGGTTTTAATCACACCTTTGGTAACATGCATTTAAGACCTTTGGGAAACTTTGTTGAAAACTTATGTTAGAATCCATCAAAGGTCACCACATAGGTTCAATGACTATTAACTCGGACAAACGTCATTATCTATGTTGTCCATGCTACTTTATTTACCAGAGTAGGTAACTTACTCGGAACGAAACGCTAGTGCGCAAATATACATGAAACCTAAACTATACATCAACTGATGTCAAACATATCACATACGACCTTAGAGGCAAGGCCTTTTAGAAAACACAATTGAGCACTACAACAACGATGCTTATCCCGTCAGCGGGAGAACTACTGACCAAAGTGTGGCAATTTGTCACGTAGTCTTGTAAGCGACACGAATCAAACTAAGGTATGTCCAAACGAGTTTTCAGGACACTCGATACTTAGTCTAATAGTAATCATAATTATTAACCTCGCAAAAGAAGTTACATGTCTTCGCGTTCCCCCTACTTCATTAATGGCAATTACGTCATGTTCGACATTCCGTAGTGATGTCACATAACAACAAGTCATCGTAGAAATTACAGTTAAAGTCCTCAAATTTCTTTTATTGAAATTCTGACTTTTGCATATAATGAGTAGACTTTCACACCTCTATTCCTCCTAATGGTCATTGGATCATGGGAATTTCTTTCATGATTAGCGAACACTTTGCATCTTGTCTTTACAAACTCATATGTTACGCATACGTTGTTTTTTACGCGCGTGGTTAGTTGATTCATGGATACCATCAGGGACATCACATCGAAGGGTTGTTCTGTCATAGTTCAAATATTATTTCACTATATTCCGTTTTGCATTGTAATCTAGATGACCTTCATTATTGTAAGTATTGACTCCTTGATATCGAGTCAACGAATTCTTGAAAACTACCTTGCTTGTCAAGTTTCATACATGGTTTTTATTGTAGCCGTATCAAAATTCATTGCCGATACATGTATTTATTATTGAGTTGTGCCTAAACCAAGTTTAATTGTTGGAACTTTCCCCCTGTATATATATTGAATTCAAGATTCCATATGATGTACTGAGGAAATCATATTCAAAATAATCTCAACAAGCACATCATTTGTTTCGAACCATAGTAGACTTGTTTAGTCTTCACTTTCACTATATCGTTGGTCTGGTTACAACACCTTTTGGTGGCGTTTTCATTAAATTGGAGCTTGGACAAATCTCGTTTGCACACTTCATGTACGGAGTAAATTATTTACTTGCATATTTATTTTAAGTCCACCTCGTGGGCTTGCTATTTTAAAGTAGTCTTAATACAGATGTGTGTTAAGATAATGGTACACAAATTCATAATGTATTATAGTGTACCTCTAACGATTCTTACTTCTTCGATCGAGAAATTCTATGATATTAAACTGTTTTTTCATCATTGATCAAAAAGACGTTCATTCGTCCTTAGGTATCAATTGAAAATTCTATAAGATTTAGTTGGAACATGTATTTGAAACTCACTTTGTGGAATCTTTTAGCACATGGTGAATTTGTTCGATCACCACTATGGGACTAATTACGATATTATTAGATACTATATAATGATTTATTTCATTTCATGATCATAGTAGTGTGTTTGCTTATCCATCCACGTTGCATGATACGCCTCATGTTTCCTGTACGAATAATTGTTGTTATCAAACTTTTGTCCTTACTCTCTATCTGAACCATGTATTCTCGATGATACGACCAACCATCGGTCTTCGATTGCCCCATCGCCACAGTTTATGATCTACTAGTCTCTGCATCCGCACAAGTCACTCTCACCAACAAGTAGGGAACGCCTACTAGAGTAGCGGCTCGTGGAAACATTTCTAATTACCGAGCCGAAGTAGTTGGAGGACTACTCTCCCGATGTCCAAAGTGACTTGCTACAAGTAAGGACGCACCTAAATGAAGTTATCTCGGTGATTTCATGTTGAGTTATTCTTTTTCTATTGATCAAATCTCTAAAGAAGAGGATGCTCAGAGGACCATGCAAGGAAAATTATCATTACGGGTGCACACGTAATCACAATTTGCAGTGCATGAGAATCTTAGTGGACTCTGCAAGTCAAGCTAATGTTCATAACCTAATCTAAAGTCTCAAGTTGGTCTTCGAGACTTGATCCCCTAAACAATAGAAACTAGAGCAATTGCGACAACGCCCCGTAACAAGGTAATCTACCCTCAATGTTTGCAGCGAACTTCCTTCAGATGGTTGACTCCCTTTATGTAGTCTTACCAAATCACCACAAGTTCATCCTTTTGTTGACTTATCTCAACCTCTAAGTGTAACTGGGATAATGACTATAATTCTCGTGGGAAAGGAACCATTTCGGATGATAACAATAGTCGCTAAATAATCCCTCTTTCACACCAATTGGGACTAAATGCCCTTCCTTGGTATTTCCCCATTATTCATGAATCAGATTCTAGAGTCTTACTCGTTTTGTTTGATGATTTGTTTTAATTTTGGTACAATTGTTCCATAATTATGAGTTACTTAAAAGTATTATTTTGATTTGTTTTGAATCATAAGTATTGTCCAACACTGCACTTGTTATTCTAAAGGACATAAAAATTTGGATAATACAAAAATTTTCCTTAAACTAAGTTAGAGATTCAAAAACTGTTTTTTTGTAAAAATCATTCGAATGATCAAATTTTTTTACAAAGGATCACACGCGACATGGGCAAAATGATTGAGAAGTATAGGGCAGGGTATTACGGATCATTATGTGCGAAAACATAAGTAAGTTTTAAACTATAACCTATTTAACAATAAAGGAGGATTTTTGAAAACATTTTACAATACACGAACCTCACTGGAGCTCCCAACGGGGAAAAAAAAATTTGTTACGACTTTCATAACGCTGATCAACCTCGAGTTTTCTTGATGATGATGATATATTTTGAAAACACATCTTAGTAGGCATGTGTCTCATGTTATCCTAAATGATACAATTATTCTGGAAAACAAACATGAAAGTATTGAGTAAACTAAGGAATTTGTATGAATTACCTTTCATACCGTTAAATTTTGCGAACACTAATTCTCATCGAAATTCACAAACTTTGATTGGTTCCTTATGGCAAATTGAACCCCGCATCAATTGCACACCGGTGACTGTTGTACACCCGTGTCAATCCTTATGCCCTTAGACTTCGGTAAAGTCATGTTTAATCAGCCTCGTAATATTTTCATACCAGACATCTTATTGGTTAGTTTTCGACAACTGATACAATGACATAATTTCACTACTCGCTGCCAAATAGCGAGACGTGTCTTTTACTCGCAAATATAATTGACCTTTGTCAAGATCGATTCGTGCGATTCGGTATTTCTGGATCTAGTATTGAGCATAAAGTTTAAATGCGAACCACGTGTAGATGTAAATCCCATTTCTATAATCAAATACATACATACATACATACAAAGGTATTTTGTTAAACACTACAATTTACAAAGGACAATATAGTCATCACGGCCAGAAGTGATCCATAGTAGAAACTACGTATTTTTTTCATATAAAAGCTATATGACATTTTACAAAGAACCATATATATTGGGGTAAAAACATATATATGTATTTTTGGTATGAGAAAATTCTCTTCACAAAATAGTCCCTTAAAGACAAGGGTAAACACTTCGAATTTCCGTTTCAAGAAGATGTGAGAATACAATTTTGTCAATATAAAAGGATATATGTTTTGCTAAGGTATACGCAATTAAGATTTGGAATCTTCAATTCAAGAAATTATGGTCAGTCTTTCGGAAAATTGTTTTGAATAATGCCAAAGCTAATTTAACTTAAAAACCCCAAGATAAACCTAGTGTATTCTTATTCGGTACTCACCCGAGTTCCCACTCATTAAATGAATATATTGGAGGAATATATTGTAATAGTTTTCAAAGGGGATAAAACTTTAATTTTATACAAGAGATATCTTTTAGAAAGGCAATAAAATTCTAACCAAGGATTCTTGAATATTTTGATTATGAGGTACCCTATACTCATATATATACCTCTCTGATTCAAAATAAACACGTAGAGTTAATGGATAACTCTACTCGCGTTAACATGTACCTTTCATGGACAAGTTAACATTCTTAGGTTGGCGAGTCTAGAAGTTCAATCCCCATTGGTAATCCTTAGTAGAGCTTATAAGTTTATTCCTTGATGGCATGCTAGCGAGACACATTTTGGAAAACGACATTATGGAATTCTTATTAAGCTAGCTTTGCATTGGACATCAAGGTGAGTTCATAACCCCCACCTTTTACAGTTTTACATTTTTATAAATGTTTTCGGGGTGGAAAGACATGAAAGTTTTGCAAAAGTACACAGTATTTTGATAAACGAAAACAACAGATTCTGAATCATGTTTAAAAATAATTTCCAACTTTACGAATGGTTTACGATTGATTTATACTAAACATACCGGTTTACAGAAGACATGCAAATTTTACAAACGCACACAATATTTCGAGAAACGAAAACCGCAGATTTTAAACCATGTCACAAACGAATTACAACTACATGAATTGTCACACCCCGACCCGTAGCGGAAAAAGGTGATCGGGGCATGATTGGGTTATCATAAAGCTCATGACATTTATTATGACGTTTCATATTCATTAATACAATTTAATGAGAAATATACAATCATAATTACATCATGTCCTAAACAACATTCTAGACTTCATTGTTTTCTTCTAAGGCATTTCCTATGTTTTCCTTCTTCATCCTGTTCACCTGTATCATGTGTAAAAATGGTTTTTGGATCAACAAAAAGTTGGCGAGTGAATCCTATGAAAAACATTTGAACAAGTTTATTTAATTGATTATAAAATAAAGTGCACAACCACACATGAGTAAAAATAGATGTAAACTTATTCACCAATCATTTAATATTAAATAATGCACACACGAACAATAATGGATTTGTTTTGAGGCACGCGTTGCTCAACTCGTCTCCCACGAGGAACTGATGGGCCTAATGAATGAATTGCATATAACTTGACAATATGAAATACATAACTACTACCAATATATACAATCTAAGTTTAGATCACAAATATGGTATGGCACAAGTTTAAATAAACGAGTTAATTTTTAATGACACATGACATACCCCAAAACGTGTAATTAAGAAAGAGAGTTGTAAGATTCACTCACATTGGGTGCGTTCGGTTGATGATGTTGAATGCGCACGAAGTTGGTTTTAACCACGAGTGAAACTAACCTAGATAATGGCATAATGGTTTGGTAAGTAAGCGGATTTCATTAATCAATTTTAGTAGGATTGTTGGATATATTTTTGTGAGTTTAAGGCTATTTTCTAACCTTAAAAATGTTATTTTTAAGTATTTTTAATGTAAATAAATAAATAAAATTAATTAAAAAAAATGTTGATTTTTGACTGTTGACTTTGACTTGTTGACCGTTGACCGGTTTTATTGTATCATTGTGTGCGCCGAGTGAGGCTCGAACCCGAGACCTCCCGTTCGCGTGCACGCAGCTCTACCAACTGAGCTCGTGTCTAACCCAAAATATTTCTGTTTTTAATTATATTTATACCTTAATTGAATTAATCCGAAAATCATTTATTTAAAAACGATTTTAATTATCCCGCTCGGTGTTCTCCACAGGTCTCAAACCCGGGACCTGTGGTTTGGGTTAACACACAGTCCACCGCTGGACTGAGTGTCTAACTTTTAAGTAATCTGATTTTTATTATACTTATATACAAACTAAATAATTTCATTTCTGTCTTATATAAAAAGTTTGATAATTATCAGGACCGGTGCAGTAGTCCGGACTCGAACTCGTGACGTGTGGTTAAACGTTCACACAGTCCACCACTGGACTGTGTGTCTATCTTGGTTATTATTCCGGTTTTTATTAAACTTAACATCTATTGCAGTGAATCCGGTTCGGTAAAAAAAAGGAACATTTTTATTAAGGCGAGTGTGCGTGGGACAAGAATCGAACTCGGAACGTAAGCGTGTTTATTTGCACACAGTCCACCGCTGGACTGTGTGTCTAACCCGAGATATATCTTGATTTTAATTAAACTTATACACAACTGATAACTCCGTCTTCTTCGTTAAACTTAACCAGAAACGGAGTCTGACTGGTTCATCGATTTTAATCAAGTTCCTTAGTGTGTTGTGATTAATTACATGTAAGATTAATAAAAAGAATGAGAGATTAAGTGTAAAATATACTGAACAGTGGCTCCTCTGTTTGCTGGCGAAGCTCCGATGACAGCAGATGATTCCGGCGACGTGTGTCTTGCGGCAGAGGGTCTTCAACGAGCTTAAGATGAATGTGGGTGGCTTCGGTATGAGCTCTGGGGGTTCAGTAAGGCACAGAGGTGAAAGGTTCGGTTTTCCGGCGAGTTGCAGAAATTCTCCGGCGAGTGTAATTTCGTCGGGAAAGAGTGTGATTGTGAGCGAAAAAGCTATTAGAGGTTAGAGGGGGTATTTATAGGGCAGAACATCGACGAATTTGGTCCGTTTTCCGTCTTGATTCGTCGGTTAATGATTTTCCGGCGGTTATAACTTGTGTCGCGGACTGGACATCGGTTATAACCGACGTCGTTGTTAATGTTTTCGTTGAGTCAAAGGTAACCGACGACGTTTGACGAAATCGTCGGATTTTCCGGCGTCAACGGATTTGGGCGCGTCAGTTGACTGGTTTGATTTCTGTTTCATTATTTGAATTAATTGTCTGGATATATTACTAAAGAATACAAGTGGCGGAGTGGTTTGATGGATGAGTGTTAAGGCGTTTGTTGATTCTGGCTGACCCGGTTCGAAACCCGGCAGCAACCTTTTATTTTTAAACCAATATTTTTAATACTTTTTCAAATATAAATTATATATTCCAATTACCTATTAATTATGTATCTTTTAAAATTAATTTGGGCATTATATACGCAACGAAATTTTTAACTGATTGTTCGGTTAATAAACGGAGGGGTTTGGTAAATCCGGTTTTTTGACGGATGTTACAGTATCCCCTGCTTTTTAGAAATTTCGCCCCGAAATTTAAGTAGTGACATATTTGTCTAAAAAGGATGGTGTTTAGTTTGACAGTTACATGCTTAGAAAAAGAGTAAGAGTTTAAGTTTTTGTTTGAGGACGGTAACGTCCCTTGTAAGGGTTAAGTACCCTGTTACAGGAATCGCTTTTTGTTGCCTACGGTAAAAATATTGATAAGCAGAGTTGATTCACTAAATATGTTATCATGCGTAAGAGTTTTGATATGTTTGGGAAGATATGGTTATATCCTAAAGCAAAACTTCTAATACTACAACCTACATGGAACTTCTCATAACCGTCTAACAATGCTCTGATCCTTTGACAAGAATACTATATATAGGAAGTACCAGCGGCGTATCCACCATATTCTTGTCAAATTTCATTGGTTTTATCAGTAAGTTATGATTGGTTCTATGATGTGACTCTAGAACATAAATAAACGCCACAACCAATGTACCAATAAATTACTAAATCCTACATAGAACTTTTCATAACCGCCTGACAATGCCTCTGATCCTTTGACAAGTAATACTTATATATAGGAAGTACCAGCGGCGTATCCACCAATTCTTGTCAAATTTTCATTGGTTTTATCAGTAAGTTATGATTGGTTCTATGATGTGAACTCTAGAACATAAATAAACACAACCAATATTTGAGCATACATGTTTGAATGGTGACAGTTCCTCTCTCGTTTGTTATGATGGAGAGGTTAGTTTATGTAGAAATAGAAACAATCCAATTTCTTTTAATGGCGAGATATATGAATGTAACACAAATTTCAACCAAGACAATACTAAATCCTACATGGAACTTCTCATAACCGCCTGATAATGCCTCTGATCCTTTGGCGAGAATACTTATATATAGGAAGTACCAGCGGCGTATCCACCATATTCTCGTCAAATTTTCATTGGTTTTATCAGTAAATTATGATAGTCCTATGTGACTCTAAAACATAAACAACACAACAACCACAGCTTGAGTCTAAATTCTGATAGTATACATGTTTGAATGATGACAGTACCTCTCTCGTTTGTTATGATGGAGAGGTTAGTCTATGTAGAAAATGGAACACAATCCACTTTCTTTAAATAATGAGATGATATGAATGCTAAATCAGGGAGTATAACACAAACTTCAACCAAAACAATACTAAATCCTACATGGAACTTCTCATAACCGCCTGATAATGCCTCTGATCCTTTGGCAAGAATACTTTATATAGGAGGTACCAGCGGCGTATCCACCATATTCTTGTCAAATTTTCATTGACTTTATCCGCAAATTATGATTAGTTCTATGTGACTCTACAACAAACACAACAACCAAAACTTGAGTCTTAATTCTGATTGTATCCATGTTTGAATGATGACAATACCTCTCTCGTTTGTTGTGATGGAGAGGTTAGTCATTGTGGAAGTGAGACATAGCTCAACTTTTTAAATGATGAAATTGAAATACGCTGTAATGTATGATGAACAAACTTCAACCAAAACATACTAAATCCTACATGGAACTTCTCATAACCGCCTGATAATGCCTCGATCTTGCAGACGATCCAGCGCGTATCCACCATATTCTTGTCAAATTTTCATTGACTTTATCCGCAAGTTATGATTAGTTCTATTTGACTCTAAAACAAACACAACAACCAATACTTGAGTCTAAATTCTGATAGTATACATGTTGGAATGATGACAATACCTCTCTCGTTTGTTGTGATGGAGAGGTTAGTCATTGTAGAAATGGAATACAATCCAATTTCTTTAAATGATAAGATGCTATAAATGCCAAAATCAGTAAGTACAAAATAAACTTCAATCAAGACAATACTAAATTCCACATGGACCTTCTCATAACCGCCAGATAATGCCTCTGATCCTTTGACAAGAATACTTATACAGGAAGTACCAGCGGCGTATCCACCATATTCTTGTCAAATTTTCATTGGCTTTATCCTTAAGTTATGATTGGTTCTATGTGATTCTAAAACATAAACAAACACAATCAACCAAAGCTTGAGATAACATAAAGAAAAACATAAAACTAAACGATTGGAGTTGAATCTTGATTTTCGATGAAGGGGACTAGTTGGGTGGTTTCGTTTGGGCCGTCATTATCTTCAACAGGGTTGGCGTTGATGTTGAAAACTCTTCCTCTTGCTGGTGGCCTAGTGATTGGGTTTTCTTGATTTACTTGGTTAACTGCGTTTGATTGAGCTTGAGCGTTTATGATGTTAACCAATCGAGGGCACGTGTTTCTATAGTGGGTAGGGTCGCCACAATTGAAACAAGCTCGAACATAGGGAACATGGGGTTTGGGGTTGTTGATATGTTTGGATCATATTTTGAGTAGGGGGTGTGGTTTGGTTTTGAGGGGTGCGGCAAACCTTGCTCAAATGACCATAGCATCCACAATTCGCACATAGTCGACAAGGTAAGGTAGATGGATGGTGATAAAAACAGGTGTTACATCGAGGGTGAGGTCCAAGGTATGGTTTCTTATTTGGGTAAGTTGAGTTGGGTGCTATTTGCGTGATTGGGATAGCTTGGATTGGTATGGCTTGTAAAACTGGTTGATTACGTTGGGTAGTAGCGAAAAGTTGCCCGTCTCTTTTTCTCTTAGAAATGGGTTGAGAAGGGGATTCGGTTTGGGTGGAGTTTGAAGTTTCAGTTGATGCTTTATCCTTCTTCTTCTCCTCCTTGAAGTCTTTATTCCGGATGTGGTTCTCGGTGAGCTCTGTAGCTAACTCCATTGCTGCTTCCAAAGTTGCAGGCGTGGTACTTATTACAGAGTCTTGAATTTTTGACGGGAGACCTCGAATGTAGTGCTCGATCAAACGGTAGAGGGGGGTGAACAAGTTGGGAACCATTTGATTTAACTCGAGGAATCTTTTGTTGTATGTGGTGTGGTCGCCTTCCTTTTGCTTCAACGAATAGAACTCATCTTCTAATTTCTTGATTTCGCTCCTTGGGCAAAACCGTCTTGTCATGATTTCCTTCAACTCTTCCCAAGTCAAAGTCATAGCATCGTCAACGCCTCGTTTGGCCTTCTCTGTATTCCACCAAGTAAGTGCTATTCCATATAAACGACCGGTAGCATATCGCACTTTGCGATCATCGGGGCAGTCGCAATTTAGAAAAGTGTTCTCCATTTCTTTCAAACCAATGGAGGAGAGCGGTGACACCTTCAGTCCCTTCGTATTTTGGAGGGTCGCAGGATTTGAAATGCTTGTAGGTGCATTTAGTGGTATTTGGGGGAGGGTTGATAACGTTTTGATCTTCTTGGTTGACAGGATTAGCAGTAAGTGCTTGTTGGACTTGAATTACAATATTGGGTATTACGGCAGCCATTTGTTGAGCGATTAGGGCAGCCATGCGCTAGCGGGCTTTTCCTGCTCTCATCTTCCTACGGGCGAGGCTAGAAGACATCTATAAGGAATTCGTATCATGAGTATGAGTTGGATGTTTTTGGGATCATGGGTCGTATTTAGGAATGAACATTCATAAAATAAATATAGAAAAATAAATCTA
Source organism: Scalesia atractyloides (assembly GCA_947069175.1). Taxonomy (NCBI): domain Eukaryota; kingdom Viridiplantae; phylum Streptophyta; class Magnoliopsida; order Asterales; family Asteraceae; genus Scalesia; species Scalesia atractyloides. The sequence goes on from CAMTDV010000006.1 coordinate 27,386,403, forward strand.
CTACATCCATAGGATGTCTTGGGCTTTGCTCGTAATTGGGCCTTGCATGCCGCCATACTTCACCTTCGTAATCATGTGGGCCCCCATGAATACCGGGTTTTTCATATGGTTCGCATGTGTTAGCCTGGTTACGTACACTAAAACCCAGAGAAAATCGAGAAATATGTATATAACGTATGATATTCGGAATGTGTCCAGGTATAGACACGGTGACACCTCAAAGTGGGGTTAGTTCGAACGACGTTTGGTGTGGCATGCTTTGGCCTAATAGGTCCTTCGTACTCTCATCGTTAGTCCCCAGGTAGGCAAACTGGTCCGTTATATTGGATTTATACGAATGCCAACCTAGACAGGACGTTTCGACTACCGGTACTTGTACCCTTCCAGTTACTACATGCCCGTCGCAGAACTCACTTTGATGAGATTTGAAAATTGCGACACAATCTTTGAATAACAAAAGTATGAGGATGATTTGAATATATGAACATTGAAATATGTATGATGAATGTGTATGTAAGTATGTATGTTTGACTGTAAGTATAAACAAATATGAAACAAATAAACATCATAAGTTTGTATGTAACCACCTAAACAATTAAAATTTAGGCAACTATAGTATAGGCTCTAAGGGTCTAATAACCTATCCTATATCCCTATAGTCATGGCTCTGATACCAATCTGTCACACCCCGACCCGCAGCGGAAAAAGGTGATCGGGGCATGATTGGGTTATCATCAAAGCTCATGACATTTATTATGACGTTTCATATTCATTAATACAATTTAATGAGAAATATACAATCATAATTACATCATGTCCTAAACAACATTCTAGACTTCATTGTTTTCTTCTAAGGCATTTCCTATGTTTTCCTTACTTCATCCTGTTCACCTGTATCATGTGTAAAAATGGTTTTTGGATCAACAAAAAGTTGGCGAGTGAACCCTGTGAAAAACATTTGAACAAGTTTATTTAATTGATTATAAAATAAAGTGCACAACCACACATGAGTAAAAATAGATGTAAACTTATTCACCAATCATTTAATATTAAATAATGCACACACGAACAATAACGGATTTGTTTTGATGCATGCGTTACTCAACTCGTCTCCCACGAGGAACTGATGGGCCTAATGAATGAATTGCATATAACTTGACAATATGAAATACATAACTACAACCAATATATACAATCTAAGTTTAGATCACAACATGGTATGGCACAAGTTTAAATAAACGAGTTAATTTTTAATGACACATGACACACCCCAAAACGTGTAATTAAAAATGGGAGTTGTAAGATTCACTCACATTGGGTGCATTCGGTTGATGATGTTGAATGCGCACGAAGTTGGTTTTAACCACGAGTGAAACTAACCTAGATAATGGCATAATGGTTCGGTAAGTAAGCGGATTTTATTAATCAATTTTAGTAGGATTGTTGGATATATTTTTGTGAGTTTAAGGCTATTTTCTAACCTTAAAAATGTTATTTTTAAGTATTTTTAATGTAAATAAATAAATAAAAGTAATTAAAAAAATGTTGATTTTTGACTGTTGACTTTGACTTGTTGACCGTTGACCGGTTTTATTGTATCATTGTGTGCGCCGGGTGAGGCTCGAACCCGAGACCTCCCGTTCGCGTGCACGCAGCTCTACCAACTGAGCTACGTGTCTAACCCGAAATATTTCTGTTTTTAATTATATTTATACCTTAATTGAATTAATCCGAAAATCATTTATTTAAAAACGATTTTAATTATCCCGCTCGGTGTTCTCCACAGGTCTCGAACCCGGGACCTGTGGTTTGGGTTAACACACAGTCCACCGCTGGACTGTGTGTCTAACTTGTTAAGTAATCTGATTTTTATTATACTTATATACAAACTAAATAATTTCATTTCTGTCTTATATAAAAAGTTTGATAATTATCAGGACCGGTGCAGTAGTCCGGACTCGAACTCGTGACGTGTGATTAAACGTTCACACAGTCCACCACTGGACTGTGTGTCTATCTTGATTATTATTCCGGTTTTTATTAAACTTAACATCTATTGCAGTGAATCCGGTTCGGTAAAAAAAAGGAACATTTTTATTAAGGCGAGTGTGCGTGGGACAAGAATCGAACTCGGAACGTAAGCATGTTTATTTGCACACAGTCCACCGCTGGACTGTGTGTCTAACCCGAGATATATCTTGATTTTAATTAAACTTATACACAACTTATAACTCCGTCTTCTTCGTTAAACTTAACCAGAAACGGAGTCTGACTGGTTCATCGATTTTAATCAAGTTCCTTAGTGTGTTGTGATTAATTACATGTAAAATTAATAAAAAGAATGAGAGATTAAGTGTAAAATATACCGAACAGTGGCTCCTCTGTTTCGCCGGCGAAGCTCCGATGACATCAGATGATTCCGGCGACTTGTGTCTTGCGGCAGAGGGTCTTCAACGAGCTTGAGATGAATGTGGGTGGCTTCGGTATGAGCTCTGGGGGTTCAGTAAGGCACAGAGGTGAAAGGTTCGGTTTTCCGGCGAGTTGCAGAAATTCTCCGGCGAGTGTAATTTCGTCGGGAAAGAGTGTGATTGTGAGCGAAAAAGCTATCAGAGGTTAGAGGGGGTATTTATAGGGCAGAACATCGACGAATTTGGTCCGTTTTCCGTCTTGATTCGTCGGTTAATGATTTTCCGGCGGTTATAACTTGTGTCGCGGACTGGACATCGGTTATAACCGACGTCGTTGTTAATGTTTACATTGAGTCAAAGGTAACCGACGACGTTTGACGAAATCGTCGGATTTTCCGGCGTCAACGGATTTGGGCGCGTCAGTTGACTGGGTTTGATTTCTGTTTCATTATTTGAATTAATTGTCTGGATATATTACTAAAGAATACAAGTGGCAGAGTGGTTTGATGGATGAGTGTTAAGGCGTTTGTTGATTCTGGCTGACCCGGGTTCGAAACCCGGCAGCAACCTTTTATTTTTAAACCACTATTTTCAATACTTTTTCAAATATAAATTATATATTCCAATATACCTATTAATTATGTATCGCTTAAAATTAATTTGGGCATTAAATATGCAACGAAATTTTTAACTGATTGTTCGGTTAATAAACGGAGCGGGTTTGGTAAATCCGGTTTTTTGACGGATGTTACATGAATGGTTTACAAATGGGTTATGCTATACATACTGATTTATACAAAAACATATGCGTATCTTCAAAACAGGCATGAGTTTCATAACTAGTGATGGGATTTTGTTTACTCAAACAGGACTAGGTTGTCCTATATACAAACAAGGGGACGGGTAGGTCCTGCTTTTAAACTCAAACGGTCTAGGGTTATTTTTTTTACTTAGGCACAAAGACTTTGAGAGTTTATATTTTCCCCTTTTACTTAAACTTTTTTGTTGTTTTAAACGCTCGGGGAAGTATACATGTTGTGAATTGTATAGCTGTGAGAAAATGGAACCAAGTAGATCATATGCGATAGGTGTTTAAAATCAAAGGGTCCATTAATTAATACCAGTAGCCGAGGAACAACTAGATAGATCTATTGGGTGTGGACGAGCCCCACTCTAAATAAAACTTTGTCCGTTCAAAGTGCTTTTGTGTCTAAAACTAGTGTCTATGACACAGATAAATCGTCAAGGTTTGGTTGCCTCCTAGTTCGGCATACAGATTAGTGTCCTAGCTACACACTAATGATCACACGGATTTCATTTTTGAGCTATACAGAAACGAATTTCTTATGTTTTTGTCGTATGTGGACATTGACGGTTAAGCAAATGTTATAAAAGCGTACACGGTTTTCATATGACATGTCAAAGAGAAAATTATTTCGATACGTTTCTCAAAACTATTTAAACCGGTTATCAAAAGATTTATTTCAAATCTTTTTCAAACAAACTATGAACTCGCCAACATTACGTTGATTTTTCCGCATGTTCTTTCTCAGGTTATATTTTCAAACTATGGCACGGTTGGAATGGGAGAACCCATTGGGATACGAGTACTTTGCGGGTGTTCACTTTCTAGAAGTCTTAGCATTATTTACTTCCGTTGTGCAAAGAAGATACCAGTCGATCACGCTCGGCTCTCATGTAATCGATTTATCAGGGTGTGACAATTTCGCCTACAAGTTTAATTTATACTTGTTAGTAATGTTCATGAGTTATAACTTTGTAAATTGTCATAGATGTGGTTGTTTGGATTGGTATAGGGTTGATTTGTCATGAACGGGTCATACAAACAAAGAATGACAAGGTGAAAGAAAGGTCAAAGCATTGATCCATTATGAATGGGTCAAAATAGTAAAGAAAAATATAATGAAAGAATGGTCAAAGTGTTGACCCATCATGAACGCGTCAAACAAACAAAGAATAATAGAATGAAAGAATGGTTAAAGTGTTGAACCATCATGAACGGGTTAAACAAACAAGAATGATAGAATGAAAGAATGGTTAGAGTGTTGAACTGTCATGAATGGGTTAAACAAACAAGGAGTGTTGAACCGTCATGAACCGGTCAAACATATGAAGTATTTGAATGAAAGAAATCGTTGTCGGAATGACTTAAAATGGATAAAGATTAGAATGAAATTTAAGGATGCTTATCATGTTTGCTTGCTGGAAGTTTGAATTTTATGTTATTTGCATTTTGGTATTTAAACGTTGTATTATGGTTTTAGGTAAATCTTCACTTTAGGTAGAACGCGAGCTTGGAACGAATACACCGCCTGACCTCAAGCGTTTCCAGACTAAAGTTTGTTAAGGGTCAAAATCTTTTGTTTGTAAATCTTAGGTAAGGTTTGTTTCTTGTTTTTAACATGTCCGAACTAGTGTTTTAAATCTGTATGTAATGATTGTTGGTTCAGCATGACTATGTGTAAAACTTTTAGGTTCATCAACTTGGTTGTAATTATGAAGGTTTTTTGAGTGTTGTATAATCTAAAAGTTTTAAATGGGTCCAAGTTTCGTCATTTATAAATACGTGTTTTTGATCTTATAAGTATTGGACTTTCACTTCCTTATTGAGGCGGGTCTCCACCAAGGGTCGACGTTGAGCTTGTTTCTTTTTGCGGTTCTCCTGGATGAGTTGTCGAAGTCCATTTAGGAGCATGTTCCATGGTGCCTGCTTTTTGCAGATGAGATTGTGTTAGTTGAATAGACTGAACAAAGCTTGAATACAAGGTTAGAGGAGTGGCGAACAGCTTTGGAGGGCAAATGTTTTAGGATTGGTCGCTTAAAGACGGGGTATTTCTATTGTGACTTCAGTGAACCCGGTGACGTCCGGGACACTTTAATCACTATTGAGGGTCAAGTAATCCGACAGGTAACTAAATTGAAGTACTTTAGGATCGTTTATTCAAGGGGATGCAGATATAGATATGAGGATGTTGAGGTGGATGTGTGGGCACACAAGGCTAGACTAGATGAGAAATAAGGTTTTTAAGGAAAGGCTAGGACTAGCTAGTACATCGAAGACCATTAAAGAAGGGAGATTGTGATGGTTTGGGCATTTGAAGAGGAGGCGCCTACAGTGCCAGTTAGAGCAGTGAAACATTCATTGTGGAGGGGAGAAAGGGGCAGAGGTAGGTCTAAACTAACTTGGGATATGAGCGCATTAGACATGATTTCATAGAGTTGCACCTCTTTGAGGACATGATCCAGGATAGAGATTCGTAAAGACATAAGATTAAGGTTAAAGATTTTAGGGGATGACACATAGGTAGCTTAACTTTGGTTAAAGGTGGATTTGCTCATGATTTGTCTTTAGGTAATTATGTATATGTGTTTTTTTAATAGGTGTCTCTATGCAATCATCTCGCTTGTTTGCTTTTATGATGTTTGTTTGCTAGTATGCTTTCTTTTTTTAAGTCGGATATCTTTCTAGAAGCAGTATCTCCATTGTCATGGTAGAGAGAATGTTTCCCTACATCTTACCCTCCCCTAACTAGGGATGAGTATTTGGTACGGGGTACCGTACCGGTTCCCATTTTTTTGTTTTTCGGTACCGGTACTTATGGGTAAAACACCAGTAAATACATGTATCGTACGGTACCACTTTTCTTCGTTTTTCAGTATCTGTACTTTTGGTACCGGTACCGGTTCAGTAACGAACGAGTACCGTGCTCATCCCTACCCCTAACTCTATCACTAACATTGCTATTTGTGGGATATTCTTAATACGGTTGTTATTGTTTTATAAAATGGGTACGAGATCCCAATTCCGCTTGTCTAGTTCTTAAAATAAAAACGAAAACATTAGATTTTCATAACTGAAACATCTTAAATTTGAATTCTAATTTTGTTTTAAGGTTGTTTTAATAGATCTGACTTTTGATCTTGTCAAACCTCTACGTATTCGATCACAATGTTTTACCTACCCCTCTCTCACTTTGTATAACTGTATCAGTCAACCATTGTTCCTACTTACTTAATCAAATTAACGACATCATTCTGAATGACTCTTAATTGTAATAAACTTATAGATATATGCAAATGGCCTCTTAGCCTAGTAGTATACTGGTATCATGTGTTTATCCCTAAGGTAATGTGGATTTAAATCCCACAAGGTACAATAATTGAATTTCAGAATTAGATTTTAAAAGTGTAGTTAAAATAATAAACTTATATCCATGACAAATTTAATATGATGTTTACAACTAAAGTAAGGTATTTATATCAAGTAAGCCACAAGAACAACAAATGAACATATATGCTACAGTTCGACATGAACAGGAGAAGCGAATTCCTGCAAACCGGACATGTACTTTCTGCATTGTCGATACACTCCGCATGGAAGCAATGTTGACACTCGGGTATACACCTCACAGTCTCCTCAACATGGTACTCGATAAGCATAAAGGACATGCTGCATCCTCATGTCCCGGGAGCCGCTTGCTTTCACCAAGAACAACTTCCGTGTAGGCCTAATTGTTGCTTGGTCAAGACCTACGATTCTTGGTGGCACAATCGCACCTTCTGGCGTCACAGCAGTGATGGTGGTTCCCTGATTACCATCTTTGTGGCACGCGAAACATGCTAATGCAAGGGAGGCTGCCATTGTAGGTATAGCCACGGCAAAAGCTATGACTCTGATTACACCAGAAGGTGTTGGAGCTTGAGAATCTGCAAATCAAATAATATTTAGTTATCTTTTTGAAATTAAGTATATATGGGGTAGTCTGCTCAACCTTTTATGAGGCACAAAGTGAAGCCCTTTTCGTTAAAACATGTTTTTTCTCCTAGAGATCTAACACATGAATATATGATGTGTTGTATATGAATCCTAAAGTGCACAAAATCACACTTAGTAGAGTTGGTAGAAAATAGAAATAATCAAAAAGATAGATGGCAAAAATTCTCTATCCCTAAACATTCTCATATGTTGTTGGCAAGACCAAAATTTGCATAATCATATTCAAATAATCAAAAAATGATATACAGTTTAGTATATACTCAACAAAATGGGAGCCTTAAACTACAACTTAATTTTTTTATACAGTCGAGCCACCCCTGTATCTTACCGTCAAGGGAGGAGTAACATTCGGTCCTTTGTGTGTTACTATTTGCATACCACACGATCTACCAACTCTTTCACATTTCATACAATCAGGTTTACCCCATGTTAGAGTTATATCTTCATCATCTAGCGGAGACCAATACCCATAACTATATGGTTGATCTACCAGGCACTCTTAGTTGGCCGGTGATCCGGCAACTTGAACCACGGATCGTTGATGTCAAGTCAGTCTTGGAATCCGTAGCAAAAGTCAAAAACGAAGAATTACTGAGGCAAACAATGTATTTAAAAGCCAAACTTGCTAGTCACATTACTTGGACAACTCAGTGGAAGTAAGAAGCTGAGAAAGGTGAGTTAGAGAGGTTGAACGTTAGAAGTCTAGCAGGAATGCAGTTCAAGGGGTCGTAAATCCGAAGAGACTGATAATGGTAATCGATACTTCTTACTGAAAACTTACCGGAGCCTGGGATGTTGATAAGCAGCATGTTTGGAAAAGCACAACGAATATCGAATCCAGCAAACCCGCAGTTTTTCGGCTGCTGATCGGTTAGCCGGAAAGGGAACCGGACTCCGGTTATGCTTTGGCCACAGTAGGAAGTTCTGTAATCATTTGATGCTGCTGAAGAAAGAAGAGGGATGAAGAATACGAGAGAAAAGACAAGTTTGTAGGACTCCATATCGGATATCAAAAATTCTACAATGAACGAGGAAGTAACATGTTTATTATATGTAAAAGCATTAAGATTTATGTCCTTTTCATATTTATTATGGAACTTGCAATTATTATAGCACTATTAGAAATTACCAAGCAGTTGCAATTGAAGTTCCACCAAAATAAAATCAAAAAGATCATATTGTTTTCTGGAATAGTTTTGAAATTTTAGAGTGTTTGAACGACTCAGAAAAACCTCGAAATTTTTTGGTGTATTACCTAAGACAAATCAATAACAGTTGCATCTTGTTCGCCAAAATATTACACTACTAGAAAATACATCTATCTTGACACGCGAATGATGACACACGCTCATGATATGACATTCGAAAGTGTGTGTCAAGAAAAAAATGTCATGATTTACAAAATTTAATAATCTATGACATTGTTTTTTGTGTGTCATGTTTTTAGCGTCATAAAAAAAACCAAAATCTATCTTGACACGCAAACAATGACACACACTCATTTTATGACATTCGAAAGCGTATGTCAAGGAAAAAATGTCATCGTTTTACAAAATTATTTATGACACCCTTTTTTGTATGTCATATTTTTAACGTCAATAAAAAAACAAGATCTATCTTGACACGCGAACATTGACACACACTTATTTTATGACATTCAAAAAGCGTGTGTCAAGAAAAATATGTCATGGTTTTGTAAAATTCAATAAATTTATTACACTCTTTTTTCTGTCGTCCTTTTAGCTAGGGGTGTCAATCGTGTCGGGTTGATGGGTTGGCGGTTTGACGGGTTGCGGGTTGGTGGGTTGAAACGTCCAACCCGAACAGACCCATATTATTATTCGGGTCAAAGACTACAATCCTAACTCAACCCATATAAATTCGGGTTAACCCAAACTATTTAACCCAATTTTTAAATTAGTCATACAAGTTACGATTTATAACGAGTTGCTAGGTTTTAAGCGGGTTATCGATAACATGTGATGAGTATGAGTGTGACAGATAAATAATATAATGTGTCAAAATTATTATAACTAACCATGTAAAATATAAACTGAAAAAACAAAAAAAATCTAAAAGTTTTTTTTTAAATAGTTAAATAGGTTAATGGGTCAACCCGTTTTTATACAGGTCAACCCGAACCCGACCGTTTTAATCAGGTTGTTAGTACAGTATGTATATGTCTTAGTCTTGTATCGAGTCTGTTTAGATTGGATTAGATTACATTAGAAAATGTCTATTTATGTAATATGTAGATCAAGTTCGCCCGGATTCATAATGTTGGAACAAGTTAGGCCGAACTTGTTCAAACAAGTTCGCCTGAACTTGTTCTATCCCTAGCGAAATTGTGATACTATAAATAGTAGCCTCTAGGATTCCATTTGTAACATTGTAACTTTGGAAACTCAGAGGCGAAGCTCTGTCGGATCTGGATCTCACATGTAATTGACTTTAAATCAATAAAAGACAGTTTAAGAGTAATTCTTGAATATTTGATTAACATGTCACTTAGTTTCCGCCTAATTGGACATTAGATACCAAATTAGGTTCCTGTGCTATCAAGGAGTGATCTAACAAGTGGTATCAGAGCCACGGATACCTGATTTGGTGAAATCATCACAAGAACTATTCTAATTCTACTCATTTCTACCATTTTTCTTAATTTTTCATGAAAAACAATGAACCTACGGATAAAATCTGTTAAATTTTGAATATGTCACGCAAAATACACTAAAGATAAACCCCTGAAAGTTTCAAGACCTTATTCAAACGAACTGATGTTGAAAAGTTGAAAAAATCATGTTTTGCAAAAACTGTTTGATTGAACTTGTAATCAAGTCTGCTCGAACTTGATGAAAATTTCACTTCTAAGTGAATTTTCATCAAGTTCGCTCGAACTTGATTGATTTTTCAAGATTTTTGAATAAGTCCGCTCGAACTTACTTTATTTTCATTCAATTTTTATCAAGTTCGCCCGAACTTGATTAAATCTTGTTGAAAATCTACTACAAGTTCGCCCGAACTTGTTAATTTTCTTGAAATTCTTACAAGTTCGACCGAACTTCATCAAGGAGAAAATTTTCAAAACCATTCAACAAGTTCGCCCGAACTTGTTTGAAAATTGAATCTGATTTTTTAACTGCACAAGTTCGCCCGAACTTGTCACTGTGCTAGTCACTTTTCGAAGTTGTAAACGTGTTTTCAGCGATTCTCGTCAGTTTTCCACAATGGAAGATATCCACAACGCGTACATGACTGCCGGTGCTTCTTCATCGAATGCCAATATGGTGAATCAAGTTAATATTGATAACGAGATGGGTACGTCAGTGAAGCCACATAAACTTATGTGCATGGATGAATACGAGGGGTGGAAGGAGAAGTTTACGAACTGGGTTTAGGCTACGTTCTTTCACAGTTGGGTTGCTGTTGAAACGGGTTATACATGGCCAAGAGATGAACATGATAATGTTATCGAGATGAGCAAGTTTTCTACTGCATAGAAGGACGCTTACGTTGCCGAAAAGAAAATGATTAGTTTGATTCAGCAGTCCGTGAAGGAAGATATCTTGGTACTATTGCCAGAATACAAAACTGCACAAGAGTTATGTAAGTCGTTAAACACCAAATATCAGGGGAGTGCAGAGATGGTAAAAAGCAAGAAAGCCTAATCATGAAAGAATTCGACATAGTTACAATACTCAAAGGCGAGTAGATGAAGAACGATTCTGTCATTTGAAGGTGATTATGAGAAGGCATGGTCTTGAGAAGACAGAAGAAGAATATATTGAAAAATTGGCTGATGCTTTGCCTGAAGGAGAATGGACAACCTATCTCATGGTGCTCAAAGAAAGTACAAGCTAGGAATTCTTCAAGTTATCCATTTTGTCGATAATTGGAAGGGCACGAGATGGAGTTGTTAAAGATTGCTAAGTCGAAGAATCCGAACATTGCTCAAGATGTTGGACTGTATTACAAGACTGGAGCTCAAGAGAATATCTCAAGTCAAAGATCCAAATTGCTTTCAGTGCGAATATGAATTCCTCGAATCATTCACCACAGAGCCAAACTCAATCATATCCTAACTATGATCAGAGTCCTCAGAATGCATCATATTCAAGTACGGGTTCAAATCAGAATAGTCAATCGAATTCTGATCCAAATGTGTTTCAGATGCAACAGTCAATCTAAACAACATGTTTCTGAACAAGTGGCCAAACAACATATGGCACTACTTGCCATAGTGTTGGAATCTTACGAAAGTTTAGTGGCTGGGAAGATAGGTAATCCAGAAATGACTGCCGAAGATTATGATAAGTGGATGAGGAAGAACTTGAGTTGATGGACATCAAATGGCCCTTAGCTTCGATTATTCGGAGAGTTACCAAGTTTGTTGCTCTAACTGGTAGAGACATTGGAAAGTCGAGCAACAAATTGGGATTTGACAAGACGAAAGTTACTTGCTTCAGATGCTGACAAAAAGGTCATTTTAAACGAGAGTGCAAGAATCCAGAAGTAAGTGGCAACCAAAGTCCATTCGGAGGTGGTAATGATTACTACAAGTAGTCGTTGCAATACAAGCCATTTCCAAAGAAGACTCAAATCAAAGTTCAAGAGAAACCATCCAAAACACAGAGAAAGCTATGGCTGCTTCGAATGAAGATGACGGTTTTGATTGGAATTCATACATTGCCAAGAAGACTTGGGTTCTCTAATGGCCGAAATCATGGAAGATACATCCGCTGAGGATGCAGCTATGGAGAACGCAATGCTAGAAGAATACTTACAACAGGCAGAAGAAGAGGAGATCTATCATCACATGAGGATGCAGAGTGTTCTTTCTCCTAATATGACTTCTAGTTTTGCAGGTTGCTTTGGTAATGCAGTTCCTTCTGAGCATGCTGTTGAGACAAAACCAGAAGTTGAAGAAGTCATCAGCGTGACTTAAGAGATGAATGAGGAAAACCTCACGGAGATCACAAACAAAGCAATGATGGAAAATTTGACAAAGGTAGGTCCAGAGGTAAATGTTGTAGAAAAGGAAGTTGTTAAAGTGCAAATCGTTGAGGTTGAAAAACCTTGCACGAAGTGTACTGAGCCTTGTGTGCAATGCGCTGAAAAGTCTCAAATCATAAGTGAACTCAATGTGCATAACAATAATTTTAAATATGATTATCGCACAATGAAGGAAGCTTATGATAAAATGAAAGATGATTACGGCAGGCTTGATAAACTGAGTTTTCATATTAGATCGTAAATTGTGTTTTAAAATGACCAAAGTGCCCTTTCAGCACCTAGAATGCTTTTAAACAAAATTTATCATACTAAACTCATTACTTACTGATATAGTATCATAATTAAAATATTTTGGGATATCAAATCAGTTCATAACCTGAGTTTTTATTAAAGATCGCAAATATCGTTATTTAGCGACCGAAACGCCCTTTTTGGCGCATAGTCTAGTTTTAAACCATGTCTATCAATCAAAACTTGATACCTACTGATATTACAACTTATTTAAAATATTTTTACAGTAGGTACAAGATTATAACTCAGATTTCTAAATAAGTTCTCAAACTGTGTAGAATGACCAAAATGCCCTGTTGGTGCATAGTTTGGTCTTAAATCATATAACACACATATGTTTGAATACATACTGATATTATATCATAAATTTAATACTTTTATAGAAACATCATGTACATAACATCAGTTTATACGCACGTTCTTTTAATACATTGCATAATGACTAAAACGCCCTTATAAGGCATAATTTGATTTTAAAACCTGAACGGGCATATAAGTTGATATCCTACTGATATTACAACTTATTCAAAGTATACTGGAATATAGAACTTGTTCATGACTTATCCGGTTACCCGATATCGCTTATACGCGTACAGTTAAGCTGATGTGACTATTATACGTAAGTTTACCGAAACGGGTCAAACCTTACCATTTTTACTTCAAATTCTAGAATGTATATTGTCTACCCATATTATATAAGTCATAGTACTTGTTGGGTTTAAACTACATTCTTTTCCGGTCAAGCTTAATCTAGCGTATCGTACCGTTTCGATTAATTTAAGTTAACCGGTTCAAGTCTATGACTTGAATGGGACCCGTTGACAATCTAATTGGCTATTAATACCATTTATTCCAGACTAGAGCCATCCGGTAAATTGCAACTTAGCTAGTTAATTGGATACGGCTGTGCGTATTATATTTTCTTGCGTTGTAAGACTGTATAAGACAGGTAAATACTTTTAACCTATTTTACATATACAGGCTTGGGATACGGTATATTATTACCGCTTCGTCAGGTATGGGATCATATGTCAGATTGTAACTAGAAAATCTGCATAACTCGTTTTAAGTCTGATAACTTAAACATTGGGGGTTGACACGACTGTGTCCTGGATATCCACGACTCATTTAAGTTATTAATAGCCACGACTGAGCACGGGGTGTAGGCATACACCTGACAGATGCTAATGCTATATAAAATGTTTTCTACCCAGATTGGGGATTCCCCTTTGTGGGTTAAAGTGGTGTGTCAGTTAATCATTTTATTCGGTTTCTGCATCGGACCCCATATGTATTGACAGACTTATAAAACTGTATACAAGAGCATTTTGAATTGTCCCAAGTTATTTATAAAAATCATGTGCTTTGTGCACCTAAAACATTTTTAAAATATTTTCAAAATGTGTCGGTTATTTGTATTTACCATTGAAAACTGACGTATCTTCAAAAGACTAAACGTAGGTTGAAAGGTTACGAAATAGGCTGGAAGTGCTCGGTAATGCTTTAAGAGGAATTTGCAACTCCTTTGCATAGAAGCCTATAGTCTGTTAGTTCATTTTGTACTTTTCGATCCGCCTGTGAATCTTTTCATAAGATTATCCGTCTGTATTTATTTTGAACATTCGAACAATTATATTGTGATAATTTAAATCCAAAACTTCCACTGTGCTATTTGTGATTGTTTGACTATGACGATTACCAATCTTACGTCACGATGCTCCCCACCCAGGCCTATCGGGATATGGTTGGAAATTCGGGGTGTGACAAACCTAGTACATGAGAAACATGAGGGTAAACTGCACCACGACGAATTCTGATGTCAAACAGTTAGCTTCACCTGCTGATTCGAGTGCCTCTCTAATCCATAAAAATTAAAAATTTCTCTGATCTTCGCAACCTAAATTGTATTACTTGTAGCATAGGGTATTGAATGTCATTGAAGTATATCCTTCCTTTATTAGTATAGTTTTATTGTTCTTTGGCGATTTCTTAGTCATTCATTGTGTCTTGATCTTTTTCCTAATTTTAATATGATTCTTATAGTGCTAATATGATTCTACTTTATTACTTGAATGTGATATATAGTATATATGCAGTGATATAATTAACTTGATCATGATCAATCTGATTTCAACTTTCACTAGTTTCTTATCAAATTAATGTTCACCGTTAACTAGAAAAGAATATCTTATTGTCAATCTCATGACAATCGATTGATTCAGCTAATGATTTAGTTGATGATTTTTGTGATTGATGATAAAAAAGTGCTTCCTTTGATCGACTGGTATATAAACCCCCTCGATACCAATTTTAGACAAATCAAAGAATGAATTGGTTAAAGAAGATAAAGTGAATATACAAACTTTGATTAGATTTAAAATATGTTCATTATGTCTATCAGCCAGAACTTTTTCTATACAATCAATACTGTTTTTATGCCTAATAACCGATGCTTTTAAGTGATGCATTGAGTGGTAAAGACTGATAAAAACCTAGCGACCTATAATACACTTGACCACGTCCAAATTACAAGAAACAAGTTTAACCCATATACATAGTAATTATACACATAATATTAAAAGTGTAGCCTAAACTTTTAATACCCATTTTCTCTTATCAATTTGCTCTAAATATGCGTCTTTTAGTGTATTGCAAATGGTTTAGGGTTTGCAAGCGGCTCGATTCTTATCATATATATATGTATATGTGTTTTTGTTAACGATGGTTTGAGAATAATCATGAATCTTCACCAAGTAACCACCTTCCAACCATTGCGACCCTTCGGTTGAACAAACAACAAGTTAGCTACCATATGTGGTCCATGGTTTGATTTTTGCTTGAAACAATGAGCAACGAACAAACACTTCTAGCCATTCGAAATGAATTGTACATTGCGCTATTTCTACCTCTGAACCATTATTTGGACAAACCATCACAATCCTTATGCCATGTGATTCATCTGTTGGACTTGCGGTCCCTTTGAAATGTTTTTTTGCCCTATCCCTTGAATTGTATCATCAAAACCGTTGAGAACCATACGAAATTTTAAAGAGAGAAAGGAAATTTGTCACTTATAAAGAGTAAAATGCACAGATAGTCCCTATGATTTGTCAAAATAACACCTTTAGTTCCCAACTTTTGAAAATTACACTCATGCTCCCTGTGGTTTGCTCGATTGTTACTCGGATAGTCCCTAGAGTGGATGGAGGTTAGTTTTCTCTATTAAATGGAAGTAAAATGACAAAATTAACCCTACGAATTAAAAAACAATCAAGAACTATTTAATCTTTTAAAAACTAAAAAAAACCTTTTAATTTATTTGTGGGACCCAACCACAACCTACTTTATCTTACACTACCACCACAACCACCATCACCACCGCCTTCAACCTCCACAACAACAAAACCCTAGCTAGTTAAATAGTGAAAACTAACAAACAACACTGGCGTTCAATCAATCAATTCATCATATCATTAACAATTAACATTAATCACTAATAACCTCTAACTTCATTCTCCAATCAATTAAGTTTAAGCCTCCTTGGAAACCGTCAATGGCATCGGTCATTGAAACCTCCTTCATCAGGCGGATCTGAAATCAATCTCGCCACCTCGCCGTCATTAAAACCTCCTACACCGGAAACCGTCAACGTCATCATCTTTCAGATCTGTTTCAGATCTATTTCAATAAACATTGTATCAGAAAGGAAGTTATTATCAAGCCCAAGTGGTGGTGGTGTGGGGTAGGTGGTGGAAGGTGGTCGTGCGGGGTGGCGGCAGGTGGTGGTGGGGGTTTTCCAGAGAGAGAGAGAGAGTCAAGTGTGTGTTTTAGAAAGAGTGAGTGTGTGTGTGTTTATATATATGTGTGTATGAATTTTTCTTATATTTTAATAAAAGAAAGGGGTAATTTTGTTATTTCACATGGACTTAACGGAGAAAACTAACTCTATCCACTCCAGGGACTATCTGAGTAATAAATTGTCAAATCATAGGGACCACCGGTATAATTTTCAAAAGTTAGGGACTATAGGTGTTATTTTACAAAACCAAAAGGACCATCCAGGCATTTTACTCCACTTATAAACTTGTTTCTTGTTTCATTTTTTTCCAAGGTGAGATAATTTTACCATAAAAAAAGTTTTTTAAGTGAAGTAGAAAGTTTGCTAATTGAAATAGCGAACTTCAATGTGTTATGTGATATGAGACGTGGAAAGGTCTTGTTAGCGAAAATGCTCAAGAATGCAATCTTGGATAAAACTTCTTGAAGATTTATAAAAATGTTTAATTATTATTAAGGCGTTTAATTTATTTTTTTCTTTTTTCTAAATAATTGTAACTAGGATTAAGACTCGCCTGCGTTGCGACGTGGGTACATCGTAAAGATTGAATTGATTAGTCCAAACGTTATATGATGCATTAACCATATGAAAACACGCATTTTGACGTATCCAATAATTCACTAGTACATAAATGACCAAATGATGCGGGTAAATTGGCTTTAAAATGCGGTTTTAGACCCGTATCTTATGGCATGGCATCTTATGGCTATAAGCCAAAAGGTGCGGTTCCAAAAGATGTGGTTCCAGACCCGCATCTTTTGACAATCTAAGCAAAAACTACATTTTTCCAATATATTCAAGAGATGCGGTTCTAGATGTTTAAGCGAAAAATAAAATTTGTTCAGTTTCCAGGAAATTTTAATATAAATTCCCAATATATTCTCATTATCTAAAAATGAAAATAAAATATACAAAAAACAAAATTAAATTAAATCCAAAATAAAATTAACCCAAGAACATAAATTACAAAGGTTTCAAAGTAACAGAAAATTACAAAAGTTTCAAAGTAATACAAATACATATATCTCTAAAGATGAGAGTGATATACAATAATTTTCCGGACCAATGTCTTCGCAACCAAACCGACGTCTTCAATTCATACTTGCAATCGGATCGTAGAAAATGCCTAACAAAACATAACATTACATTAATTAAGTGAAGCTTAAAATGTATAATCAAATGTACATATGTATAAACGCAATATTTAAATTCAGATATTAAAATACTATCAAACATGCATACACATAAAACATGTAGTTCCAAATCTACCCTACAATGCACATAACACATAAAGATCCAAATCCGCGACCTACATGTCGGACAATACTACATCGACCAATATTTCTACCAAATCATAAATCACTAACCATACAAAAAGCAATACTCATATATAAGCAAGTTTTTAGTTGACCCGTTAGATATAAATGATCATGAAATGGTAGAATTTGCGCTAACCTTGACACGTCTTTACGGAGTTAATGTCCAGCCCTCAGGTTTATGTCATTGAAATTTGCTCAGCCTTGTCATTGGGCTCCGAAGGCATCAAGTGCTCACAATATAACAAAGTTAAGCAAAAAAAGTCTCCTAATAAAAGCAAAAATGGTAATGCACTAGAAAAATGACATGCATAGGAATAAGGATAATAAACACCTAAAATTAATTATGTCCAACCTAGACATTTTTAACACCTACAATATTTTAGAGATCCGATGAATTGACACTAAATTACAGGTGACTAATTAGGTATAAGATAAAAGCTTAGAAAGCAAACTAGTTGTCCAGGATGTTCATGGGCTTTCTCTGTCCCAAACAGCTGCTCAACGAGTGCAAGAGTGTATTCCATGGTGGTTCCCTAGTGATAATTGGTAAAACCGGATCCTTGAGATCCCCCTCCTCTGCATCGTATTATATATATAGGATAAATACAATCTCCTATTTTTGAACTAGATTACAACTGATATTATTTACTAAATACAATTATAATGACTATTACGCCCCCGCAGTCGAAGCGGGGAGGAGACTCAATGCTGAGACTGGATCGAAAATCTTCAAAAAGGAGACGTGGAAGGCCTTTCGTAAAGATATCTGCTATCTGATATCTGGAGGGTACATGAAGAATACGAACTTGTCCTCGCTGAACCTGTTCATGAAAGAAGTGAATATCCAATTCAATATGTTTAGTTCGTTGATGCTGAACTGGGTTACCAGATAGGTAAATGGCGCTGACATTATCGCAGTAGACTAAAGTGGCACGCGTCGGCGGACAATGTAATTCGAGAATAAGGTTTCGTAGCCAACAAATCTCGGCCACGATGTTTGCAACCCCGCGATATTCGGCCTCAGCACTAGAGCGGGAAATAGTAGGTTGTCGTTTAGAGGACCAAGAGATGAGGTTATCCCCGTAATAAACACAGTAGCTGTAACATCCGTCAAAAACGGATTTTACCAAACCCGCTCCGTTTATTAACCGAACAGTCAGTTAAAAATTTCGTTGCAAATTAAATGCCTAAAATAATTTTAAACGATACATAATCAATTATTATATGGGAATATATAATTAGTTTTTGAAAAACTGTTAAAAATATGAAAATAAAAATGTTTTGTTCCTGCCGGGTTTCGAACCCGGGTCAGTCACGGTTCAACAACAGACTTAACACTCAACACTTAAACCACTGCGTCACTGATGTTCTTTGTTAAATGTTAGGATCATTTAATTGATAACGTGTCTTTCCGAATTCAAAACCGGCACCCAAAGTTGCAGTCGTCGGAAATCCCGGCAATCTCGCGAAACTTAACGATTCTTTCCGTTATAACGTAAACTTTAACTACACATCGGTTATAACCGACGTCTGAGTCCGCGACACAAATTATAACCGCCGGAGTTTTTCTAACCGACGAATCAAGTCGAAAATCGGACCAGATTCATCAACGATTTGCCTTATAAATACCCCCTCGAACCTCTCCAAACATTTTCGCTCAAAACCGCACCCTTTCTCGGCGAAAACTCACTCGCCGGAATTCTTCTGCTCATCGCCGGAAAACCGAGTCCTTAACTTCTAAGCCTTACTAAACCCTCTGAACTTATACCGAAGTCACCCACATACTTTGTAAGCTTTCTGAAGACTCTCTGCTGCAAGACACTCGTCGCCGGAAGTGATTGCTGTCGCCGGAGTTACGCCGGAGAAACAGAGGAATCCAGTCGGTATACCTCACGCCTAATTTCTTCATTCTTTTTATATAATATCACTTGTATTTAATCATCAGACACTAAAGAAACCGATTAAAACTTTGAACCAGTCGGATTTCTGATGCTGGTTAAAACTGACGAAGAAGATGAAGTTCGGTAAACATATAAGTATAATTAAAATCAAGTTATTACTCGGGTTAGACACACAGTCCAGCGGTGGACTGTGTGCACATTAAACACACAAAGGTCTCGAGTTCGAATCTCGTTCCACACACGCTGCCTTAATATAAATGCCTTTTTTGTTAACCGAACCGGAGGCCCCACTGTTATATGTTAAGTTTATTAATAACCGGAATACTAATCAAGTTAGACACACAGTCCAGTGGTGGACTGTGTGTATGTTTAATCGCACGTCACGAGTTCGAGTCCGGTCTACTGCACCGACTCGGACAATTATCTAACTTTTTAAAATAAGACAGAAAAGGAAATGTCCAGTTTGTGTTTAAGTATAATAAAAATCAGTTAAGTTAACAAGTTGGACACACAGTCCAGCGGTGGGTTGTGTGTTTGCATAAGCCACAGGTCCCGGGTTCGAGACCTGTGGAGCGCACCGAGTCTTGGATTAAATCGTTTTTAGAAAATAAAGGATTTTCTGTTTAACATAATTAATATATAAATATAATTAAAAACAGAAATATTTCGGGTTAGACACGTAGCTCAGTTGGTAGAGCTGCGTGCACGTGTACGGGAGGTCTCGGGTTCGAGCCTCACTCAGCGCACAATAATACATACGAACCGGTCAACAGCAACTGTCACAGTCAAAGTCAAAGTCAACGGTCAAAAAAAGTCAACCTTTTTTATTATTTTTATTTATTTATTTTAATTAAAAATCAATTAAAATACTTAAAAATAACATTTTTAAGGTTAGAAAATAGCCTTAAACTTACAAAAATACACCCAACAATCCTACTAAAAATGGATTAATAAAATCCGTTTACTTACCGAACCATAATGCTATTTATCTAGGTTAATTTCACTCGTGGTTAAAACCACTTCGCGTGCATTCAACATCATCAACCGAACGCACCCACTGTGAGTGAATCTTACAACTCTCCTTTTTAATTACACGTTTTGGGGTGTGTCATGTGTCACAAAATAATTAACTAGTTTATTCAAACTTGTGCCATACCATATCGTTATCTAAACTTAGATTGTTTATATTGTTGTGATTACTTATTTCATTTTGTCAAATTATATGAAATTCATTCATTAAGCCCATCAGTTCCTCGTGGGAGACGAGTTGAACAACGCGTACCTCAAAACCAATTCATCATTGTTCATGTGTATATCATTGAGTTTATATTGTTTATAGTTTTTGTCTTTCATATTATCATGTTTATGCAATTCATTCATTAGGCCCATCAGTTCCTCGTGAGAGACGAGTAGAGCAACGCATGCCTCTAAATGTTCCATTATTGTTCATGTGTGCTTTATTTAATATCTAATGATTGTTGAATAAGTTTACATCTATTTTTACTCATGTGTGGTTGTGCACTCATTTCATAATCAATTAAATAAACTTGTTCAAATGTTTTCCATAGGATTCACTCGCCAACTTTATGTTGATCCAAAAAAAACCTTTTTACACATGATACAGGTGAACAGGTTGAAGCAAGGAAAACATAGGAAATGCCTTAGAAGAGAACAAAGAAGCTTAGATTGATAGTTAGAACATGTTGTAATATTTATTGTAAATTTCCATTAAATTGTATTAAATGAATATGAAACGCATAATAAATCATGAGCTTTGATGATAACCCAATCATGCCCCGATCACCTTTTTCCGCTGCGGGTCGGGGTGTGACAGATTGGTATCAGAGCCATGACTATAGGGATATAGGATAGGTTATTAGACCCTTAGAGCCTATACTATAGTCTGCCTAAATTTTAATTGATTAGGTGGTTACATACAAACTTGTGATATTTATTTGTTTCATATTTGTTTATATTTACAGTCAAACATACATGCTTATATACATATTCATTATACATATATCAATGTTCATATATTCAATTCATTTTCATACTTTCATTATTCAAAGATTTTGTTGCAATTTTCCAATCTCATCAAAGTAAGTTCTGCGACGGGCATGTAGTAACTGGAAGGGTACAAGTACCGGTAGTCGGAACGTCCTGTCTAGGTTGGCATTCGTATAAATCCAATATAACGGACCAGTTTGCCTACCTGGGGACGAACGATGAGAGTACGAAGGACCTATTAGGCCAAAGCATGCCACACCAAACGTCGTTCGAACTAACCCCACTTTGAGGTGTCACCGTGTCTACACCTGGACACATTCCGAATATCACACGTTGTATACATATTTCTCGATTTTCTCCGGGTTTTAGTGTACGCAACCTGGCAAACCCGTGCGAACCATATGAAGAACCGGTATTCATGGGGGCCCACATGATTACAAAGGTGAAGTATGGCGGCATGTAGGGCCTAATGGCGAGCAAAGCCCAAGACATCCTATGGATGTAGTAGATTTATTTTTCTATAATTATTTTATGAATGTTCATTCCTAGTGCGACCCATGAACCCAAAAACATCTAACTCATACTCTTGACATGTATTCCTTGTAGATGTCTTCTAACCTCGCTCGTAGGAAGATGAGAGCAGGAAAAGCCCGCGAGCGCATGGCTGCCCTAATCGCTCAACAAATGGCTGCCGTAATACCCAATATTGTAATCCAAGTTCAACAAGCACTTGCTGCTAATCCTGTCAATCAAGCAAACCAAAACATTTTCAACTCTTCCCCAAATACCACTAAATGCACCTACAAGCATTTCAAATCATGCGACCCTCCAAAATACAAAGGGACTGAAGGCGTCACCGCTCTCCTCCATTGGTTTGAAGAAATGGAGAACATTTTTCTAAATTGCGATTGCCCCGATGATCGCAAAGTGCGTTATGCTACTGGTCGTTTATATGGAATAGCACTTACTTGGTGGAATACAGAGAAGGCCAAACGAGGTGTGGAAGATGCTATGACCTTAACTTGGAACGAATTGAAGGAAATCATGACCAGACGATTTTGCCCAAGGAGCGAAATCAAGAAATTAGAAGATGAATTTTATTCGTTGAAGCAAAAGGAAGGACACCACACCACATACAACAAAAGATTCCTCGAATTACATCAAATGGTTCCCAACATGTTCACTCCCCTCTACCGTTTGATCGAGCACTACATTTGTGGTCTTCCGTCAAAGATTCAAGACCCTGTAATAAGTACCAAGCCTGCAACTTTGGAAGCAGCAATGGAGCTAGCAACAGAGCTTACCGAGAACCGAATCCGAAACAAAGACTTCAAGGAGGAGAAGAAGAAGGATAAAGAATCGACTGAAACCTCCGACTCCACCCAAACCGAATCCCCTTCTCAACCCAACCCTAAGAGAAAAAGAGACGGGCAACTTTTCGCTGCTACCCAACGTAATCAACCAGTTTTACAAGCCATACCAATCCAAGCTATCCCAATCACTCAAGTGGCACCCAACTCAACCTACCCAAATAAGAAACCATATCTTGGACCTCACCCTCGATGCAACAACTGTTTTTATCACCATCCCCTTACTTTACCTTGTCGACTATGTGCAACTTGTGGACGCTATGGTCATTTGAGCAAGGTTTGCCGCACCTTTCAAAACCAAACCTCTTCCCCTACTCAAAACATGGCCCAAACTTATCATCAACCCCAATACCCCATGTTCCCATATGTTCGAGCTTGTTTCAATTGTGGCGACCCTACCCACTTTAGAAACACATGCCCTCAACTGGTTAACGTCATCAACACTCAAGCCCAATCAAACCCAGTTAACCAAGAAAACCCAACCACTAGGCCACCAGCAAGAGGAAGAGTCTTCAATATCAACGCCAATCTTGTCGAAGATAATGACGGCCCAAACGAAGATACCCAACTAGTCCTCTTCACCGAAGATCCAGATTCAACTCCTATCATTTAGTTTTATGTTTTTCTTTATCACATAGAACCAAACATAACTTAAGGATAAAGCAAATGAAACTTTGACGAGAATACGGTGGATACGCCGCTGGTACTTCCTATATATAAGTATTCTTGTCAAAGGATCAGAAGCATTATCTGGCGGTTATGAGAGGTTCCATGTGTAGACTGTTAGAGTAATTATTGTTTATTATTTTCAGTATATGCAATTGCCGAGGCCGCCTGCTCCCCATTTATGAGCGTTGAGCCTGTTCCCCATTTTATTATGCGGTTGAACCTGGCGTGCCCGCATACGATCGGCTCCGTTTGATTGAGCCTTGATCGCACAGTTCATTTTACATTTTCATTACATGCAATACGATCGGCTCCGTTTGATTGAGCCTTGATCGCACATACATTTTTCATTTTCAGTACATGCAATACGATCGGCTCCGTTTGATTGAGCCTTGATCGCACAGACATTTACATTATCAGTATCTTGTGGTTGTTGTGTTTGTTGTAGAGTCGCATATAACTAATCATAACTTGCGGATAAAGTCAATGAGAATTTGACAAGAATATGGTGGATACGCCGCTGGTACTTCCTATATATAAGTATTCTTGTCAAAGGATCAGAGGCATTATCAGGCGGTTATGAGAGGTTCCATGCATAGGCTGTTTGTGTGATTGTTGTTTAGATTAAGTTATTCATTTTCAGTACATGCAATACGCTCGGCTCCGTTTGATTGAGCCTTGAGTGCACAGACATTTTCATTTTCAATACGATCGGCTCCGTTTGATTGAGCCTTGATCGCACAGACATTTACATTATCAGTATCTTGTGGTTGTTGTGTTTGTTGTAGAGTCGCATATAACTAATCATAACTTGCGGATAAAGTCAATGAGAATTTGACAAGAATATGGTGGATACACCGCTGGTACTTCCTATATATAAGTATTCTTGTCAAATGATCGGAGGCATTATCAGGCGGTTATGAGAGGTTCCATGCATAGGCTGTTTGTGTGATTGTTGTTTAGATTAAGTTATTCATTTTCAGTACATGCAATACGCTCGGCTCCATTTGATTGAGCCTTGAGCGCACAGACAATTTCATTTTCAGTACATGCAATACGACCGGCTCCGTTTGATTGAGCCTTGATCGCACAGACATTTTTCATTTCAGTATTTTATGTTTGTTGTATTGGTTGTAGAGTTATATAGGACTAATCATAATTCACTGATAAAACCAATGAAAATTTGACAAGAATATGGTGGATACGCCGCTGCTACTTCCTATATATAAGTATTCTTGTCAAAGGATCAGAGGCATTGTTAGATGGTTATGAGAAGTTCTATGTAGGATATAGTAGTTCCTTGGTAACTAATCATAACTTGTGGATAAAACCAATGAAAATTTGGCAAGAATATGGTGGATACGCCGCTGGTACTTCCTATATATAAGTATTCTTGCCAAAGGATCAGAGGCATTATCAGGCGGTTATGAGAAGTTCCATATAGGATTTAGTATTGCCTTGGTTGAATTTTGTGTTACATTTATATCATCTTGCTATTTAAAGAGATTTGATTGTGTTCCATTTCTACATAAACTAACCTCTCCATCATAACAAACGAGAGAGGAACTGTCACCATCCAAACATATATGCTACCAGAATGTGGATTCAAATATTAGCTGTAAATCAATAGAAATAAGAAGAGCCGATCATATAGAAATACTGAATCGTAAATAGAGTCTTTCCAGCTTAATAGGAAGGAAGCTTAATCGATAGGAAGGAAGCTTAATCGAAATGAAGCAGAAGTTTTCTTCTATGATCGATCGATATACACATCAACAACTCCGAATTGGATTAGTTTCTCCTCAACAAATAAGTACTTGGTCCAAAAAAATCCTACCTAATGGCGAGATTGTTGAGAGGTGGTGTTTATTTATGTTCAAATATTAGCTGTTGTGTTTTATTTATGTCCCCTGTAGGTTATAGTATTAGAAGTTTTGCCTTAGGATATAACCATACCCTTCCAAACATATCCAAACTCTTATGCATGATATCATAGTTAGCGAAACAATTCTGCTTATCAATACTTTTACAGTACGCAACAAAAAGCGATTCCTGTAATAGGGTACTTAACCTTACAAGGGACGCTACCGCCTCAAACAAAAAAATTAAAAACTCTTACTTTTTCTAAGTATGTAACTGTCAAAACTAAACACCATCATTCTTTTAGTCAAATATATCACTATTTAAATTTCGAGACGGAATTTCTAAAAAGCAGGGGATACTGTAACATCCGTCAAAAACGGATTTTACCAAACCCGCTCCGTTTATTAACCGAACAGTCAGTTAAAAATTTCGTTGCGAATTAAATGCCTAAAATAATTTTAAACGATACATAATCAATTATTATATGGAAATATATAATTAGTTTTTGAAAAACTGTTAAAAATATGAAAATAAAAATGTTTTGTTCCTGCCGGGTTTCGAACCCGGGTCAGTCACGGTTCAACAACAGACTTAACACTCAACACTTAAACCACTGCGCCACTGATGTTCTTTGTTAAATGTTAGGATCATTTAATTGATAACGTGTCTTTCCGAATTCAAAACCGGCGCCCAAAGTTGCAGTCGTCGGAAATCCCGGCAATCTCGCGAAACTTAACGATTCTTTCCGTTATAACGTAAACTTTAACTACACATCGGTTATAACCGACGTCTGAGTCCCCGACACAAATTATAACTGCCGGAGTTTTTCTAACCGACGAATCAAGTCGAAAATCGGACCAGATTCATCAACGATTTGCCTTATAAATACCCCCTCGAACCTCTCCAAACATTTTCGCTCAAAACCGCACCCTTTCTCGGCGAAAACTCACTCGCCGGAATTCTTCTGCTCATCGCCGGAAAACCGAGTCCTTAACTTCTAAGCCTTGCTAAACCCTCTGAACTTATACCGAAGTCACCCACATACTTTGTAAGCTTTCTGAAGACTCTCTGCTGCAAGACACTCGTCGCCGGAAGTGATTGCTGTCGCCGGATTTACGCCGAAGAAACAGAGGAATCCAGTCGGTATACCTCACGCCTAATTTCTTCATTCTTTTTATATAATATCACTTGTATTTAATCATCAGACACTAAAGAAACCGATTAAAACTTTGAACCAGTCGGATTTCCGATGCTGGTTAAAACTGACGAAGAAGATGAAGTTCGGTAAACATATAAGTATAATTAAAATCAAGTTATTACTCGGGTTAGACACACAGTCCAGCGGTGGACTGTGTGCACATTAAACACACAAAGGTCTCGAGTTCGAATCTTGTTCCACACACGCTGCCTTAATATAAATGCCTTTTTTGTTAACCGAACCGGAGGCACCACTGTTATATGTTAAGTTTATTAATAACTGGAATAATAATAAAGTTAGACACACAGTCCAGTGGTGGACTGTGTGTATGTTTAATCGCACGTCACGAGTTCGAGTCCGGTCTACTGCACCGACTCGGACAATTATCTAACTTTTTAAAATAAGACAGAAAAGGAAATGTTCAATTTGTGTTTAAGTATAATAAAAATCAGTTAAATTAACAAGTTGGACACACAGTCCAGCGGTGGGTTGTGTGTTTTCATAAGCCACAGGTCCCGGGTTCGAGACCTGTGGAGCGCACCGAGTCTTGGATTAAATCGTTTTTAGAAAATAAAGGATTTTCTGTTTAACATAATTAATATATAAATATAATTAAAAACAGAAATATTTCGGGTTAGACACGTAGCTCAGTTGGTAGAGCTGCGTGCAAGCGTACGGGAGGTCTCGGGTTCGAGCCTCACTCAGCGCACAATAATACATACGAACCGGTCAACAGCAACTGTTACATTCAAAGTCAAAGTCAACGGTCAAAAAAGTCAACCTTTTTTATTATTTTTATTTATTTATTTTAATTAAAAATCAATTAAAAATACTTAAAAATAACATTTTTAAGGTTAGAAAATAGCCTTAAACTCACAAAAATACACCCAACAATCCTACTAAAATGGATTAATAAAATCCGTTTACTTCCCGAACCATAATGCTATTTATCTAGGTTAATTTCACTTGTGGTTAAAACCACTTCGCGTGCATTCAACATCATCAACCGAACGCACCCACTGTGAGTGAATCTTACAACTCCCCTTTTTAATTACACGTTTTGGGGTGTGTCATGTGTCACAAAATAATTAACTAGTTTATTCAAACTTGTGCCATACCATATCGTGATCTAAACTTAGATTGTTTATATTGTTGTGATTACTTATTTTATTTTGTCAAATTATATGAAATTCATTCATTAAGCCCATCAGTTCCTCGTGGGAGACGAGTTGAACAGCGCGTGCCTCAAAACCAATTCATCATTGTTCATGTGTATATCATTGAGTTTATATTGTTTGTAGTTTTTGTCTTTCATATTATCATGTTTATGCAATTCATTCATTAGGCCCATCAGTTCCTCGTGAGAGACGAGTAGAGCAACGCGTGCCTCTAAATGTTCCATTATTGTTCATGTGTGCTTTATTTAATATCTAATGATTGTTGAATAAGTTTACATCTATTTTTACTCATGTGTGGTTGTGCACTCATTTCATAATCAATTAAATAAACTTGTTCAAATGTTTTCCATAGGATTCACTCGCCAACTTTATGTTGATCCAAAAAAAAACCTTTTTACACATGATACATGTGAACAGGTTGAAGCAAGGAAAACATAGGAAATGCCTTAGAAGAGAACAAAGAAGCTTAGATTGATAGTTAGAACATGTTGTAATATATATTGTAAATTTCTATTAAATTGTATTAAATGAATATGAAACGCATAATAAATGTCATGAGCTTTGATGATAACCCAATCATGCCCCGATCACCTTTTTCCGCTGCGGGTCGGGGTGTGACAGTAGCCACTGGTGGAGCGTCGAGTGTCCGGACAACCTGCCCAATCTGCATCTGTGTAAGCGAAAAGTTCGGAGTGGAGGATGGCCCTAGAGTGAGACCGAGAGAAGAGGTTCCTTGAATGTATCGAATGATCCTCTTCAAAGCATTCCAATGATCCATTTTTGGAGCATGCATGTGCATAGAAATCTGTTGAACGACATAAGAAATATCAGGCCGCATGAAGGTTAGGTATTGTAATGCCCCAGCCAGACTTCGATATAAAGTCGGGTCATGAAAGTCTGCTCCGGCATGAGCCTGGAGTTTAGATTTAGTGTCGACCGGGGTGAATACGGGGTTGCAAGACTGCATGCCGGCACGTTCGATGATATCCTTAGCATAAGCCTGCTGAGATAGGAACATAGTGTCTTTGTGACGGGAAACCGAGATACTGAGAAAGAAGCTAAGTGGGCCAAGGTCTTTCATGGAAAATTCAGATGCAAGACGCGCCATGAGATTTTGCCGTAGTTGAGCTGATGAAGTGACTAATACGATGTCATCTACATATAAGAGGAGAAATGCCACATCGTTGCCGTTATGAAGGGTGAACAACGAGGCATCACACCTACTATGATGAAACCCCAACGTGAGAACGTACTCTGTAAATCGTTGGTACCAAGCCCGCGGTGCTTGTTTTAAACCGTAAAGAGACTTTTTAAGGCGACATACATGATTCGGTAGCTGTTGATTTCGAAAGCCCATGGGTTGATGCATGTAAACTGTTTCATTTAAAGTGCCATGTAAGAAAGCATTGGTCACATCAAGTTGATGAACGGACCATGACCTTGATAGAGCTATCGATAAAACAGTGCGTATGGTGGCAGGCTTGACCACCGGGCTAAATGTTTTACCACAATCTATGCCCACCTGCTGAGAAAGTCCGTCACAGACTAATCTAGCCTTATACCTTTCCAACGTGCCATCCGACCTATACTTATCTTTAAACAACCACATACATCGAATAATATTCATGTTTTGTTCACGAGGAACTAATTCCCAAGTCTCATTCTTAATAAGAGCATTATACTCAGTGGTCATGGCATCGTGCCAAACGAGTATGGACAAGGCGTCTAGCGGGTTTTTGGGAACAAGAACGATAGAAGACGTGTGGAGGTTAAGGTGACGCTTTGGTTTGTGTATTCCGTCCATCGCACGAGTACGCACGGTGCGAGTTGTTTGTGGAGGCGGATTGGACGGAACAGTGGCAGTGGAGGTTGGGTCGACACTGTGGGGTTAGGTGATTGGGGTATGGGAGGCGGAAGGTGATTGGGCTGAAAGGATTGGGC
Source organism: Scalesia atractyloides (assembly GCA_947069175.1). Lineage (NCBI taxonomy): Eukaryota > Viridiplantae > Streptophyta > Magnoliopsida > Asterales > Asteraceae > Scalesia > Scalesia atractyloides. Next base: position 27,416,194 of record CAMTDV010000006.1, read on the forward strand.
CGATGTGATTGTGGGTGAGAGAGTTGGGGTGATGGGCTGGAGGCCGTAGATGTGAGTGTGGGTGGATCAGAAGAGGGTGTGGGGAAGAGAGTGGTATGGGCCGGAGGTGAGCTGGTGTTTGAAGTCTCCTGGTTCTCGGGAGGGTTCGGCTGGGTTACGGACTGCTGGTTCGGGACCACAGCAGGTGGGTTGGGCTTATCGATGGAAACGGTGGATTGGGCCTGGATGTGAGGCCACAATGTTGGTGGAAACGGTGCGTCAAGGAAAGAGTAGGAGGGGGTGGGTGTTAGAGTGTTCGCAAATGGAAATATGGTTTCATCAAACACCACATGTCACGAAAGAATGATTTGCTTTGTTTGGAGATCAAAGCATTTGTAACCGCGATGGGTTGAAGGGTAACCAACGAAGACACAAGGCGAGGACCGTTTGTTTAGTTTGTGGATGGAGGTGGAAGGTATGAGAGGGTAGCATAGACACCCGAAAACCCGAAGGTGGTCATAGGAGGGGGTCCGAAAGTAAAGTATTTCGGTTGGCGTTTTGTTGTTGTATTGTTTGCTAGGGAGAATGTTTAGAAGGAAAGTGGATGTGTCAAGGGCATGATGCCAAAAATGTTGGGAAGAGAGGCGTGGGAGAGGATGGTGCGGATCATGTTATTGATGGTTCGAATCTTGCGTTCGGCTTTGCCGTTTTAGGAAGAGGTGTGAGGGCACGATAAGCGAAACGTCATGCCGTGTTGTTGGAAGAAGGTGTGAAAGGAGGAGTTAACATATTCTTTTCCATTGTCACATTGTAAGGTTTTTATTTTCTTGTTGAATTGTGTTGCAATAAGATTATAAAATTGAATAAAAATATAGTGCACTTGTGACTTTTTAGAAATGGGGTAGGTCCATAAGCAATTGGTTAAGTCATCGAGGAATAAGACATAATAACGGTGACCCTCCGAGCTTAAAATCGGAGAGGTCCATAGGTCACTATGTATGGTGTCAAATGGTGAGAAAGTTTGTGTATTAGAAGCAGTAAATGGTAATCTAACACTTTTGCCAAAAACACAAGACTGACAAACATGTTTATTCAACTTCCCAAAGTCAACAAAAGAAGATTGTTTAAGAGAATGCAATAAATGTTGTCCCGGATGCCCGAGACGTTGGTGCCATAAAGTCGAGGAAATAGCAGCGAAGGTAGACGGTGTGGTGGCAGTGCTTCCAGATCCAGGCAAGAGTGGGTATAAGTCACCGCTGCTGTTGCACCGGAGGATAGGGATCCGGGTCTTGTAGTCCTTCACAAGAAGCCAAATGGGTCGAATTCAACAGAAACAGAGTTGCCGTGGTGAACCGACGAACTGAAATTAAGTTTTTAATGAGTTTGGGAGCGTAAAGGACATTTTTAAGCATAAGAGGTGGGAAGGGTGGGGGTAAGGTTTGGTTGCCTTGTCCAAGTACAGGTATAACAGAGCCATTTCAAAGAATTATATTTCGAGGAATGCTATTATTAGAATAAGATTGGAAATTACCTGAAGTATTGGTCATGTTGCCTGTTGCTCCGGTGTCCATGTATTGAGTCGGGTCCGGTTGGTTTAGAGACATGGTGTAAAGCGCCTGGTCGATGTCGGTTGGCGTGTAGGCAGTGTAGTGGGCCTGATTTGGACGAGGGCCGAGAATACCATTCCCTCCATTATTCGAGTTAGGCCTAGGGGTGGTAGTGGGGTATGGGCAAGGAGGTGGAGGAGCCCATTGGTTCATTTGATTGTTGGTGGGTCAGTTGTAATTGGGCCAGTTGTTAGGCTGCCAACCTTGGCCATATGAACCAGGAGTATTGCCATACGAACCAGAGATGCCCCTGCCACGGCCAGATTGTCGTCCCTTACCACGACCGCGACCCCTGCCTCAGCCGCGTCCGCGTTCCGAATCTGACCCGAACTGGTTTGTTGTGCGGGAAGTATTTGCATTTAGAGTTGTGCCCGCCGTCTGGGCCTGGTGCAATGCCTGTTCAGCTTTTCGACTTTCAACTAGGACTAACTTCGAGCGCGCTTCATAAAAGGTCGGGAGAGGGTCTTGTTGTTGGAGTATCATAGCAATCCCTTCATATTGCTCATTCAAACCAGAGATAAGTTGAAGTACCAACCTGTCGTTTTCAACCGAAGAACCCACGTTTGCCAACTGATCGGCAAGAACCTTCAATTGTTGACAATAAGCAGATACGTTTGGAAACCCGTCAAGGTGGGTGTTTGAGAACTTGTGAAGTAGATGAATTGCGTGGGAGCTCTTTTCTCATGAAAGATTCCTTCAAGTGTTCTCCATGCTTCGTAAGCAGAATTGTTCGGTTTAAGAATTGTGTGCAGAAGGTCATTGGATATAGTAGCATATGTCCATTGGAGCACTGTGGCATCAAGGCGATCCCGCTGATCATCAACAGCCGGTTCAACCTTGTCTTTGTCTTTATCGGTGTCTGTGGAACTAGAGGCCATAGGTTTGGGTGGTCTGGGAGATAAATGGTCGATGACAAGAAACGCCCGGCACTGAATTTTGAAAAGTTCAGACCAGGACGCATATTGACCCGTCTCCATCTCCAAAGTGATGGGGATGAGACTCTTGATGTTTGTGACGGTAGTTGCTGGATGGATTTTAGGTTCCATTATAGGGTAGAATGAATAGGTTTATGAGGAGTTTGAGGAGAGAGATCAGAGACAAAGAAGACAGAAGTCAATGGTGGGAGGATGAAGGTGGTGGTAAGGTTACGGCCGCAGGATGTGAGAGGAGTTGGTTAACCTAGTTCGATACCATGATAATTGGTAAAACCGGATCCTTGAGATCCCCCTCCCTTGCATCGTATTATATATAGGATAAATACAATCTCCTATTTTTGAACTAGATTACAATTGATATTATTTACTAAATACAATTATAATGACTATTACCTAGTTTGACTAGTAACAACTTTTCCATCTAGCTGGATTCGTGAATCAACCACAATCGCATAAGAAGATAGCGTCCACATGGAAGATGGATCGCAAGTTGCCTAAAAGAAGAAAAATAAGTTAAAGTTGTATACAAGTACTGGTTTTCAAGTAGAATTAAGAGAATATGGCCATGGTGAGCTTAATACCTTCAAGTTCCACAGGAAACCCCATTTCCCAACCACACCAAAATGCAAACTCGATAGTTGAGAATAAGATTTAGGGGAATTCATATTGACATTCAGAGAATCACTACTATATCTATAAAATATTCAAGAACCCATTCACCAAAGTCAAGTCCAGTCGATAATCAAACCGAATAGAAAAGATGAACAAAAGAATATAGATCGAATAACCGTTAATCTGATTAATCAGAAAATAACTCAAAACTGATTACACTTCTCTTAACCTTAATCACAACTTTGATCAAGTTATATAGGACATGACTTGGTTACAATTAGAGTAGGACTAAACTTCCTAACTAGGTAATAATAGAATAAACCCACATGTTTATCTACCGTATCTATTATATATTAAATATAACTCATTTAATTATCTCTATTTAACTTAACCAAATAACCATATTAATCCATAACTCGAATTAGCCGGCCCAACCCGTCTCATACGCTCAAGTACAGGAATTAAGTCCAACACAAAGTAACTAAATTATCATGAAAATGAAAGGATGGATTACACTACACAATCAAGATTGAAGAACCCAATAAACAGATTTACTAAAACTTCCTAAATCAAGCTAAAAGATACAAAACCTATATACATTTGACAAGTAACTTGTATAAGCATTGTGATTGGATTAAACTTTAAGTAAATCAAATTTATATCAAACAATCATAACGTATTATATGTGACCCAACTCATACATAGAAAACGTAACATGTATGAAGGAAAACCTGACACATGCAATTGAAAGGAATTAATTAGAGCTTTCAAAAAGGGGAAAAAAGAAACCATAATTTTACTCCACTCGGTTCGAAACAAACTTTATGAAACATACATAAAATAAACAAGAAAACATATTATATCTGACCTGAATAATTTCCCAAAAAAGTTTATGTCGAAACGTAGAACAACTTGAATTTAAACGTACATAAAGACATGCACGTAAAAATGGTTTCTTTAAACGAAAACATGTTATATTTGAGCTGAGTCGTTTATAAAAAAGTTTACGTCACAATGTAGAATAAATCATATTTATACTTACCCCTACATAAAATATGCATGTAAAAAATAGTTTTTAAGTAAAGGAAATATAGAGGTAAACCGAAACAATATTAGTAAAAAATTTAACAGGTAAAAAATGTTCGTAAAACTATGCCAAGTAGCACTAATGCCACACTACCATCGACTCTCGGAAAAAGTCGTAAAATAAAAATAGATAAAATGGAAAAAGAAAACACCGAATGTAAAGCAGACTTAAAATCGTTGAACCACGCACACCCGTTACAGCGTGTTAATGCGAAGAAATTAAACAGAAACGTTAAACGTAGAAAACAATAACTTAGTCGATTTAGGATCTGCCCGTTGCAGCAAATTCGTCAAAAGGGGAAAAATTGACATGTTACAACAACTTGATAAATGTGAAAAATAGAGCAAAAAACGTTGAACCTCACATGCACGCTACGACGTGTTAACTCGTAAAATTTAGAACGAAACGTAAAACAAAAACTTCAAAAGATAAATCCAATTTCTGAAAACGAAGTTGTAAATAATAAAGTGTTGGGTTAAATTATAAAAGATGAAAAACTTTGGGTTAAAAGTAAAAAAAGATTAAAAGGGGGTTAAAATACAATTTCTGAAAACGTTTGGGTTAAAAGTGAAAAATCAAAAGTTTTTTTTTGAAAAACTCCTTAAGCTTGGGGTACAACACACAATGCCACAAAAAACTTGTTAATTTATAATATGGAAATAACAAACATATGTGAAAATCCACAAAAATAATTCATGAGATATTTATAAATCGATAAAAAATAGAACTTTAAAATAAATAGTATGAGTTAAATGCGTGGTTAGGGCCATTTTGCTAGTTTAGTCTAAAGGTTTTATTTTTTGTCTGTTGGTCCAAAAAGGTTTCACCGTTGCCATTTTAGTCCGCTGGATTAACTTCATCCATTTTTTTCTGTTAACAAGACCCATAGGCAAAAAATAAAACTTTTTGATTAAACTGTCAAAATGAGAATGTTTAAGGAAGTTCGCTAACCTAGTGCAGACTTTGTGAAATCCACTAAGTTAGGTTGCATACTTTGCCATGTCTCATGTTACGTGTTTGAACCCATTAAAGTCTGCCATCTCAATTAGCAGACTATATAGTTTCAACTCATTCACCAATCTACACACTCTTAAACTTTCTAAACCCACTACTCATAAAAATATTCTCTTTTATAAAAACTGAACCGCAAATCTTAATTTTTTCTTTTTCAAAAATATTACTAATATGATTTAGCCTCTCTGAAAGTATCCGATTAATATCAACGGGTCTTTTGTTCTGCTTAATATGATCCACCTGTACTATGTAATAATGCATGATAACATTGGTGAATCCCTCAAATCAAGTGGTGGTATGTGAGGATTTAAACCTAATGATGGATATTTTGGCTGTCTTTAGGTGAGTAGAATTAGAGAGTTTTAGCGCTTTTTTAGGGCCAATTACATATTTTCCCTTCCTAAGATCATTTATTACATATTTATCCAACCCTTAAAATCAATGACACATTTTCTCTTTCTAAACCATATATGTTACATATTTACCCATTTCATTAATGTATATTATATATTTACCCATTTCGTTAAAATTACTCTAGTTGATTGACTATTTTACCCTCAATGGACTTATTAATCTTTTACATATTTCTACGATCTAATACGATCAACTACATTTGAATCTCCATAAGCTAATTCTAGTGATATCTTGTAACGGATAGATTTGTCCAATACATATGATTAATACATACTAACTCTTTGATATTAGTGACGGTTATTTAATTTCAAAAATCAAAACTGAACCGTTGACTTTAAAACCAAACCACATTGAACCGTTACTAACGGTTTGATTCTGATTTTAATTTTCTTTAGCCCGTAGCCCCTCATATAAAATTCATAAAAATAATAATATTAAGAGTTAATTGCCAAAATCGTCCCTGAGGTTTGGGCACTTTTGCCATTTTCGTCTAAAATGACACTTTGGTATTATTTAGCCCCCTACGTTTGCAACTTTTTGTTATTTTCATCCAAATCCCTAACCTAGTTACCCAATTGCCTTGTTTAGGTTACTTTTTAACTACTGTAGCGTATTTTAGAAATTTACCAACGTTAAGGGGGTAAATTGTAATTATATTATATAGACATTATACTAGTCATTTCTTCATATTATAAGCAGATATAAGTGAACATAAAACCCTAGTTTTAATTAACACACACGTAACACAAGAACGATCAGTGAAGAATCAAGAATGGCGCAATCGTCTTGTGATTTGGAGCCAGATAATTGGTGTTTCAGAGGTGACAACGCTAATTTCAATCCCGACATTACATATGGTATGTTCTACCCATCATCTGATACTTGGTTCTAAGCTGGGGTTTAAGTTTAACTGATCAATCGTTTTTTCTCTTGTTTCAGCCAAATTTCCAACCTACTTCACCTTGGAATTTCACCATGGTGGTGAATTTGATGATTTGCCAGAGTTTCATTACAAAGGGGGTAAAGTAGACTACATTGACAAGGTGAATCCCTATCTGTTTTCTGTTATCATAGTCAATGAAATGATGCAAGAATTAGGTTATTCAGAGGAAGATGTAGTGGTATACAGTTTTAGGGAACCAGGAGAGATGCTAGACTCAGGTTTAAGATCTTTGGGTAGTGATTCCGATGTGTTGAAGCTGATTAAATATGCTGAAAGTTGTAGAACTGTTGAACTTTATGTTCAGCATATCAAAACATTTCCTAGAAATGATTTAAATACTGCAGAGGGCAAACTTAACGAACCTGAGTATGTTGTTTTGAGTGATAATGATAGTGATAAGGATAATGATAAGGATAAGGATAGTTATAAGGACAATTTTGGTGATGAGGACAGTGCTGAGGGGAGTGATAAGAATAGTGAAGATGATGACTCTGATTACTTGGTTGATGATGATCACATAGAATTGTTAATGTTGAGGAGAGGACTTGTTCTTGCAGGGGATAGGATGTCACTGGGCATGCAGTGGCCTGCATATGGAATATGGGATTATATGGAAGAAGTGATGGTGTTCCGGAAAGATGGGTGGATAGGGTATATGGTTACAGACATGGAAGAATGTGTATGCATGTCATATTGACACAATCAATGGCATGGATATGTGGCCAAAATCTGCATGCCCAACTACATTAGTTGCTCCAAAATATCATGCCCAGGTTAGGAGACCAAAAAAGAAGAGAAAGAAGTCTGCAGTGGAGGTTGAAGACCTGAAGGGAAAAAACAAGAAAGTAGGAGCAGAAGCTGATACTTCAAGCCAACAGATACCAACCATTGGAAAAATGCCAAGGAAGGGCAACTCATTAACTTGTAAGATTTTCAAGGAAAAGGGCCACAACAAGAGAAGTCGTGGAAACAAGACAGATTCTATGCCTTTGTTGGACTTGCAGATGGTTTTTGTGCAGTTTAGACTTGCAGTTGAAGGTTTTTGTGCAACTGATGGTTATGGTGCAGTTTAGACTTGTAGCTTTTGGTTTATATTAGATGGTCTCTGTTAACTGCTAAAATGCTACTTGAATGGTTAGCTTAAGCTGTTAATGGTCAACTGCTATGTTTAAGTGAGGAAACTGCTACGAATGTTATTTTTGGTTTGTGGTTTAAACAGTGGTATGAAACTGCTGTGAATGCTTTATTTGGTTTGTGGTTAACAGGTCTAAAAGGTCATTTGGTCATTTGCAGGTCTAACAGGTCTGTTTTGGGTTTTTGGTTAACAGGTCTAACAGATCTAACGGGTCAAGAGTGTTATGAAACTGCTGTAAATGTTGTTTTTTGGTTTGTGGTAAACAGGTCTAACAAATCATTTGGTCATTTGCAGGTCTCTGTGGTCTAACAGGTCTAACGGGTCATTTGGTCAATTTTGGTTCTGTCAAATGACACACACAAAATTGTCCGAACGACCAAAAGGTCATTTGCAAAATACACATGTGTTTTGACATTTGCATAACACATTACAATAACATAGATCATTACAATAACAAAGACGGATCATTGCATTATATTAACCGAAAGACGGATCATTACACTATAGGTCGATACCAAAAGACGGATCCTTACATTATAATACCCGATTACAAAAGATACCAAAAGATGGATCATTACATTACATACCAACTACAAAGTGCATGACCCATGACACTTTTTTCAACTACAAATATAATACAGAACCACAAACAACCAGGTGCAGCCTAGAAGTATTTTCATCACCCTGTTCTGTCGAGTCAATGTTCTTGCTTGTTGATCCCTTACCCTGATGTTGTGTGCCATTTCTCTTGCATTTTCTTCATGCCTTCTTATTGTATCCAGCAATGTAGGTATCATCACAGCAGGGTTTTCATTCATTGGAGGTTCAGCCCAACTCACAAAACCACAGGTGCGTCCCTGCAATTTGTACCACATGAATAAGGCAAAATAATTGATTATGCAACTAAACCCTAATAATAACACATACATACCGCTCTATTGCAGCAATGGAATCGACGACCAGGGTTTTGCGAGGTCCAAGACGTTTTTAGGATGGTCTGAGCACCGCTATTGCACACAACCATGTTTGGATTAATGAGGAACGAGGTGAAGAAGAACGGGGGAGATTAGGGTTTTATTCTTTTAGGTCTGTAATGGGTTTCTTGTAGAAGGAGGGTATTTAAACCACTGACATTATAACAACAATTAATTACAATTTACCCCCTTTATCATTGACATCTTTCAAAAGTAACCTAAACAAGGCAACTGGGTAACTAGGTTAGGGATTTAGATGAAAATGGCAAAAAGTTGCAAACGTGGGGGGCTAAATAATACCAAAGTGTCATTTTGGACGAAAATGGCAAAAGTGCCCAAACCTCAGGGAAGATTTTGGCATTAACTCTAATATTAAACATAAAAAGCATGTTAAACAATTTCATTGGCATATCAAGAAGAACCTGTATGAACAACAAGCAGAAAGTAGTTGTATGGACAACATAAAAAAAAGAATATGGGTTCATCTGCTGTTACAAAGCCTTGAATAAAGATTAAAAAAAAACAATATAAAAAGAAACAAATAGATGTTAAACTCAACTAATCTAATATAGTTATTTTATTAGCTAAAAAGTTTTTGTTGAAGACTTGATATCATAAGGGAGAACATCGGTGACCACTCCTTCTCACCACCGAACCTTTTCTGCTTCACTCTAAAAAGAAGATTTGTTGTTCGCTAAACAAGGTAACCCAGAATGTGGGATCTAGACTCCATTTTACACCAAACTCGACTATTTGTTCACACGAGACCGATGTAAAGCTCGACACAGGGTTGGTTCGCAGGTGAAACAAGCGTCACAGGTTAGGGCTCGTCACCATCACCTTGGGGTTGCTTGCAATTGGAACGATGTTGCTGGGGATGTAGGAAATCCAACAGGCATTTCTGGAAGGAAGCAAACTGAACGTTGGTGCTTTTTTAGAAAAGAGTTATGAAAAGGGTAGTTAAGTAATTTTATAATAAAAGGGAAAATGTGTAATTAATTTTAAGAATTGGGTATATTTGTAATAAAAGCACTTAGTAAGGGGATATATGTATATATCCTTTTTTTAATTAAAATAATAAAATTGTAAAACAATGATCCGTCACTGTTCATGCTTCATTTTTTTTGAACGAAAAATTTGGATCACTGACGGACCACTGGAGTATCATTGTGTCACCAACGGAACCACCCGATCCTATCCATCTCCACTATGCGTATTGCCTATACACCAATTCAGAAGGAGATCACTGGAGTATCATCGTGTCACCAGCGGAACCACCCGATCATATCCATCTCCACTAGACATAATACACAAATTCAGGAGTAAATCCAATAAATATGGGAAAAATCCCTTGTAGGAATCAAATCATGGGCCTATTTGTCCTAAAACCTTATCTCAACCATTAGATGCCATTAGGCTATAAAGCCATAGTATTATTTTGTATTATATACTCTAAATACACCTAAAGCAAAATTAATACATATAAAACGGGTACGAGATCTCAACTCCACTTGTCTTATTATTAAAATAAAAAAAATTACATTAGATTTTCATAATTGAAACATCTTAAATTTGATATTTAGTTTTGTTTTAAGGTTGCTTTAGTATATACGACTAGGCCTGTAATGAACCCAATTAATATGAATATAAGTATGTTCGTGTTTGTTTATTTAACTTTAATCGACACGAACACAAACTCGAACATATAATCGAACACATTTTTTTGTTCGTGTCTGTTCATTAAGAAACGGGCATGTTCGTGTTTGTTTATGTTCGTTCGTTTAAAGCCTAAACGAACAGTTCACGAACATAAATTAAAAAGTTAACTGAATATATTTGAATAAACATAAACAAACACAAATTAACATGATTTAATAAACATAAACGAATATAATTAAACAAATATAAACACTATTTAACATTAGTGACCAAAAAACAAAAAAGTCCAATATATTATAGTTCATCCGAAAACTATAAATTAGTGTTCATAGATACTAAATTTAAGTAGCTTTTATATAAATATTAAGTACGTGATCAATTACGATCTAAGAAAAATTTCAAAGTTTCATTTTTTATTACTAGAAAACTTAATTACTAATTAGTTATATTTATATAAATAGTTAGAAATCTAATATAACTATTTATGTATTTACTAAAATTAAAACGAACATAAATGAAATTCACGAATATAAATGAACGGACATAAATGAACATTCACGAACATATATGAACGAACACAAGGTGTGCTCATGTTCAATTCGTTCATTTAATTAAATGAACAAATTTTTTTGTTCGTGTTCGTTCGTTTATTAAATAAACGAACATAAACAAACTTTCCACCGAACAAATTTACAAACAGTTCATAAACGTTCGTTTCATTTTACAAGCCTAGTCATGTAACTTTTGATCTTGTCAAACCTCTAAGTATTCGATCACAATGTTTTACCTGCCCCTCTTTCTCATTTTGTATAATTGTATTAGTCAACCATTGTTTCTTCTTACTTATGAAACGACATCATTCTGAATTTTAGTAAGCCTATAGATACGCAAATGACCTAACCTAGTGGTATACCCGCATATCATGTGGTTAAAACTAAAGTACGATAAATGAATTTTAGGATTAGATTTTAAAATGTATGTCTGTAGTTAAAAAGATAAACTTACATACATTAAAATTAGAGGGAAAGTTATTGTACAAATAAACTTAACATACAAAATATACAAACTGAAGGAAAAGACAAAAAAACGCGGTGGTATTTTCATAAATATCAGTAACTATCAAAATTACCCTACAAATGATACTGTAGAGTAATTTATAAAATGTTCGTATAGAGTAATTTTGTGAAATGTTTTTGTAGAGTAATTTTGATAAAAAAAACTATATCTAACAAAAAAAAAACCCCAAAAAACCTAACCCAAAAAAAAAACTACCCCAAAATAAAAGCTAAAAACTAAACCATGAAGCTAAACCCACATAAATAAATGCTAACAAAATTACTCTACATAATCATTTTACAAAATTACTCTATAAGAACATTTTACAAAATTACTCTACAAGAACATTTTATAAAATTACTCTACAGGATCATTTGTAGGGTAATTTTGATATTTACTGATATTTACGAAAATGCCACCACGTTTTTTTGTCTTTTTCTTCAGTTTGTATGGTAAGTTTATTTGTATTTGATCTTTCCCCTACAAATTTGGTACGTCATGTTTACAACTAAAGTAAGGTATTTACATCAACTAAGCAACAAAACTAAGCCACAAGAACAACAAATAAACATATATGCTACAGTTCGACTCGAACCTGAGAAGGCGAATTCCTACAAACCGGACAAGCACTGTTCATCTTAAGCCACTTGTCGATACATTCCGTGTGGAAGCAATGTCGACACTCGGGTACACACCTCAGAGTCTCCTCGACATGGTACTCCGATAAGCATATAGGACATGCTGCATCCTCATGTCCCGGGAGCCGCTTGCTTTCACCAAGAACAACTTCCGTGTAAGACTCAATTGTGGCTTGGTCAACACCTACAATTCTTGGTGGCACAATCGCGCCTTCTGGCGTCACAGCGCTGATGGTGGTTCCCTGATTACAATCTTTGTGGCACGCAAAACATGCTAATGCAAGGGAGGCTGCCATTGTAGGTATAGCCATGGCAAAAGCTATGACTCTGATTACACCGGAAGGTGTTGGAGCTTGAGAATATGCAAATCAGATACTTAATATTTAGTTATCTTTTTAAAATCAAGTATATATGATGGGGTAGTCTGCTCAACCTTTTTTGAGGCACAAAGTGAAGCCCTTTTTGTTAAAAAATGTTTTTTTTCTCCTAGAGATCTAACACATGAATATACGATGTTGTATATGAATCCAAAAGTGCACAAAATCACAAAACATTCTCATATGTTGTTGGCAAAAATTCTCTATCCCAAAACATTCTCATATGTTGTTGGCAAGACCAAAATTTCTATAATCATATTCAAAGAATCAAAAAATGATATACAGTTTAGTCTATGCTCAACAAAACTGGGAGCCTTAAACGACAACTTAATTTTTTATACAGTCGAGCCACCCCCGTATCTTACCGTCAAGGGAGGAGTAACATTTTGTCCTTTTTGTGTTACTATTTGCATATCCACATGATCTACCAACTCTTTCACATTTCATACAATCAGGTTTACCCCATGTTAGAGTTATATCTTCATCATCTAGCGGTGACCGATACCAATAGCTATATGGTTGATCTACCGGCACTCTTAGTTGGCCGGTGATCTGGCAACTTGAACCACGGATCATTGATATCATGTCGGTCTTGGAATCGGTAGCAAAAGTCGAAACGAAGAATTACTGAGGCAAACAATGTATCTAAAAGCCAAACTTGCAGTCACATTACTTGGACAACTCAAAAGAGTTAGGGTTTGGAAGTAAGAAGCTGAGAAAGGTGTGTTAGAGAGGTTGAACGTTAGAAGTCTAGCAGGAATGCAGTTCAAGGGGTCGTAAATCCGAATAGATTGATAACGGTAATCGATACTTCTTACTGAAAACTCACCGGAGCCCAGGATGTTGATAAGCAGCATGTTTGGAAAAGCACAACGAAGATCAAGTCCAGCAAACCCGCAGTTTTTCGGCTGCTGATCGGTTAGTCGGAAAGGGAACCGGACTCCGGTTATGCTTTGGCCACAGTAGGAAGTTTTGCAATCATTTGATGCTGCTGAAGAAAGAAGAAGGATGAAGAATAAGAGAGAAAAGACAAGTTTGTAGGACTCCATACTGGATATCCAAGATTCTAAATGAACGAGGAACATGTGACATATCATTCTGAAGTTAAATGTCGTCGGTGGTGAAATATATAGCAAGTAACATGTTTATTACATGTAAAGCATTAAGATTTATGTCCTTTTCATATTTGTTATGAAAGTTGCAATTTATTATAGCTCTAACCACTATTAGAAATTGCCAAGCAGTTGCAATTGAAGTTCCACCAAAATAAAATAAAAAAGATCATATTGTTTTCTGGAATAGTTTTGAAATTTTAGAGTGTTTGAACGACTCAGCAAACCTCGAATTTTTTGGTGTATAACCTAAGAGGATCACAATAAGCATATATTTACATTATGTTTATAGGTGTCATATGTACACTTGTCCAACCAATCTCTTATGACTCTCTCATAAACCATAAAAACACTATTTCTCTCTCCTCTCTCTTCACTCCCACTCACATAACTCATTTTTTCTCATTCTTCACCACATATATATTCACACTCTCTCTTCTCCAACTCATCCCTTCTCTCCTTCACATCACCTTCTCTCTCCTTAAAAACACCAAAATACACCCTTATTGTGGGTGCTCTAAGACAAACCGATAACAGTTAGCATGTTGTTCGCCAAAATATTATTCAATAGTATTTTCAAATGATTTTATTCACATTACACATATTATGTAAAAGTATTTATCTAATATTTTCTTTACCGATTTATATTTATATATTTATATATGCTACAATCTTCATGCTAGGAAATAGTGCTAGACATTAGGGTGAGAGAGGTGCTCCCTCATAAGATGAGGGTAAACTCTTTATCTACCCAATCAAATCTTGTCATGTCAATTCTCCTTTCTAAGTCTCCTCTTGCACTAAAACATAAGGGACGGTCACCACTTTTGGGCGAGAGATAAACTATTTTTCTTTTTAAATACAAAAAAAAATTGTGACATACTAAAAAAATGTTTTTTTCCAACAAAAGTTTCCCACAAATTTCTCACGACTCAATTTTCGTTACAACTTTTCTACAACTTTCCGACAAAAAATAAAAACAAAATAACACAAAACTTTTCCACAATTTTATACAAAATTTCTTCATAATTGTAGCACTTGCAAAATTTCAAACGTTGTTCCTTTCGATCGGTTACGTTTTTAATAAAATTGTTTACAGAAACTTAATCTTATAAGGACCTTAATCCCTACACGCACGTTGAGAGCTAAAAAAAATATTGGACCTCTCAGGCGCCATGCGCCAGAATCTTGGGTATCTCCCGCGACGCGCGGGAGAGAACAGGACATGTGGCTCCGTTTCGCGACACGTGTCCAACCTACCTAAGACCGATGGCAATCTAAGCTTAGTTGACCTCCCCCGCGCCATGCGAGAGACACCCTGTCTCCCGCGTGACGCGGGGAGAAGCCAATTTTGGGTATATAAGGAGCGGCCTGGGACGAGTTCATTTGCACCTATTCGATCGAAAAATCGATCTCCTACTCTCTTTAAAATCTGTTTGAGTCCCGAAGCCCCCCTTAACCCCTAAACTTGCGAATCTCTGCTCCGTTGTAAGTATTTTAACCCCTGATCCCTAATTCATCACCCTACCCGATTGATTTAGGACCCACCAACGAATGTCGAGGTTCTGCCTGACTAAGTCCGTTGGGGTTCTGTCTCGTGTAGTATGACCACCCTACCCTATTGATTTAGGACCCACCAACGTATGTCAAGGCTCTGCCTGACTAAGTCTGTTGGGGTTCTGCCTCGTGTCGTGTGGCTAAAGTGACTTGGGTTATTTTACTAACACGTGATGCATTGTATTATTATTAGGAACTCAGAATTTGCACTAGGAAGCTTTAAGTTAAAAACCCTAAAGCTACAGGCGAGTACATAGAGTCCTCTTTTTCATTTCTAAATGTTTTGAGGTGAAACATATGTGCCTATTACTATTTCCATAATTTAAGTACAATATATATATATATACATATATATATATACATATATATATAACATATATATATATATATATATATTTGATTTATATATACAAAATGATTTTCAATGTGAGTATATAGTTCCCCTCTTTCACATTTCTAAATGTTTTGAGGTGAATTATATATTTCCAAATGTACAAGAAAAAACTAATTTACCAATGGTTTATATACACAACATGCATTACATTGTGCGAAACTTGATGGTACGTTGAACATGACAATGATACATTCATTAACTTTGATCACGCTGATCAGTAGTATGTTATGGTACCATAAGATTGACAACCTCATTTCCGCTTCCTAGGTTTGTTTGGAAGTTTCCTCTAAGAATGACAGAAACTGTGCAACGCATTTGCCAAACCTTTATTTATAAAGGTTTGTCCGACAGTCAACAAGGCTTGAATGTATTCTCCAACAAACCACACTTGTTTTATACAAAAAGGCAAATTGCTTTATATACAAAACAAGACGTTTGTTTACACAAGATATTTGGTTTTTACAAAGATATATGTTTATACAATACAAGACATTTGGTTGGTTCATACAAAGTCAGAAATGGTTTCTACGTAAACCATACAATGTTTCTCTTAAATCGAATGATTTCTCATACGGTCTTACAAAAGAAACATTTTTGTCAAAGATTCAGGGCTACAAAAATTTATTTAAAATATCAACTGTTGAAGTTTATTAAACATCGTGCAATATTCAAAAGCCATGAGCCGTGACAAAACCTATGTTAATCGCCAACATTCAATGTTGACTTTATTTTCACATATGTTTCAGGTACTAATGCATGATCAAGTATGCTACACATAGGATGGGCGTTGGCCTTAGCTTGATTAAAAATAAACTTAGTTGTTGTAATTTGTTTCGAATTCTCAAAGACGATGTAATTTATAAGTTCAATAAAACCAAACTTTATTTACCATGTGTTTGAATCAATTTGTAACGTGACCCCCCGACGTTTCTGCCGCGGGTTGTTTTTATTTCGCGGTCGGGGTGTTACAAATTGGTATCAGAGCCATGGTTATAGGGAATTAGGTTATTAGTAACACTTTTGACCTAGACCATAACCTTCCTAAGACCCTAACGCGAGTTATCTTGCGTCTAGATTTTTAATACAATACCATCACCTATCCTAAGGTGATAACAAAAATCTCAAATTCATTCGTAAAAGTCAAAGTTTCCAAAATTTTACAAGAAATCATCATCTATCCTTAGATGATTTGTTTATAGGCTTTTAAAGCCTTAAATGTTTTGAAAATCTCATCAAAATCTGGGTTTTAATAATGTGAACACGTGCAATCTGGAAGGGTGGATGCCTGTACCCTGAGTTTTTTTGTCTAAGGCTAGAGTGTTTGTACAAATCCACTTAATCGGAGTAGTCACTCTTACCTGGGAACTCTTGGGGTGAGTGTCCACTTATAGGCTAAAGCATGTCTTCGCTATACATTATAAAGACCCATTTACTTTGATTTGTCACCGTGTCGTTTATTCATTTTAAGTAAAGAATAAATTGATACACTCCTTATGCTTCATCGATATTTTAATATTTCTTTTTAACCATCCTTTACCAATCTCACTCGTTTCCTCTCATATTTCGTTTAGAATGCCCCCTCGTCGCGACACTACTCAAAACTCCGAAATGGTAGCTATGATCGCTCCACAAATGGCTGCGATACTTTCAAACCTTGTGACCCAACTCAATCAACTCAACAATAACAATAACAACAACAATGTACTGTGTAATTTCAAACAGTTCAATTCGGCTAAACCACCCAATTTCTATGGGTCTGAAGGAGCTACTGGTCTCCTACAATGGTTTGAAAGCATTGAGAACACTTTTCGCCATTGTCAATGTCCCAATGAGCGCAAAGTAGAGTTTACTTCAAGTGTATTCCAAAAAGAGCGCTCACATGGTGGAATGGGATCATGAGAGATCGAGGTGTGGATATAGCCATGTCACAAACTTGGGGAGAACTTAGAGCTCTCATGATGAAAGAATTCTGCCCACGCAATGAGATAAGGGCACTTGAGAATGAATTCCACGATCTCAAGCAAGATAGTGGCGAGAATCGTGCCTACACAGATCGATACGAGGAATTGAGCCTACTATGTCCCACTATGGTCACGCCCTTGGATAAGGCCATTGAAAAATACATTTATGGCCTACCTGACCCCGTTCAAGACATAGTTACCGGTAGCCAGCCAACCACTTTTAGAGAAGCTATTGAACTAGCCGCAACTCTAACGATTCTCAAGTCAAGAAAGGGAAACTTTTCCGTAAAGGTGACAAGAAACAATCTGTTAAGAATACCCCAGAGAAACCAAAAGAAACCAAGGCTGAACCTCCCAACAATTCAAGGAAGCGTAAGGCTTCAAAGAATTTTACTGTTATTACCCCAACCAACCAAGTTACCCCCAACCAACCAGCTCAACCTCCTGCTAAGAAACAATATGTTGGTACTGCACCCTTGTGCAACCGATGCAACAGTCATCACCAACATCATTTACCATGTCGCCAATTTACCCTCTGTGGGCGGTTTGGTCACCTGGCCAACGTTTGTCGTTCTACACCTACCCTGAACCAAACTGTTCCAAATCCTGTTCAAACTCAAACAGTATCTAACCGCCCTCATTTCCCACCTGGATCCTGCGATAATTGTGGTGATCTTACTCACTACCGAAACAATTGCCCGAAGCTTGTTAATGCTAATCTAGCTCGTGGACGCGCATTTAACATGAATGCTAATGAGGCTCATGCTGACAATAACGTGGTTAATGTTCCTTGTTAATAACCATCCTGCTTCTATTCTTTTTGATTCAGGTGCCGATAAAAGTTTTGTATCCATAGCATTTGAACCTTTTCTTTTGACGCCCCGAACTAAGCTAGGAAAACCTTTAACGGTAGAAATAGCTAATGGCAAACCCCTTTTTCTTGATTCCATTATTTTCAATTGTCAACTAAACTTCAATAACCATCTTTTTCCCATTGACCTCACAATGCAACTTGGGAGTTTTGACGTCATAATCGGGATGGACTGGTTAACCAAACACCATGCTAGAGTAATCTGTTTCGATAAAATTGTTCGTATACCTCTTCCATCTGGCGAAATCTTAAAAATCCATGGAGAGGAACCTTCTAGTAAACTCAAACTCTTGATGTGTACCCAAGCTCAGAAATACCTACGAAAGAACTATGTAGCCTTCTTGGCGCATATCATGGAAAAGAAAGACAAGATAAATAGTATTCAAGACATCCCCATTGTTCGGGATTTTCCCGAGGTATTTTCGGAAGATCTACCTGGCTTACCCCCTGTACACCAAGTGGAATTTCGCATCGATCTTATACCTGGTGCCACCTCAATTGCCAAATCCCCTTACCGTCTTGCACCATCTGAAATGCAAGAATTGTCGAAACAACTCCAAGAGCTTTCAGACAAAGGTTTAATTCGCCCGAGTTTTTTACCTTGGGGCGCTCCTGTGCTTTTTGTGAAAAAGAAGGACGGATCCTTTCGCATGTGCATTGATTATCGTGAGCTCATCAAAGTCACGATTAAAATCGATATCCCCTACCTCGTAATGATGATCTTTTTGATCAACTACAAGGTGCTACCTGTTTTTCAAAGATCGACCTCCGTTCAGGGTATCATCAACTTCGTGTACAAGAAGAAGATATTCCCAAAACTGTTTTTCGAACCCGATACTGCCATTATGAGTTCACTGTCATGCCTTTTGGATTAACAAATGCTCATGATGTTTTCATGGACTTAATGAATAGGGTTTGTAAACCATATTTAGATAAGTTCATCATTGTTTTTATCGATGACATCTTGATTTATTCGAAATACTAATACATGATCAAGTATGCTACATATAGGATGGACGCTGGCCTTAGCTTGATTAAAAATAAACTTAGTTGTTGTATTTTGTTTCGAATTTTCAAAGACGATTTAATTTATAAGTTCAATAAAAACAAACTTTATTTACAATGTGTTTGAATCAATTTGTAACGTGACCCCCCGACGTTTCCGCCGCGGATTATTTTTATTTCGCGGTCGGGGTGTTACAATAATAAGCATTTGTAGCAATTTCGTCATAAAATTAATTACCTTTGTGACAAAATTCCTACAAAATATATTAAAATTTTATATTGTTTGCTACTACAACAAAATGTAATAAATAAATTAAAAAATCAAATTTCTAAATTTGTCGGAAATTTGTAGGAATTAGCTACAAATTTGTGAAAATTGAAACTTATTTTATTTTTAATTACTGAATTTCAGTAAAATTAATCATTTAAAAAAATATAATGTTGAATTTGTTGGAAAATCGTAGCAAATTGACCTCGTTTTCTACAGTTTTCCAGAAAAAAGTTATTTTATTTGTTATGTTTTAATTTTAGTAAAATAAATACTTTTAAAACTAAAATGTTAAATTTGTCGAAAATTTATAAAAAATTAACTCTATATTGTTATTTTTATAGATGATTCAAACAAGCAAGATGGGCCTACTAATAATTGACTCTATAAATGCTCAAGTCACTCTTGGTTAGGGGTGTAAACAAGCTGAGCCAACTCGTGAGTTACATGGGATTGCTCGCTAAAAACTCAAATCGAGTCGAGGTTAAACGAGCCCGAGCTTTTATTGAGGCTTTTATAGTAAACGAGCCTGATCCGAGCTTCACATATCGAGCTCGAGCCGTCTCGCAAGCCTAAACTAGCTTTTGATTTATATAATTTATATTTTATATACTAAATACATTTATTTAATATATTTTATTATATACAAAATTATGGTAAAAATATTATTCTATTGTGATTTTAATGAATGGTTCTTAATTTATATAATTTATATTTACTAAACTAAATACATTTATTTAATATATTTTTATTATATAACGAAATTATGATAAAAATATTATTCTATTGTGATTTTAATGAATGGTTCTTAATTTCAGCGAAGGGAATGATGCTTAGAGAAGCCACCAAGAAATGAGAAATGGTTACTGACACTACAAGAAACTTGCGTATTATTCGCAACACGTAATCATGTCGCTGCTATTGAACGGCGTCGCAGCTATTGGCGTTGTCGGTAAATGTGTGATCCGTGTGCAGCGAAAACTGATTCATCCTGGCCCTTGATGCAAACATGATCCAATGGCAAGTTGATCTTCTCCTCAAACAAACACACTTGATAAACTTTTTCATCATCCTCCCCAAAAACATTCATAACCTTTCTTCTTGGAAGGCTGCTTCTGAGAGAAGCTCCGGCGATAAGTCAAGCTCCTCTACTGTTGAAGATGTCCACAATCAACCACCACCTCCGCCCTCCGTCAACCACCACTGTACCAGTCAAGCGCCGGGGAAAAGCTCAAGATCTGGCGATAAATGAAGCTCCTCCACTGTTAAATACGTAGAAAGCCAACCACCACCTTTGCCATCCTTCAACCACCACCGTACCAGTCAAGCTCCTGCGAAAAGCTCAAGCTCCGACGACAAAAGCTCCGACCAGTCTTGACATTTTATGTAGATTTTGTGTAGTGTTTATCAATCATAAAAGTTAACAAGTTTAGGGGGATTCGTAACTTCTTTGTATAATTTTGTGTAGATTTTGTGTAGTGTATAATTTATAATTTTGTCTAATTTTTGTAACTTCTTTGTCTTCAATCATAAATCATTCAAAAAGAATCACTAGTTTATTAGGCCGGCTGTTTGTAACTTGGAAATCCGTCTCCGGCAACAAAATCTCCGGCAGAGGCATTAGCGGCGACACGTAACCAATAGCAGCGACAAAAAGGGCCTTTAGCCGCGACACCTCGTGCCGCTAAGGTACCCGTTTCTTGTTAGTGTGATTATATGGTTTTTTAATCTTTATAACGATTGCCCACTTCCTACTTAAATCTCTTTGTCAATTTTATGATCAATGTCTATGTTTTTTCTTAAAGTTATTATATGTTAATGGGAATAATAGAAGTATGCATGATTTGAATCTGGTAGGATATTTTAGATGAGCAAATTATCTATACAATCATTAACTATACATATTGTCCCTTATAAACTCTATTGCCTATAAAGTCATTAACTGTAGATAGAGGTTGCAATTCGCGTTGAAACAACTTATCTATTACTTGTTTAAAGTAGGTCGACGTACCAAATCTAGGTTAAGAGGCCATTAGCTATTAATCATTTGTTTTCATAGTTTTGTTATTTCATTATGTAGTGACGGGATGTTGCAGCCCTTCATACTTAATACGCATAATATCTCATTGAGTTCCACTGAGCTTATCAAAATATGAGTCCCGTTTATAATCTCATTTGATGGGTTTGAGTTCAATTTAGTTTCTTAAATTAATTACAAATTATTGTAAACTTACAAAATTGATCATTCAGTTGCTACAAGTTTAAATAACATAACACATCTAACTTTCTTTATAACTAATAATGCATTGAACTTAAACCACTTACCATTTGACCTGTTTGTATCTAAACAGGTTGAAATGATCAATCTCTGATAGGATCGTCCTCGATAGCACAGGAACCTAGAGTTTGTATCTAACGTCCAAATAGGGGAAACTAAATAACGTGTTAATCAAATAACAAGAATTACTCATTAATAGTCAGTTTATTGATCAATGTTCATAAACGTTTAAGTTCCGGATCCGACAGGGCTTCGCCATCATATGCCAAAGTTACAAATGAGAGATCACAATCCACCTATTTATAGACTGCCAAGTTTGCTTGGGAATAACAAGTTCAGGCGAACTTGTCTTGAACAAGTTCGGCCGAACTTGTTCTCACAACATGCTCCGGGCGAACTTGGTGTCCAACACACATAAATACTTCGTTTTCTAACGCGATCTCACCTATTCTAAACAGACTCGATACAAAACTAAGACATAGACATACTGTACTAACAGACTCCCCCTTGGATATCGTCTTCGTCTTGATCATCTTCAGAAGCTCTGTTCATTCATACTCGTTCTAATATAATGACGTAGGCAACAGACATATGCACCAACAGACTCCCCTTTGGATGTTGTCGTAGTCATTTGACTTCAAATAAGTTCCTGAGTCTTTAATATACTCTTGATCTTTAGTCTTGAGTAACTTTAAAGTCTTTGATCTTCAAACATTCTCTATTTCTTGAGTTGTCTTGATAAAATTTAATCACCATGCTCCCCTTGCTGTGAGCTATGCTCCCCCTTTCTTTGAGCTTTCTGGTATCTTCATTCAACGTTTTATCCTGCTCCCCCTAAAACTTTACTTTTGTTTCAAAATTCTTAGACATTCAAATAACATTTCAGATTCAAACTTTGAAATTTAATAACATCAACATTTCAAATTTTAATCTCCACTTTAATCTTTTCAAACCTTTAGATATTCAAGTTCAAATTAATAATCTTGAACACTTTTACATTTAAGAACTTAACCATTCATATGCTTATCAATTATGAAATCCACTTAGTTGACAAGTCCAAGTTAATGACCTTGGTTAACTACTTTTGTCTACCGAGTCCAAGTTAATGACCTCGGTTCGACCCGTTGTGAACAAACTGATTTTTCTTCAATTTTAAAGTTTCATTTAATGAACTTTTCAGTACTTTCGATCATTTTGATTTTTCACAGATGTCGTTAAGATTTTCACCATTATAGCACCTTACCAGACTTCGAAGAACCATTCTCCATCATTGGATCGTCGAAACTAAAGTAGAAACAAATTCTTTTTGTATTTTAGAAAGTTTATGCTAAAACACATTGAAAATCTTTTTGGTTTTAATCTGTAAAGAAAAATAAACTATGTACAAACATATTTACAAACATATTTTTGTGAATTCATGTCTAAGGATCATATCAGTTGTTTGAGACATATCACAGTACCGTTGACCTTTTTGAGACTTTATGTTTTAAACTCGTCTACCTAGATTGTCGATATGTTTGTCCACTTAAACTTCGACAAATTTCTCAGTTGTTCCAAGATATCTTATGTAGACTTATGAAACTTGCCTTAACTATGGTTCCCATCTCATAATATACTCCCGTATCAAGATTCCCTAGATTCATCTTACAGGTGAATATAGCGTAACTAATATCTGTATCTGGGTTATGCGAGACCTTAAGAGCTCAGGTTAGTACTACCGTACAGACAAAGAGATGAAGGCTCGACTTTAAAGTGTATTCCACTTAAGGAATCTTTTAATCACTGCCAATGATTTGATCTTTCGATTCTTTTCAAGTTTGCATGCAGTTTAGGGGTTTTTAGCAAAAGAATTATAGAAGTTCTAGTCTATTGCTTCCGCAATATCAGAAGAACTTGTATAATACCCAGATATCAATCATCTAAAAGACCTCATATCTCAGAATCAGGAAATCTCTCAACCGAAATTTCGGAGTACTAAGTCCATATATCCGAGAGATGTTAATCCACAAGATTAAGCAGTTGTAAAATTTAGTTTATATCTCGGAAAGAATTTATGAACGTGTAAAGGCCTATCGACACATCCATAGTAAGACTTGTTTATCACTTTTTAAACTTTACAATTCTATAGCATACTGTGTAGTCCACTGATTTACTATCATTTCCTTTTTTATGACACAAAATTCTTTTTGTCTTTTTAATGTTTTTGTACTTTTTTTTAATTTTTTAATGTTTTTGAATTTTCAACTTTTTCATATGTATTTTATTTTTCAAATTTTTTTACTCCCCCTAAAATCAAAAACATATATATTTTTTTGGATTTTAGTTTTTAAGAAATTATAATCTAAAAAAGTAACAAACCAATGTGCATCACGAAAACTTGTCGTCCGATCCTTTTCAGCATCGCATCTGCATCTGCACCTGTTCATCAAACATACCATTAATCTTGTTAACGTGAAAGGATAACTGGTTTTGAAATAAAAATCAGTTTTCTGGTTCAACGGTATGATTTTCACAATTTGATTCTCACAAATTTTCTTTTCAACTTCTCCCCCTCAAAATGATAAAGATTATGACATGTGCAGAATAAGTTAAGTTGCATGAAGCTCCGCTATCCAGATTCAACTTTGACAATGTGATCTTTAGAGCCCCTGCACATGAAAAGTAACTACTTGAATAGGGAAACCCATACCTTTTTGGTCTTGGTTGAACTTGATAAAGATCATCGTAATCACTTTCAAACTCATCATCATAATCAAAATTATCATCAAACATTTCCTCCGATGTCAACTTTGAAAACTTTTCGAACTTTTCTTTCTTAGTTTGTTTTGAAAAATTTAACTTTGAAAGATCATTTTTTATTTGTGACTTGTTTGATTTGACATTTTTAGTTTTATCAGAAACAGACTTCTCATTTTCAGATGATGTTTTCTTCTTTGCAACCCATGATTGTGATTTACTTCTTGCCTTTTTGATATAATCTAGAATCTACGTTTTCATTCATTTTGGAAGTTTCACCTTTCTCAAAAATTGAGTTTTCAAACTTAGGTTAAGTTTTAGGTTTCACTTTGATTTTAGATTCTTTGTTTCTTTTTAACATTGTGATTGGTTTCACAATCTCTGGTTGCTTTTGTTTTTCATCTTTTGAAATTGTTTTCTTCAGTGATACACAGCTTTGAATTCGACACTTGCGAGCAATATGGCCAACTTCATTGCATTTGAAGCAAGTCCGACTATCATGTGAGTGTCCACTAGTGGTTTTACTCCACTTGCGGATTTAGCATTGTCCCGAAGTTCTTTCTCTTTCTTGAACTCATCATTTGATTGCTTACCGATCATTTGATTGTCCGACAATCATGTTCTTGAACAAGTTCGACCGAACTTGTTCTCACAACATGCTCCGGGCGAACTTGGTGTCCAACACACATAAATACTTCGTTTTCTAACGTGATCTCACATATTCTAAACAGACTCGATACAAAACTAAGACATAGACATACTGTACTAACAAACTCCCCCTTGGATATCGTCTTCGTCTTGATCAGTCTTCAGAAGCTCTGTTCATTCAGACTCGTTCTAATATAATGACGTAGGTAACAGACATATGCATCAACACTCTCCTAATTTACTTACGTAAGGAAGCAATATCATGCTTCACCCATATATATTTTGAGCACAACTTGTTTTGACTTGTACTATTTTGAGCATACGTATATATGTATGTAAATATGTATCTTATGTATTAATTATATCTAACAAAATTTCAGGTCCAAGATGTTCAAGCTGAATTAGAAAAAGAAATGGAATGTGATGGGGTGAGAGCGGTTGAACGAGAGGAAAGGAAACAAAAACAATAAAAACAATTTGAAGATATTATCAAAAACTTAGCTGGTAAGTTATCTTATTTTGTTTTGTATTAGAACACATGTTATCTAGATATGTGAAACGTTATGTTTTAGTTTTGATAAAAGACTATGAAAGAGAAGCAATATTTTATAATATGATTTTACATACTTATCATTTGAATTGTACAATAGCTTTGAAGAACAATTGGAATATGAGCGGGTCGAGCGTAAAGAAATGGAGCAATGAAGCAAGTTGAAAGAGATCAAAGAGAACAATGAATACAAAACCGGTTAGAAGAAATGAGAAAATTGATTGTTTTGGTACTCGATGGTTGTTTTGTGTATTGTTAAGCTCTACATGTTAAAAGTTGTAAGTTTGAATTGAAAATGTTAAAATTTGTATTTGTGGGTAATTTGTAAAATAGGATTTTTATTAGATTTTTTTTTTTGCATTTTTGTTTGATAAAATTTGGGTTTTTTTTATTATTTTATTTTTATTTTTTTAAATGTAATTTATTGTCAGAATCTTGTAGGAAAAAAACGATAAAACTTTATCGGGTTTTGTAGGAAAAAAAAACCTTTTTGTCATAAATTAGTAGGAAAAAGAAAAACTTTTTTTTCGGAAATTCTTAGGAAAACGATAATACTTATTTTCTTTGTAGGAATTATCATTAATAATAAATAAAGAATAATATTAAAAACATAGTTTTGTGAGAAATTTTGTAGCTACTTTATAATAAAATCAAATAATAAATTTTTTGGCAAATTTGTCATAGAATTTGCGACACTTGTTTTTTGTGTGAATTTTGTCAAAAAGTTTTTTGGAATTTTGTCACTAAACTGATTTCCGACAAGTATATTTCACACCAAAATATTTGTTGCAAAATTGTTGCAACCACCATTTTCCACATATTCCCAACAAATATGGCTGTAAAAAAAAATCAAATTTCTAGAAGAGTGATTGGTTGAAAAAAGTGACCCCACCATTATCCAACTCTATCTCTCTTCTTCCTCAATCGGCAAACACTCACCGCTTTTCGATTCAACGCTCGAGGTGGGGAAGGTCGGCGGCGATGTTGACGCGCGGTAAAAGGGGTCACCGCCCCCTTCCCCGCACCCACCCCGTTCACCCTTATATATACTACAATCTTGGGAATGGTGCTAGGTGTCACACCCCGACCCGCAGCGGAAAGGTGATCGGGGCATAATTGGGTTATCATCAAAGCTCATGACATTTATTATAACGTTTCATATTTATTATTACAATTTAAAGGGAAACATACAATCATAATTACATCATGTCCTACACATCATTCTAGACTTTATTATTTTCTTCTAAGGCATTTCCTATGTTTTCCTTGCTTCATCCTGTTCACCTGTATCATGTGTAAAAATGGTTTTTGGATCAACAAAAAGTTGAAAAGTGAATCCTATGAAAAACATTTGAACAAGTTTATTGAATTGATTATAAAATAAAGTGCACAACCACATATGAGTAAATATAGATGTAAACTTATTCACAAATCACTTAATATTAAATAATGCACACACATACAATAATAGATTGTTTTGAGGCACGCGTTGCTCAACTCGTCTCCCACGAGGAACTGATGGGCCTAATGAATGATTTGTATACAACTTGACAATATGAAATACATAACTACAAACAATATATACATTCTAAGTTTAGATCACAATATGGTATGGCACAAGTTTAAATAAACGAGTTAATTTTAGTGACACATGACACACCCAAAACGTGTAATTAAAAAGGGGAGTTGTAAGATTCACTCATATTGGGTGCGTTCGGTTGATGATGTTGAATGCGCACGAAGTTTGATTTAACCACGAGTGAAACTAACCGATCAGCGTCTTTCACAAAACTCCGGCGAAGACTCGACGGCTCTGTTTGTGAACTTCGGCGATTCACAGTGTAAGATCAGAAGTTTCAGAGGTTTTTTCCGGCGAGAGCTGAATATTCCGGCTACGTCGTCTAGGATAGATTCGTGTAGATGAAATCTCGGTTTTCCGGCGAGTGAAAATGCGTCGAGAAAAGGTGCGATTGTGAGCGAAAAGGTTGACAGAGGCTTGTGGGTGTATTTATAGGAAAGAATCGAGATGCATGTGGTCTGATTTCAGTCTTGATTCGTCGGTCAATGATTTTTTCGGCGATTATGACGGATGTCGCGGACTGGACATCGGTTATAACCGATATAATAGTTAATGCTTCGGTTAAATCAGAAGAAACCGTCCAATCTCGGCGAAATCGTCGGGATTTCCGACGACTGCGATTTGGGCGCGTCAGTTTGAATTCGAGATTTATGTTATGTATTAATTGTTTCCAATAATGAACAAGAAACACAAGTGGCGGAGTGGTTGAGCGCGTGTGTGTTAAGGCTTTGCATAATAGCTGGTTGACCCGGGTTCGAAACGCGGCTTCAGCCTTTTATTTTTATCTCATTATCTTTAATACTTTTTCAAATGTAACTTTTATATTCTAATATATTTATTAATTATGTATCGTTTAAAATTAATTTGGGCATTAAATACGCAACGAAATTTTTAACTGATTGTTCGGTTAATAAACGGAGCGGGTTTGGTAAATCCGGTTTTTGACGGATGTTACAGTATCCCCTACTTTTTAGAAATTTCGTCCCGAAATTTAAGTAGTGGCATATTTGTCTAAAAATGATGGTGTTTAGTTTGACAGTTACATACCTAGAAAAAGAGTAAGAGTTTAAATTTTGTTTGAGGCGGTAACGTTCCTTGTAAGGGTTGAGTACCCTGCTACAGGAATCGCTTTTTGTTGCCTACGGTAGAAATATTGATAAGCGGAGTTGATTCACTAAGTATGATTTCATGCGCAAGAGTTTTGATATGTTTGGAAAGATAAGGTTATATCCTAAAACAAAACTTCTAATACTACAACCTACATGGAACTTCTCATAACCGCCTGACAATGCCTCTGATCCTTTGGCAAGAATACTTATATATATGAAGTACCAGCGGCGTATCCACCATATTCTTGTCAAATTTTCATTGGTTTTATCAGTAAGTTATGATTGGTTCTATGATGTGACTCTAGAACATAAATAAACACCACAACCAATGTCTGAGTCCTAATTCTGATAGTATACATGTTTGATTGGTGACATAATCCCATTTCTTTAAATGGTGACATGATATAAATGCTAGATTAGTGAGTATAAAAACGAACTTCAACCAAGAAATTACTAAATCCTACATGGAACTTCTCATAACCGCCTGACAATGCCTCTGATCCTTTGACAAGAATACTTATATATAGGAAGTACCAGCGGCGTATCCACCATATTCTCGTCAAATTTTCATTGGTTTTATCAGTAAGTGATGATTGGTTCTATGATATGACTCTAGAACATAAATAAACACAACAACCAATATCTGAGTCCTAATTCTGATAGTATACATGTTTGAATGATGACAGTACCTCTCTCGTTTGTTATGATGGAGAGGTTAGTCTATGTAGAAAATGGAACACAATCCAATTTCTTTAGATGATGAGATGACATGAATGTTAAATCAGTGAGTATAACACAAACTTCAACCAAAACAATATTAAATCCTACATGGAACTTCTCATAACCGCCCGATAATGCCTCTGATCCTTTGACAAGAATGCTTATATATAGGAAGTACCAGCGGCGTATCCACCATATTCTCGTCAAATTTTCATTGGTTTTATCAGTAAGTGATGATTAGTTCTATGTGACTCTAAAACATAAACAAATACAACAACCAAAGCTTGAGTCTTAATTCTGATAGTATACATGTTTGAATGATGACAGTACCTCTCTCGTTTGTTATGATGGAGATGTTAGTCTATGTAGAAAATGGAACACAATCCAATTTCTTTAAATAATGAGATGATATAAATGCTAAATCAGTGAGTATAACACAAACTTCAACCAAAACAATACTAAATTCTACATGGAACTTCTCATAACCGCCTGATAATGCCTCGGATCCTTTGGCAAGAATACTTATATATAGGAAGTACCAGCGGCCTATCCACCATATTCTTGTCAAATTTTCATTGGTTTTATCCGCAAGTTATGATTAGTTCTATGTGACTCTAATACATAAATAAAAACAATCAACCAAAGCTTGAGTCTTAAGTCTGATAGTATACATGTTTGAATGGTGACAGTACCTCTCTTGTTTGTTATGATGGAGAGGTTAGTCCTTGTGGAAGTGAGACATAGCTCAACTTCTTTAAATGATGAAATTGAAATACGTTGAAATGTATGATGAACAAACTTCGACCAAAACATTACTAAATCTTACATGGAACTTCTCATAACCGCCTGATAATGCCTCTGATCCTTTGACAAGAATACCTATATATAGGAAGTACCAGCGGCGTATCCACCATATTCTTGTCAAATTTTCATTGACTTTATCCGCAAGTTATGATTAGTTCTATGTGACTCTAAAACAAAGACAACAACCAAAACTTGAGTCTTAATTCTGATAGTATACATGTTTGAATGATGACAATACCTCTCTCGTTTGTTATGATGGAGAGGTTAGTCTATGTAGAAATGGAACACAATCCAATTTCTTTAAATGATGAGATGCTATAAATGCAAAATCAGTGAGTACAAAACAAACTTCAATCAAGACAATACTAAATTCTACATGGAACTTCTCATAACCGCCAGATAATGCCTCCAATCCTTTGGCAAGAATACTTATATATAGGAAGTACCAGCGGCGTATCCACCATATTCTTGTCAAATTTTCATTGGCTTTATCCGTAAGTTATGATTGGTTCTATGTGACTTTAAAACATAAACAAACTGAAATAGTAATTCGCATTAAGATCCTTGGATAAGATTCCAATTTATAACTGGGATACGGGAAAAGAGATAACATAAAGAAAACGTAAAAACTAAGCGGTTGGAGTTGAATCTTGATTTTTGGTGAAGGGGACTAGTTGGGTGGTTTCGTTTGAGCCGTCATTATCTTCAACAGGATTGGCGTTGATGTTGAAAACTCTTCCTCTTGCTGGTGGCCTAGTGATTGGGTTTTCTTGATTTGCTTGGTTAACTGGGTTTGATTGAGCTTGAGCGTTTATGCTGTTAACCAATAGTGGGCACGTGTTTCTAAAGTGGGTAGGGTCGCCACAATTGAAACAAGCTCGAACATATGGAAACATGGGGTATTGGGGTTGTTGATATGTTTGGATCATGTTTTGGGTAGGGGTGAGATATGGTTTTGAGAGGTGCGGCAAGCCTTGCTCAAATGACCATAGCGTCCACAATTCGCACATAGTCGACAAGGTAAGGTAGATGGATGGTGATAAAAACAGGTGTTACATCAAGGGTGAGGTCCAAGGTATGGTTTCTTATTTGGGTAAGTTGAGTTGGGTGCTACTTGAGTGATTGGGATAGCTTGGATGGGTATGGCTTGTGAAATTGGTTGATTACGTTGGGTGACAGCGAAAAGTTGCCCATCTCGTTTTCTCTTAAAAATAAGTTGAGAAGGGGATTCGGTTTGGGTGGAGTTGGAGGTTTCAGTCGATGCTTTATCCTTCTTCTTCTCCTCCTTGAAGTCTTTGTTCCGTATGCGGTTCTCGGTGAGCTCTGTAGCTAACTCCATTGCGGCTTCCAAGGTTACAGGTGTGGTACTTATTACAGAGTCTTGAATTTTTGACGGAAGACCTCAAATGTAGTGCTCGATCAAACGGTAGAGGGGAGTGAATAAGTTGGGAACCATTTGATTTACCTCGAGGAATCTTTTGTTGTATGTGGTGTGGTCTCCTTCCTTTTGCTTCAACGAATAGAACTCATCCTCTAATTTCTTGATTTCGCTCCTTGGGCAGAACCGTCTGGTCATGATTTCCTTCAATTCTTCCCAAGTTAAAGTCATAGCATCTTCAACACCTCGTTTGGCCTTCTCTGTATTCCACCAAGTAAGTGCTATTCCAAATAAACGACCAGTAGCATATCGCACTTTGCGATCATCGGGGCAATCGCAATTTAGAAAAGTGTTCTCCATTTCTTCAAACCAATGGAGGAGAGCGGTGACACCTTCAGTCCCTTCGTATTTTGGAGGGTCGCAGGATTTGAAATGCTTGTAGGTGCATTTAGTGGTATTTGGGGGAGGATTGACAATGTTTTGATCTTCTTGATTGACGGGATTAGCGGTAAGGGCTTGTTGGATTTGAACTACAATGTTGGGTATTACGACAGCCATTTGTTGAGCGATTAGGGCAGCCATGCGCTCGCGGGCTTTTCCTGCTCTCATCTTCCTACGAGCGAGGCTAGAAGACATCTACAAGGAATACATATCGAGAGTATGAGTTGGATGTTTTTGGGATCATGGGTCGTATTTAGGAATAAACATTCATAAAATATAAAATAATAAATCTACTACATCCATAGGATGTCTTGGGCTTTGCTCGTAATTGGGCCTTGCATGCCGTCATACTTCACATTCGTAATCATGTGGGCCCCCATGAATACCGGGTTTTTCATATGGTTCGCATGTGTTAGCCTGGTTACGTACACTAAAACCCGGAGAAAATCAAGAAATATGTAACGTATGATATTCGGAATGTGTCCAGGTGTGGAGACGGTGACACCTCAAAGTGGGTTAGTTCGAACGACGTTTGGTGTGGCATGCTTTGGCCTAATAGGTCCTTCGTACTCTCATCGTTAGTCCCCAGGTAGGCAAACTGGTCCGTTATATTGGATTTATACGAATGCCAAGCTAGACAGGACGTTCCGACTACCGGTACTTGTACCCTTACAGTTACTACATGCCCGTCGCAGAACTCACTTTGATGAGATTTGAAAAATGAAAAATGCGACAAAATCTTTGAATAACGAAAGTATGAAGATGATTTGAATATGTGAACATTGAAAGATGTATGATGAATGTGTATGTAAGTATATATGTTTGACTGTAAGTATAAACAAATATGAAACAAATAAATATCATAAGTTTGCATGTAACCACATAAACTATTAAAATCTAGTCAACTATAGTATAGGCTCTAAGGGTCTAATAACCAATCCTATATCCCTATAGTCATGGCTCTGATACCAATCTGTCACACCCCGACCCGCAGCGGAAAGGTGATCGGGGCATAATTGGGTTATCATCAAAGCTCACGACATTTATTATAACGTTTCATATTTATTATTACAATTTAAAGGGAAACATACAATCATAATTACATCATGTCCTACACATCATTCTAGACTTCATTATTTTCTTCTAAGGCATTTTCTATGTTTTCCTTGCTTCATCCTGTTCACCTGTATCATGTGTAAAAATGGTTTTTGGATCAACAAAAAGTTGGCGAGTGAATCCTATGAAAAACATTTGAACAAGTTTATTGAATTGATTATAAAATAAAGTGCACAACCACATATGAGTAAATATAGATGTAAACTTATTCACAAATCACTTAATATTAAATAATGCACACACATACAATAATAGATTGTTTTGAGGCACGCGTTGCTCAACTCGTCTCCCACAAGGAACTAATGGGCCTAATGAATGATTTGCATACAACTTGACAATATGAAATACATAACTACAAACAATATATACATTCTAAGTTTAGATCACAATATGGTATGGCACAAGTTTAAATAAACGACTTAATTTTAGTGACACATGACACACCCCAAAATGTGTAATTAAAAAGGGGAGTTGTAAGATTCACTCACATTGGGTGGGTTCGGTTGATGATGTTGAATGCGCACGAAGTTTGATTTAACCACGAGTGAAACTAACCGATCAGTGTCTTTCACAAAACTCCGGCGAAGACTCGACGGCTCTGTTTGTGAATTTCGGCGATTCACAGTGTAAGATTAGAAGTTTCAGAGGTTTTTCTGGCGAGAGCTGAATATTCCGGCTACGTCGTCTGGGATAGATTCGTGTAGATGAAATATCGGTTTTCCGGCGAGTTGCAGAAAGTTTCCGGCGAGTGAAAATGCGTCGAGAAAATGTGCGATAGTGAGCGAAAAGGTTGACAGAGGCTTGTGGGTGTATTTATAGGAAAGAATCGAGATGCATGTGGTCTGATTTCAGTCTTGATTCGTCGGTCAATGATTTTTCCGGCGGTTATGACGGATGTCGCGGACTGGACATCGGTTATAACCGATGTAATAGTTAATGCTTCGGTTAAATCAGAAGAAACCGTCCAATCTCGGCGAAATCGTCGGGATTTCCGACGACTGCGATTTGGGCGCGTCAGTTTGAATTCGAGATTTATGTTATGTATTAATTGTTTCCAATAATGAACAAGAAACACAAGTGGCGGAGTGGTTGAGCGCGTGTGTGTTAAGGCTTTGCATAATAGCTGGTTGACCCGGGTTCGAAACCCGGATTCAGCCTTTTATTTTTATCTCATTATCTTTAATACTTTTTCAAATGTAACTTTTATATTCTAATATATTTATTAATTATTTATCGTTTAAAATTAATTTGGGCATTAAATACGCAACGAAATTTTTAACTGATTGTTCGGTTAATAAACGGAGCGGGTTTGGTAAATCCGGTTTTTGACGGATGTTACACTAGGCAGGTGCCTAACACTTCCCTATTGGTCCGGCCAAATAACGTTTCTATCCCTTTTAAATTTTTACATTTTTGTCATTGGTTTTGCTTTTTTTCCCTCTCAGCTGATGCTCGGGAATAGTGCCAAGCATTATATATACTACAATCTTCATGCTGGCGGATAGTGTCAGGCAGCTGTTTGGCACTTCCATATTGATTCGGCCACATTACGATTTTTTCCCATATAAATTTACAGTTTTGTTATCGGTTTTGTTTTTTTTTCACTCTCGGCCAAATTTCAAATTTGTCATCAGTTCAAATTTATTTTTTGCTATCGTTTTTGTTCTTTTTTTCATGTCAAATTACGAGTTTGTCCATAATGTAAAATTACAGTCATACGATCTTTTTAATTTTTATTCGTGCAAGGCACGTCTATTTATCCTGAAAAATTAAAATTTTGTCCTCAGTTTAAAGTTATAGTTTTTCCATATTTTTAGTGTTTTTTAGCAAAAGTATGGTAGTGTTCTGTTTTAATAGGTTGACTCGATGTATTTTTTTAAGATCTTGTTATGTACAAGTAATCGAAACACAGACATATATGTTATTAGAGAGAAATATTTGTTTTAGTGCCCAGTAAAAACTAGTTTGTAAACAAATATATAATTGAAATAATTGTAATTACAATTATATATACGAATAAATAGAAGAAAAAATTGTAAACAATATTACATATATGATCTTAGAATAAGAATAGTTACATAATTACTTTAGTAGTGTCAAATCACGATCTTCACATATATATGATCTTGAAATCCAATATTTCTCTCTTAATACTCAATCGTCACATATTTTACTTATTTTATAATAGTAGAATAAGAATAGTTCCATACTTACTCTACTAGTGTCAAATCATGATTTTCTTTTCTTTTTATATCTTGTAAATAAATACATATTTAATTAGATGGAAAAAATGTTTCATTCACTTTTCATATTAAAGTCATTCTCTTTATATTTGATATTTACATTTGAGATATAATAAGTGACGAAACCCTATTACGAATTAAAACCAATCGTTTGAACTATTGCGCACCCGTCAGATAAAAAAGAGAGAAATTTGCCAAGTATCAAGGCACGGCGAGAAATGACATTGAACAGTGTTTTGGGGTATCTTATTGCATAACATGATCCTCCATAATTTTGTTTCAGTAGGCGAAAACAACAATATTTAAACGTGTTCTTCTTACAGAACGAGTACATACATCAAAACATTCAAGCGGAATTCGTGGAATACATTTGGAAATTCGCACACCACGACCCTATTCGCGAGTAGTATTTTTTAATCAATTTTTTAAGTTTAGATTTTATTTTATTTTAATATAATGTAAGTTATATTATTAATTTTAGTATTTAATTTAATTTTACTTACATAAAAGAAAAACTAAAAAAAAGGAGGCTTATCACACACAAACCAAGGACAATCACTTGGGTGAAGTGATGGCCCTCTAGTGACGTGGCCACTTACGTGGTGGTCCATCACCAAGTGATGGACGACCTCCACACCCACTAGGGGCGTGCAAGAACCGAACTGTGAACCGAAACCGAAACGAAAACCGCACTGAAATAAACCGAAACAAAATTAACCGAAAGTCGGTTAACGGATATTTTTTACCATCGGTTAACCGAAATTAACCGAACCGAGTCATTTTTATTATATGTTTCTAGCTTTTATACCTCAATTTCATGTATTTCATGTTTTATACTTTCAATGTAATAATACATCCATTTCATTTATTTATACCTTCATTTCATTTATGTATACCTCCATTTCATCCATTTATACCTCCATTTCATTTATTTATACATCCATTTGATGTGTTTATAGATCTATTTCATGTATTTATACCTAATTACATGTATTTTTAAGCAAAAAAATTAGCCCTTGATTGAATTGATTATTAACTGAAAATTAACCGAACCGAGCAAAAAACCGAGAAATTAACCCAAATAACCGAACCGAACTGAAAACCAAGAAATAACCAAATTAACCAAACCGAATAACCAATAATTTCAATTACGATTACGGATAATGCTAATAGCCGAACCGAACTGTGCATTCCCCTAACACCCACCAGCCTTAGGGGTTTTGTAGGAACTTTTTAAGAAACTTTTGATAAAATTTAAATTATCTTATTTTCAAACCTTAAATTTCCGAGCTTCTCTTTAGGTGTGTTGGTGGAAGTTTATCGTTAATATTGACGTTTTTATGTTCGAAATTTTGTCAGAATTTCCAACACTTTTCTTATAAGAGATTTAAGTACAAAACTTGGTAGGTTTCTACTTATCACCTATATACCTTACCGTTAATGCTGGAGTAACATGTTCAGGGGCGGATTTGCAGTTAAATATCGGGTTCCTAAGAATCCATTTGCCTTGAGCTTTTAGTGAAAACCTATATAAAAAATAAGGGAACCCATAAATAAATTGTGGGAGAACCCATAACACAATAAGTCTAGTGTTCTGGTGGTTTAAACCGCCCTTGCTGACAACCAGGGATCTCCTGAGTACGAGTCTGTAACAACGCCTTTTTTTCCCTTTTTTATTTTTTATTGAAAAGATAACAATAATATCGAACACCCTCCACCCTCTCCAGCCCCTTGCCGCCCTCAACTTTCAGTGCCGCCCTCAACTTTCAGAGAACAACCGCCTCCACCTCCACCTCAAGTTGTCCACCGCCGCAACGCCGTCCACCTCCACTTTTCCAGCCATCCACTACTCCAAATCTCTCTACCTCTCTTAGGTGTGTTATGCTTCATAATTCATATTGTTCCACCAAAATTCTATGTACAAATTCATCATTAGATTAAAGAGAAGCTCCTTTGGTGATTAGTTTTCTGGGTCATCAATCTGATCTTTTATACAAATGCTGAATGCACCATTAGTCTTTTTAATACATTAAAATATACTTAAGTTTTTATAAAAAAATCATCCATTTGGGATCAAAGATTTCTCCTGCTATGACAATTACTTTTTGAGTAAACTTAGATATGGTTTAGCTAAACATGCCATGTTTAAATCACCCTGACAGGTTCATGACCCGTTTAATCCGTTTATTATTATTAGCTAAACAAGCCATATTATTTTTAAAATGTTTCAATGTTCATGGTTCGGCAGTGTAAGCCAAAATTAAAAAATGCAAAGAGAAATTTATTTCAAGTTTAAATATACATTTGTTCTATACACCTTTGTTTTTTTAGTTATATATTACTTCCAAGTTATTAAAATGCATGAAAATAATAATCCGTTTAAACCCGCCTTTTTGTATCAACCCGCAAATATCCTCTCGTATCTGGGTTCATGTTTCTAACATGATTTTAGCGCTCCTCATAAACACAATCCATTTAACACTCTAGATAAAGCTGTAAAACTGGGAAATAGTTTACATTTGTTTACAATTTCAGCAAAACTTATTATGTCATCATAGACGAAAAGTGGGTCTTATTAGGCTATGAGGTATGGGGCGGGTGATGTAGAGGGTGAAAGCTGAGTATTAAAGTGGTTAAATGATGAGTTTTATATGCAGTTTATATGTTTACGTGTCTTGAATGTGATAACTACAAGTATTTGTTGCTTTTCAGGATAAACATGTAAATCGGTGCATTTATGGTGATTAAAGTGGAAGTGGATTGCTCGAGGATGATATTTGCAGCTTGTGATGTTGATTCGGATTATGTCCGGTTGATGAAACGGCTTGAGAGTGCAAGATACACGAAAGAATGAAGTCTAGGGACTATTTGGCACTTAATTGAAAGTTATACTATAGTCAAATGTGCAAGAATTATAAAGAACTAAACTTCAGGGGCCTAAATGTCATAAGTTGAAAGTTGAATAACTGGAGATGAAGACTTGAGGGATGCGACGTCGGTTACGGTTGACACAACGTAACTTACGGTTGACACAACCGTACTTACGGTTGACACAACGTAACTACGTTGAGGATGTCAAGTATCAAAGTTCCAGGGTCCAAGATGTAAATTATGGTGGGAACAAATGTGAACAAGTGTGAATGCGCAGAATCCGTGCCTAACCGTAGGTTACGGTTGTGTAGAAACAAACAAAACAGAAAGTCGGGACCGTAACTTACGGTTCCTGACCGTCGGTTACGGCCGGCTGACGAAAAAACGCGAAATTGTTGATGTTAAAGTATATTAGGGTTTCAAGAGGCCTCTATTCAGGAGCGGAACTCTAAGGACGAAAATAGGACTCTAGAGCATAAAGTTGAAGGCTTTCTCATCCATATCATCATAATCTTTCATCATACCAAGATCAAGATCATTAGTTCATCTTCAATCAAGACTTTTGTTGATCTCGTGTGCGAGATGAGCGGCTAAACTCTTATGGTTTCCTTCGGTTTGAGGGTTTTGCATAACTTGGTACTTTTATGTGTTTTTGATCATTGTAACTTGGTGATCTAAGCATTCGATGCTTTTCACCATGAATCTAATTGATTGATTGTAACTGATTACATTTATTTATCCTTAGTTCTTAAGCATTCAATTCCTAAGAGTTCTAGTAATCAGGATATATTTGACATGGGATTAGGGTTGGTAATTGTAGTTGATGATCATATGATAACCTCCCGTTATGTTATTAATCGGAGTACGTAGTCTTTGATTATCACAATTGATCGGTGAGGTTAAACATTTATGTCTATGTGAATGTTTTGATCAGCACATAACTGTAACTCGTTTATAAACCTGAATTCCGGAGGAACCATTCTTCCTCTATTTGATTACAATCACATTTTAATTTGTTTTAATTCGTTAATTTAGATAATTTCCACAATCAAACAAACAGATTTTCCATTTTAGTATTAGTTAATTCATACTTTGCATTAGAACACTTTCCACAATCCTCCTCTGGTTCAATATCCGACTTACTCTATCTACTAGTTTATTTCAGTTTTTGCATGACACTAACGACAATCATCAGCGGGGGTTTGGGCGTGGGTTGGAGGGCAACGCCCAAGTCACCACCCTGAAGGGGCTTGGCTTATGGCGTGGCCCGTTGGGCGGGGGTTTGGCACCCAGCGTTGGGCGGGGCTACGAAGGGTGACTTGGCGGTTTTTGATTGGCCAATAAAAATAGCCGTTGGGCTAGCCGTTGGGATAGCGTTTAAAAAAAAAACTTTTTTTTCAATATAAATATCACACACTTCTACTCAATTACCTCACCTCTTCTACAATCATCTATATCTTACTTTCTCCTTCAACCAACCTCAATACAAAAAAATGAATCCGCATAACCGTACTTTCGACCCGAACAATCCGTGGGCACTCAACGAAACACCCACACCTAGCCCACCATCCTTCGGCCAAGGCCTCCATTTACAATACACTCCCCTGTACCGGATATGGCGGTTACGCATCTTTTATAGGAAACCATTTGTATACTAACTTTCCTCATATCGACGATTACATACCTACCGGAATCAACAAAACCTTATCAACCTACCCAAACCGAAACCGTCCCCGAAACCCAACCCCCTATTGATGGTTCTTCCGGTTCCAAATCCAAGAGAAGAAGTCATAAGAAGAAAACAAAGGCTGAGAAAGCGGTAGAAACCGCCAAAAAAAAGCAACAAAAATGGGTCGCTAAAGAAGAAATTGCGATGGGAGGACTTGGGTTCAAATATCGCAACATCCGGTTATAGGTATTTTTTTTAAAATTTTTTATACCTTATCTTTTAATAATGTAAATATATCAAAGGTTACTTTTTTTTTAAATAGGAAACTCCCAACATAGAAAGATTGTGGGACGCGGTCAATAAAAAATTCCGCGAATAAATGGAAATGGAGTTGTATCGTGAAAATGATAGCTTGTCATCGAAGTGGTCCGAGATAAGCGGGCAAATAACCAAGGTTAGTGGTTATTTGCATAAGGCAAGGTAAAACCATAAAAGTGGTGAAACTGAAGCCGACTACATTACAAGCGCATTGATTTCATTCAAAGTGAATGTCGGGACCGAATTCTGGTACTTGCATTGTTGGGACATTTGCAAGTACCATCCAAAATGGGCGAACATCCCCAGTGGTAGCGAAACTACCACGTCATCCAAAAGGGCTAGGACACCCTCGTCCCAAGCCCAATCAGATGCACGAGATCAAGAGTTTGATCTCAATTTAGACGACTTGGATGATTCACCAAGTCGGCCAGAATTTGGAAGAGACGCCGCAAAAAGACGCGCTAAAAGTTTCAAATCGGGCACGCCATCGCCTTCAGTTGGGAGTTCGGGCTCGCGTAGGGAGTCTACAGCGAGCAGTTAGAGGACATTTCATCCAAGTTGGATACATTTAACGTATTCCAACAACAAAGGGCCGAAATCCGTAAAAGCAAAGAAGCTAGGGACGCCCTCAAGCAAAGACGCGAGGATATTAAATTTCTAACCTAGTCCAGCGATCACTTATCAGGTGAAGAGCTGGAACTAATGTTGAAAACGAAAGAGGAGATAAAGAAAAAATATTCCAAGAAGTAGAAAGTTTTTAGGAATTTTAGCTTTTTTTTTAATTTCTATTCTATTTCCTAAGGTTTTGTATTTTATAAAGTTTATGTTAAAATATATATATATATATATATATATATATATGTTGGGCTGGCCACGCCCCAAAGTCCTGCCCCACCATACGCCTTCAATGTGAGTCAGCCCAGCGGAGCCCACCCAAACCACGTGGGGTGCCAACGCTCCAAACCCACGCCCACCATACCCCACGGTCTTAGAGCTGTGTCATCAAGAAAAGTAATTAGGAGAATGCCTAGCTCACATTATAGATTATAAGATAACCTTTTAACTTCTTTGGTCTTTCTCTATTTTAATTATATTTTTGTATAAAGTATGAACTATATAAGCTACATATGGGTTGATAAGATCAAAAGCAAAGTTGTGTTCATTTTAATTATATTTTTGTCATGTGATGAACCTTATTCGACCGGAACCATTCAGCTATATGAAATCGGAGCATCTAAAAATATGAACCCTTTAAAACAAATTGCTACATCCGCCAACATGTCCTCTTTGTGTTACAATTTGCAAAACCACACGAACTACAAACTTTTTCACGTGTCTTACAATTAGGCATAGTCCACGTTAGAGCTATATCCTCATCGAGCTATGATGTATACGCATGAATTACAAAGAACAACCTTAAAAGACTTGGAAGCAACAGAAAATAACATAAACAAAATACAAACTATCCTAAGATAAAGCAAGAGAGCCAACCAACATTTGAAATATTCAATAACAACTTTAATTCGAAACTTAAAATAGACTTCAACACCAGCTAACCCATATCCGCTTCTGACCCATATATGCTTCTGATCCATAACCCCTGATTTTGTCTGAATTTAAATTATCATAATCATGCAATGGCAACCTAGGCTGTCATGGCCAGTATAGCCATGGCTAAAACTATTATTCCAAATAATCTGGGACGTATTCGAGAACCTGCAAATTAAATTAATTAGATTTTTAATGCGTTTTAGATATTTTTTATGAAATCATACCAAAGGAATACTAGCTTAAAAGATGATTCTCAATGACAATAATACCGATTTACCCTTGTGTGTCGGGGATTATAGATGGTAATATTTGTCAGTTCTTTACACACACCTTCTTACCCCTCGGACCTTTATCGACAAACCCTATTTTCCCTGAGGACACTACAAGAAAATGAGGCAATAGCGGCGACAGATGAAGCTATTTTTAATAGAAGTGTTCTTATATTGTTATAATCCTTTTTTTAGTGTCTATTATATATATCTTACCAGAAAGATTGGAGAAACATGTTGTCATATTTGTGTCACTATTTGCATGACCACAAGAGCTTCCAACTGCTTCACACCTCTTACAGTCAGGGGAAGCCCATGTTAGGCTTATATCCTCATCTAGCTGGTACGTAAACCCAGAATCATATCTTCGGAAAAGGACTAGCGGCACCCTTAAATGCCCGCTGATCCGGCAACTTGTCCGGTTACTTGTCAAAAATGTCACCATAGACCCCGGATTAGTAGCAAGAACAGAAAATGAAGAATTACTGAGGCAATCAATGGTTCATAGTTGGCCAATTTTTCATCATTTGGACAACTCAAAAGAGTGAAGGTTTCGAAGTTAGAAGCTAAGAATGGTGAATTAGAGAGGTTGAACGTTAGAAGTCTAGCGGCAAGGCAGTTCAAGGGGTCGTAAATTTGAATTTTTTGAGAACCGTAGTCGATACTCCTTAACGAAAACTCACCAGAGCTCGGGAGGTTGATAAGCAGCGTGCTCTGACTTGTACAACGTAGATCGAATCCATCATAACCGCAGTTTTTAGGCTGCTGATCGATTAACCTGAAAGGGAATTGGACTCTGTTGAAGCTTCGGCCACAATAGGAAGTTGAGCAATTATTTGATGCTCCTGAAGAAAGAAGAGGAATGAAGAATAAGAGATAAAAGATAACTTTGTAGGCCTCCATTGATATCTAAGATTTTGCTCCATGTCATTATATTTCTATACGCATCGGCATAACGTTATACTACTCGTATAAAACGTTAATAAATAAATACTCGTATAAACACGTTAATAAATAAATGGTCATCAATTAACTTAATTCCAAAGTCAAATCTGGTCGCTCGCTATAGATGTTTATATAATATTAAAGTCAACAGTATGTTTCATCATTAAGATGATGCCAGGTTCATATTTATTTGAACCGCAATTTATATATTATAGCTCTAAGAATATCAATCTAAAGATACAATCAGTATTTATTTAGTCTTTTCAAAAATATTCTTTCATGATTATTTCGCTTTTCTTGAAGGCAATGCGATTAATATCTACATTTATTTTTGTCTAAATAAAGGTAAACGGGTCTTTTGTTCAGCTTGTGACCCACTTGTATTATGTAATAATGTATGATTGCATTCTATGACATAGTATTATCTCTTAGGAATAAAATATGAAAATTTAAATTCTTCTTAACAGAGACATCTCCTAAAATTCGATTTTTAAAAATTTATTGGTTGTTTTAATAGATCTCAACTCCACCTGTTTTAGTAATAAAATAATTAAGAACATTTAAATTCAACCATGTTCCTTGTTGCCTTGGCTTTCAAAGGACATTATTTTGAATGAATCTTAATTTAACTTATCAACTTATATCAACTACAAATTTAATACGTGATATTTACAATTCTTTACAATATTACATCAATTGATTAACAAAAATAGAAAATAAAGAACTGATAAACAAACAATGTATATGCTACGATTTGACATGTAAAGGAGAAGGAGAATTTCTACAAACTGGACATTTTCGCTCATCTTAAGCCACTTGTTGATACCCTCGGCATGGAAGCAATGTCAACACTTGGGGTATACACGTTATCCTCTCCACGACACTTGGGTATACACCGTTTATCTTAAGCCTCTAGCAGCATCTTCATGTCCGAAGAGCCTCTTGCTTTCACCTAGAACAACTTTCGTGTAGCATTCAGTTTTTGTTTGGTCAAGACCAACAAAATTTGATGGCACAATTGCGCCTTCTGGAGTCACAGTGGTGATGGTGGTTCCAAGGTTAATATCTTTGTTCCACACAAAACAGCAAGGGAGGATGCCATAGCTGGCATTGCAATGACAAAAACTATGATTCAGATCACACCCGAAGGTAATCTGAGCATCCACAAATCACATGTTTAATATATTTTAGAAATATTTTTTAAAATTTGCAAAAATGTTGGCTAATATTAGGGTTTTTGTTGGATTTTTTTTAATGAAATTAATTTAAATATCTATTAAGATATAAATTAGTATTGTGAGATGATTTCAATGTTGAGGTTGTACACCTCTTTAAGCACATTTAACAAGCTTTATAACACGCCTAGTTTTTTCTGTCATCTTTCACCTCATCAATCAACATGTGTTTTATGTCTTGTCATTCTCATTAGCATTGATGAGGTGGCAAGCTCCTAACCACCATGCATCGACCGGCCCTCGGGCAAAGTTGATGAACTCAAATATGTTTTTGTCAAAGGGCGGTTGTGGTCGTGTTCTAACCAACAACCTTAGAGGTTTCCATGTATCAGTGAGTTTCATTCTTTTTTTCTTTCTTGATGGTTATGGTCGGTGATCATGGTAGCATGCTACTGTAGCGTCACTGAGCCGTGCCTTTTTGATGGCCGTGATGATCGATGACATGTGCATCCGAGCCTCTTTGTTTTGAATCTACTATGAAGATCAGTAGATCTAAGTCGCTCACGAATATAAGCATGGGGCTACAAATTAGGGTTTGTGATGTAGACAAATTCCAGCTAGACAAGATGAGGCCATCTCAGAGGAAATAGTTTTTAGGGGTGG
This sequence comes from Scalesia atractyloides, assembly GCA_947069175.1. Classification (NCBI taxonomy): domain Eukaryota; kingdom Viridiplantae; phylum Streptophyta; class Magnoliopsida; order Asterales; family Asteraceae; genus Scalesia; species Scalesia atractyloides. The sequence goes on from CAMTDV010000006.1 coordinate 27,460,855, forward strand.
TTCTGTTCAACTTAACTTTAATTTTGATCTTATACGTCAAAATCTCTCGCTTAGTTGGTCGAAGATATTCCCCAGATTACAACCCTTGTGTTCGATCAATTTGTTGAACTTGAAGTTGCTGGTACGAGTAGAGTTAAATGCATGAATGGTCCTCGTTCGATGTCGTAAGGTCAAACAAAATATGTTTAAAGTGTCTTATTCCCCTTTACTACTAAAGTGCAAGTATGGTATCGAATCCACTGGGAATTTATGGAAACCATAAAGTTCATTTTCTTCATTGATTATCTATTAACCTAGTTATTACCAATTGGAAATAAAATAGTTATTACCATGTTTTGATAGGTAATTAACAGGAAATATATTTGGTTACAATTGATGATGCCCAAAACCAAATAGATGATGAAAACTAAAGTAAGTTTATAATACAAAAACTGTTTAATCAGCACAAGTAAACATGAAGATCTACTAGCCGATTGATTAGACAAACTTGAAATTCAAAAGTATGTAATAAACACTTTACACGAGTACTAACACAAACCCTAGCTCTAGAGATAACCACATGTGATTTAGCCGCTCATGGTGATGATTTGATCTTCAAAACTGATGTTGGAATGCATTATGGATGATTGGATGATGTGGAATGATGAAAAACCTTCAACTGAATTGTGAAAAATCACCTCTATATCGGTCTGCACGAATTAGAACAAGAGATCCCAAAAATAACCCTAATATCGTGTTTTATACCAAAAAATCTGACTTTTCAAGTTTGCCGCCGACGAACCCACCCCCCCCCCCCACATTTGTGGCTTACGGCCAAAAGTCAGCTTACGGCGCTTGGCCATTGACTTAAGGCCATGTCACTTTTCCAACTTTCGTTCGCTTTGCCTCGTGTAGCTCGTTCCACCTTCTAATTCCTCATTTAAGCCTCCCAATAGCTTGTTAAATCTATAAAAACACATTTCATCGTAGTTAAACAATAATAATAATTGAATAAACAACATAAGACCCATAACATTAAACCTCTAGACTCTCCAATTACCATTCCACCACACATTCTCAGTCCTTAGACGTTATTATATATTTATTTATTTTTGGTTCTGCTGTGATAATGATGAACTTCAGCCAGCCCACAACTTTTCCAGCAACCATGCCCCTAGGTGGTGATGACTTTGGATATGGGTTTGCCTAATCTGCCTAGGCCCCGTCCCCTCTTAGCTAATATTAGTATTTTCGTTGGAATTCTCTGAGAATTTTTTGACAAAATTTATTATAATTTTATTTAAAATATTTTTTTTTGATAGGTTCCAAGGTTTTTTTGAAGTTAGCCAAAGTGTTAGCTAATATTTGGCGTTTTGATGGAATTTTATGAGAAATATTCGAAGAAAATTAAAACCTTTTTGTCAAAAAGTTCCAAGGTTTTTTGTTGGAATTTTCTAAGAAATTTCTAATAAAGGTTAAAATTATCTTATTTACAAACCTTTTGTAAGAAAGTTCCAAAGGTTTTTGTTGGAATTTTCTAAGAATTTTCTGATAAAAGTTAAAATTATCTTATTTACAAACCTTTTGTAAGAAATATCTGAGTTTTTTTTTTTTTGTTTGATATTGTTAGAATTTCGGGCACTTTTTTTGGTTGAAGATTTAACTTTTAAGTACGAAATCATGCAAGTTTCTACTTATTATGTATATATCTTCTCATCAAGGCTGGTTTAACATGTTGTCCTCCTTTTTGTTACTATTTGCATAACCACACAAACTACAAATTAACCTTTTAACATGACTTGCAATTAGGCATAGTCCATGCTAGAGTTATATCCTCATCGAGCAATGATGTATACCCGCGAGTTACAATGAACGAAGAACAACCTTAAATAGACCCGGACGCAATAGAAATAGCCTAAACAAAATACAAACTATCCTAAGATAAAGCAAGAGAACCGACCAACATTAGAAATATTCACCGGCGGCTTTTATTCGAAATTTGAAATTGACTTCAACGCCAGCGACCCCATATCTGCTCTGACCTAGATTCGCTTCTGATCTATGACCCGACACGGTCTGAATTACTAATCATGCAGTAGTAACTGAGGCTGTCATGGCCAGTATAGCAATTGCAAAAACTATTGTTCCAAATATACTGGGATAAATTCAGGGGCGGACCTACCCTTTGGCCAGGGTGGGCGGCTGCATCCCTTGAAAAAAAAAAACTAGTGTATATTTTAGGGAAAAAACCCGACCACACCCCTTGAAAATATGGTTAAACACCTCATCCGCACCCCAGCAAATAATTACTAGGTCCGCCACTGGATAAATTCGAGCACTTGCAAATTAGATGTTTAATGCTTTTTATTTTTTTTTATGAAATCACCAAAACACTACTTAAAAGTTGACTCGCAATGACAAAGATACCAATTATATACGAAGAGCTAACATTCAAAATGACTAAGAAATATATATTATAAGAAATTTTAGTGATCACCGTAGAATTAGCAGCATATTGTTCAAATACAGGAGGTAAATTTTCAGGCATGATGGGCGTTGAATACCGCCCCTTGGGACGTGAGTCAAGAAATTGTAGCCCCTGACACATACCAGGCGTTAGGCCCTCATGTTCAATGTAAGAGGGAAGGGGCACTTTAGGGTAACTGCCCTAGTCCCGACCAACCATCACTCGTCATCTCAAAAAGTGCTCAAAGCACCCATTAACTAATAAGTAGTGGCGGTGCCTACTCTAGCCTTAAACATATACCCTTTAAACCATGGACCCCACTATTTTACCCCACCCACTAAACTCTTCGAACAACACAACCCTCATCCCTTATCCATAGCTAGTAAAGAAAGCCGCTTAAGAACCCGGTGGAAGGTACCCGCATTGGTGGCTGCCGTCTTGTGGCACGATGCCCCGTCCCCCTTGACATCTCTAGTTTATATAATTTAATTATTATTTAGATGAGTAGTGAGAAGTGGGTTAAATTAACCAAAATAGAGTGTAATGAAAAAAAAAGTTACTGGTAGTGATGTCAAGTGAAAAAACAAAATAAAACAATAACATATAGCCTTACTGGCAAGGTTGGAGAAACATGTTGTCATATTTGTGTTACTATTTGCATAACCACACGAACTACCAAGTGTTTCACAATACTTGCAGTTAGGTGTACCCCATGTTAGGGTAATATCCTCATCAAGCTGGTATGCAAATCCAGAATCATATTGTCGGATAGGGACTAGTGGCACCCTTAAATGCCCGATGATCCGGCAACCTGTCCAGTTACTTGTAATCACTAATCAGTGTCACCATAGACCCAGGATGAGTAGCAAGAACAGAAAACGAAGTGTTACTAAGGCAATCAATGGGTTTATAATAACTGGTCATTCTTTCATCATTTGGACAACTCAAAAGTGTGAAGAATTCGATGAAAGAAGCTGAGAAAGGTGAATTAGAGAGGTTGAACGTTAGAAGTCTAGCGGGAAGGCAGTTCAAGGGGTCGTAAATTTGAATAGTTTGAGAACGGTAGTCAATACTCCTTACCGAAAACTCACCAGAGCTCGGGAGGTTGATAGGCAACGTGCTCTGACTTGCACAACACAGATCGAATCCATCATAACCGCAGTTTTTAGGCTGCTGATCGATTAACCTGAAAGGAATCGGATTACGTTAAAGCTTTGGCCAGAGTAGGAAGTTTGGCAATTATTTGATGCTGCTGAAGAAAGAAGAGGAATGAAGACTAAGACACAAAAGAGAACTCTGCAGGCCTCCACTGATATCAAGGATTTGACAATGGAGTACCATGTGGTTGATCAATGATCATCAATTAGTTAATAGTTAATATTTATATAGTATTAATGTCAATAGTATGCTCCATAATTAAGATGGTGCTAGGCTTATTTTTACTTGAGCCGCAATTTATATTTTTATAAACGGTGAATTTCATGAGAGCCGCAATCTATGTATCTTAGCTTTAAGCATATTTCCAATCTATTAATTAACAATTTATATAGCTTTATATACTCAAACGTTAATTTAATTTATTCCAACTTTAAAATATATTACTTTCAAATATATACAAGATTGAAAAAACATAAACATACCACTATATACAAGATTGAAATAAACATACCACTATATGTAAGAGTGATATAATTAAACATACAACAATTATTTGGGACATGGTGTTCGTTTATTAACTATTTATTAATATTAATTAAATATACAAGATTGAAATAAACATACCCCTATACGTAAGAGTGATATAAACAAACAACAATTATTTGGGAGATGGTGTTCGTTTATTAACTATTTATTAATATTAATTAATATTAATATTATTTGACAAATTCTTTTACGTGAATTTTTATCCGTTTGGACTTTTTCTACGATATTATTTTACGTTCCGGTCTAAATTTTACGAGTTAACACGATACAACGCGCATGTATAGTTCAAAGTTTTTACGTTTATTTCTTTGCGGTTTAACAGTTTCATCGTAAGTCTTGGGTCCTAAGTTGACTTAGTTATTCTTTTATATGTTTTATTTTTCGTTCTAATTTTTTCGAGTTACATCCAACAACACGCATGTTTGGTTCAAAGCTTTACGTCTACTTTTTGTTGGGTTTAACTGACACGCCACAAAACTCGAGTTTTAAATACTAGTTAATCTAAAAGTACAAAGGAAGTTGCCACTTATAAGCTTATTTCTTGTTCCATTTTGTTTCGGGACAAAGTTTAAAAATAAAAAAACAAAAAAAATAAAAAAAAAAACTTCTTTTTTTCCCAAAATCAGAATTGTCTTTTCCAAGGTATTCCTATCATGATTTGCCAATTTTGAAGGCAATGCGTTGAATATATCAAAATAATAGGTATAAGGGTCTTTTGTTCAGCTTGTGACCCACTTGTATTATCTAGTAATGTACGATTGCATTCTATGACACAGTATTATCTCTTATGAATAAAGTATGAACATTTAAATTCTTCTTAACAGAGACATCTCCTAAAATTCGATTTTTAAAAATCTTAATGGTTGTTTTAATAGATCTGACTTTTGATGTAGTCAAACCTCCACGTATTCTTTTTTTTTCAAATAGCTAAATGTTACATTCTTTAGGTATTGAACTCATCACCTTCTCTTATTTAAACACCTAGAGGGTTCTCCCTCTACTAGGCCAAAGCCTCAATTGCAAACTTCTACGTATTCAATCACAATGTTTTACCTGCCCTCTTAGATAACTATTGTTACTTGTTACCAGCTTGGCTTTCAATCTAAGAATATATTTATATATTAAGATCACTTAAGCCATCTTAATCGTACACCCTAAACATAAACTCAATCAGTTAAAAACATGCCTGCCACCATCACTGCGGTTGATGGTGAAATCTGGTGCCTGCATTAGATCTTTTTTCTATCACGTTTCTTTAAAAATTATATCAAAATGTGATATCAGAGCATATGTTGATAAATTAATTTTGTTTTGTTAAGAAATAAGAAGGTTTGATGAAAGCCAACACAAAAATCGGATCTTTATGTGACTTTCGGATAAGTTATCATGGTTATGTTTGTAACATTTGTGTAAATTGGTTCGAAAACCCGCCCCAATTTATCAATCAAAGTGTATTCATTTACGTCGTTCGGCTATTTATTTATTGTTTACAATATTCCAATATTACATATATATATAATAATGAAAATCAATGTTTACGAATAAAACAATAATCAAAGTTTAAAGAAATAATGTAATAATTAATCAATTATATATTAAATATTTATATGTAATAAATGATTTAACTTAAAATTGATTAAATAAATAAAAACTCAAAAAAAGGGGTGAACAGGGATCGAATTCGGGTTCCCCGGTTGCACACGCACCACCAACACCACTAGACTACACACACACATTGTATCAGATTCCGCATATCACTATTCTTATATCCAAACAATCGGGCGGGAAAACCTGCAACTATAACTGAAATCATCATCACGCGCCTTTCCTTTTTCAAATTTTCCGACAACTGTCGATATATCTTTGGTAAACTTAAATCACGACGTCTGTCATCTACCAATCACCCCAATTGGTTTCCAAAAACCGAAACTAAACTCACCTTCGATCAATCTATAAATACCTAGCACTATTCCACACCCTAACTCGTTCAATTCTCCCCTCTCTAAACGCAAGTTATCGCCGCTCAGAGTATATCCCTTTGTTTCATCAGTCGGCCGCCGGACTTACCACGCCGGGAAAACACTCACTGCCGACCGGTAACTTTTTCTTTTTAATTCAATTCATATACTAGTTCAGTAATTATAGTCATGAAGATCTGGTATAAATAAGTTCGAATCAAGGGTCGGGTTCTGGGTAAGAATCTTCAAGCGAAGAAGATGAAGTGCTGAACGTATACATATATATTATAACACGGATTACAATCGGGTTAAGCACCCAGCCCAACTGGTTGGGCCGGGTGCAAACAAGACTCGGGGTCACCAGTTCGAATCTACGCTCACACACCGGCCGGATCATTTTAAATCCTTTTTAAATCTATCATCTCTGTATACGCATAGTTAGTATATAAATATAATTAAAATTCGAATATTGTCGGGTTAGACACCCAACCCAGTTGGTTGGGCTGGGTGCATCACACCGCCAAGGTCTCGGGTTCGAGTCCCTTGGTTCACACCGGTCGGGTTACTTAAAATTCTTTTTAAACTTAATTAAATTCGTATGAACTTGAAATGTGTATAAGTATAATTAAAATCCAGATTCTTTCGGGTTAGACACATAGCTCAGTTGGAAGAGCTGCGTGCATGCAAACGGGAGGTCCCGGGTTTGAGTCTCAACACGCATGCTTAAAAAAACGATCGAACCGGTTGTCTGACTTGTCAGCCTGACAAGAATTTTTTTAATATTTTTATTCTTTTTTTATTATCTAATTAATTTATTCTATGGTTTATATTAAAATAAAATATGTTTAAAATACTTAAAAATACATAATTTCAATGGCTCAATTATATAAACTTAAAAATCTAAACAAAGGTTTTTAACCGAAATATTAGTCTATTTATTTATCGAGTTATCGCGTTATTATTTTAGGTTAGTATTTCCTCGTCGATTAAATCCGCAACTCGTGCGCTCTCATTTCCACTCAAGAATACGCACACACGGTGAATGAATCTCTATAAATTCTCCGTTTTAATCACGTCTTGGGGTGTATCATGTGTTATATCATTTCTTTATTTTATTTAACACTTGTGCTTATATCAATTCGTGATCAAATGTGTATGGCTTGTAGTGTGGTTTATATGTGGATATATTTTATCATTTCGGTGCACTCTTTTCATTAGGCCCATCAGTTCCTCGTGGGATACGGGTTGAGCATCAGGTGCCTCATTAGATCGGCTCCGTTTGATTGAGCCTTGATCTCAGATACATCATCATTCATGTCATATAATCATTCAATGTGGTTTGTGATTGGTTACATATATACATTTCCTCACATGTGATTCATGTACAAATTTTATTTAAATAAACATAAAAATCAATTATTTAAATGTTTTATCAAGGTTCACTCGCCAACTCTTGTTGACCCAAAATTTCTCTGTTTTACGCATGATACAAGTGATCAAGTTGAGGAAAGAAACACCTAGGATGGCCTAAAAGAATAATTAAGTTATTTCGTTGGAACAAGCATTTAGATTATTATTTGTGTTTGTATGAAATTTTGTTGGATATTTGAAATTTTAATTGAAATTAATAAATATGAAACTTAATAATAAATATCATGAGCTTTGGTGATAACCCAATCATGCCCCGACTTTTATTCGCTGCGGGTCGGGGTGTGACAGATTGGTATCAGAGCTTGTGACTATAGGGATATAGGATAGGTTATTAGACCTTTAGAGCATATACTATAGTTGACTAGATTTAAATTGTTTATGTGTTACATGCAAAATTCATGATGTTTATATGTTTCATGTTTATATTCACACACAACATTATGCAAACATTCTCACAAGTACATGTTAATATGCAATGCTCATCATAGATCATACCCTCATATCATTCATATCTATGAAAGCACACACCTCACAATTTCACAATTTCCGTTATTTCTTTTCAAAGATTTTTGCAATAGTTTCATATTTTTCAAATTACATCAAAGTGAGTTTTCACGAAGGGCATGTAGTAACTGGAAGGGTACGAGTACCGGTAGTTGGAACGTCCTGTCTAGGCTTGGCATTCGTATAAATCCAAAATAAAGGACCAGTTTGCCTACCTGGGGACTAACGATGAGAGTACGAAGGACCTATTAGGCCAAAGCATGCTATACCAAACGTCGTGTGAACTAACCCCACTTTGAGCTGTCATTGTGTCCACACTTGGACACCCTCCGACCATACATCTCGCAATCATGTTTTACGATTTTCATTCGGGTAGTGCGAGTGTTAACCCGCTGACACCAATGTGAATCATACCAAGCCCAATAGTCATGGGGGCCCACATGACTACACAGGCAATGGTATGGGGGACATTTGGAGGCCCAAACATGAGCAAACCCAAGACATCCTATGGATGTAGTTAAATTATTTTCAGTTATATTGTTTTCATTCTTTTTACGACACATGACACCTAGGAAATTCTTGAACTCGCAATCTCCCTACATATATTCCTGTAGATGTGGCTAGGCAATTACGTGGAGGTAGAAGGTCAGGAAAGTCAAACGAACGCTTGGCCACTCAAATTGCTAAACAAATGGCCGCAGTACTTCCTGACATCGTGCTACAAGTTCAACAAGCCCTCACCGCTAATCCCATTAACCCTCCCAACCAAGAAGAACAAAGCGTCGCCAACCCTCCTCCCAAAACCCTAAATGCACCTACAAACACTTCAAGTCTTGCGATCTCCCAAAATATGAAGGGACTGAAGGTGTCACCGCTCTCCTCCACTGGTTTGAGGATACGGAAAACACCTTTCTCAATTGCGACTGTCCTGAGGATCGTAAGGTACGTTAAGCGACTGGAAGATTGTTTGGGGTAGCCCTTACCTGGTAGAACACAGAAAAAGGTAAGCGGGGCGTAGAAGATGCCATGGCCTTATCATGGGAGGAATTAAGAGAGATCATGATAAGACGCTTCTGCCCTAGAAGCGAGATCAAGAAGCTTGAAGATGAATTCCATTCTCTAAAGCAAAAGGAAGGAGATCACACCTCCTACAACAAGAGGTTTCTTGAGTTGAACCAAATGGTTCCCAATCTGTTCCCCATTATACCGCCTAATTGAACACTACATTCGAGGCCTCCCCTCGAAAATCTAAGATTCGGTTTTAAGCACTTCGCCTGCAACACTCGAAGCCGCAATGGAGTTAGCTACGGAACTCACTGAAAATCGCATTCGAAATGCAAATTTAAAGATGAGAAGAAGAAAACATCCATTGAGACCCCAATTCCAAACCACTCAGGTTCATCCTCGAAGTTTGCTGGTAAGAGGAAGCGAAATGGCAAGAACTTTGCTGTCACCCAAACCAACCCTCCCATCACTGCTGCTCCAATCACCCAAGTTGCCCCTCCAGCCGCACCATTCAAAAGGCCATACACTGGCCCACACCCAAAGTGTAACCGTTGCCAATACCATCACCCTCCTGAAAACCCTTGCCAACATTGCACAAGTTATGGATGTGCGGGTCACACTATCCAAACCTGCCGTACCTTTCAGCGATCGAACCGCAGTCAACCTTCAACCAAACCCAAAATCAAATGGTGGGCCAAGCCCAACAACCCTTACTTCTACCACCTGCACAACTCGTAGCCCAACCTTACTACCAACCCAACTACCCCATGATGCAATCCATACGAGTCTGTTTTAATTGTGGGGACCCAAACCACTTCAGGAATACTTGCCCACGCCTGGTGAACATCATCCATGCCCAAGCTCAAGCAAACCCGGTAAACCAAGCTCCTCCACCTGCTAGAGGAAAAGCTTTCACTATCAACGCCAACCAAGCCAGGGCTGACAACAATGTGGTCAACGGTACGTTTCTCGTAAATGGTAGTTATGCCTCCATATTATTCGATACTGGTGCGGATAAGAGCTTTGTGTCTTTAGAATTCGAATCTATTCTGACCAACCTCGTGATAATCTCGTTGAATCTCTGACGGTGGAAGTTGCTGACGGAAAACCCGCTTCATTAAATTCTATTATACGCGATTGTACTCTCACCCTAAATGATCACGATTTTTCAATTGATCTCATTCCTATGAAATTAGGAAGTTTAGATGTTATCATCGGCATGGACTGGCTAGCCAGCATCACGCTGAAGTGGTGTGCCATGAAAAGTTCATTCGTATTCCTCTCGCCGACGGTCAGACACTACGTATCTTTGGGGAAACTCCTTCGAAAGGGCTCAAATTGATGTCCTGCCTTCAAGCCCGAAGTTATCTTCGCAAGAATTACGTCACATTTCTAGCTCACGTCGTCAAGAAGGAAGGCAAGGAGAGGAAGCTCGAAGATATTCCAATTGTGAAAGAATTCCCGCAAGTTTTTCACGTCGATGTTTCAGGACTTCCTCCTGTGAGAGAAGTCGAATTTCGAATCGATCTTGTGCGGGGTGCTATACCAGTCGCGAAATCTCCCTATAGGTTAGCCCCATCGGAGATGCAAGAGCTGGCTAGTCAGCTGCAAGAGTTGACTGACAAAGGATTCATACGTCCTAGCTCGTCGCCTTCGGGTGCACCTATTCTTTTTGTGAAGAAGAAAGATGGAACGTTTCGCATGTGCATTGATTATAGAGAACTCAACAAGTTGACTGTTAAGAATCGCTATCCATTGCCTCGTATTGATGACCTTCTAGATCAACTTCAAGGCGCCACCTGTTTTTCAAAAATCGACCTTCGTTCTGGTTATCATCAGCTTAGGGTGAGCGAAGAAGATATTCCAAAAACTGCCTTTCGAACTCGTTATGGTCATTACGAGTTCATGGTTATGCCTTTCGGATTAACCAACGCCCCCACTGTCTTCATAGATTTGATGAATAGGGTATGCAAACCCTATCTCGACCGTTTCGTCATAGTCTTCATCGACGACATTCTTATCTACTCCACGTCAAAATCCGATCATGAGCGACACCTTCGACTCATTCTTACACTCTTGCTTTACGCTAAGTTCTCAAAATGCGAATTCTGGTTAAGAGAAGTACAATTCCTTGGTCATGTCGTCAATGACAAAGGGATTCATGTCGATCCTTCAAAAATCAAAGCAGTATAAGAATGGCAAGCGCCACACACCCCTACCGAAGTTAGGTCATTTCTTGGCTTGGCTGGTTATTACCGACGCTTCATTGCCAATTTTTCCCGTATCGCCGTTCCGCTCACGGCCTTGACCCACAAGGAAAAACCCTTCATTTGGGGACCTATGCAAGAGGAGGCCTTCCAAACTTTAAAGCAAAGGCTTTGTGACGCACCTATCCCTACACTGCCTGAGGGTTGCGATGACTTTGTGGTTTATTGCGACGCATCAGGGCAAGGTCTAGGCTGTGTATTGATGCAAAGAGGAAAGGTGATAGCCTATGCCTCTAGGCAACTCAAAGTTCATGAGAAAAATTACACCACCCACGACCTGGAACTTGGAGCCGTTGTGTTCGCTCTCAAGGTATGGAGATATATCTTTACGGTACCAAGTGTGAAATATACACTGACCACAAGAGTCTCCAGCATATCTTCAATCAAAAAGAGTTGAATATGAGGCAACAAAGATGGGTCGACCTGCTCAACGATTACGACTGCGAGATTCGGTATCATCCTGGCAAGGCAAACGTGGTGGCTGATGCGCTCAGTCGAAAGGGATATGCGAACTCTATTCGTCTTCTATGTTTGCAAATCATAACCGATATCAAGGATCGAATCCGGGCAGCTCAACATATCTCTGTAACGGAAAACGAAGTACGCGATGAGCTGTCATGTGGAGGTGAACTCAAAATTAAAACCAAATCCGACGGTATTCTATATTATTTAAACCGCATATGGATTCCCGATCGCGACAACCTTCGTGATTTCCTCATGAATGAGGCACACAAAACACGATACTCTGTACATACAGGAGCCGACAAGATGTATCAAGACTTACGATACACCTACTAGTGGCCTGGCATGAAAAAGGATATCACTGTTTTTGTTTCCAAGTGTCTTACATGCTCCAAAGTAAAAGCTGAACATCAAAGACCTTCAGGACTTCTAGTCTATCCCGAAATACCTGTATGGAAGTGGGAAAACATAACCATGGACTTCATTACCGGGTTACCTCGCACCTCCAGTGGGTATGACACCATATGGGTAATCATTGACCGTCTTACAAAATCAGCTCACTTCATTCCGATTCGCGAGGACTTCAAGAACGAGAAGTTAGCTCGTATCTACATCAACGAGATCGTAAGCCGTCATGGTGTACCGTTAAGCATCATTTCAGACCGTGATGGTCGTTTCACTTCACGAACATGGCGAGCCGTACAAACCGCTTTGGGTACACGGTTAGACCTTAGCACCGCCTTTCACCCTCAAACTGATGGTCAATCTGAACGCACCATCCAAACCCTTGAAGACATGCTTCGATCATGTGTCATAGACTTCAAATGGAACTTGGACGCTCATCTACCGTTAGTCGAGTTTTCGTACAACAATAGCTATCATTCAAGTATCGGCATGGCTCCTTTCGAAGCTTTATATGGTCGTAAATGCCGATCTCCCGTATGTTGACACGAAATTGGTGAAGCGCAAATCACTGGACCTGAATTGATTCAAGAAACAATCGACAAAATCCTTCAAATTCGAAACAATCTTCTAGCGGCTCAAAGTCGTCAAAAGAGTTATGCTGACAAACGACGAAAGCCCTTGGAATTTGGCGTTGGTGAGCAAGTACTTTTGAAAGTATCACCGTGGAAGGGAGTGGTTCGTTTTGGCCAAAAGGGCAAGCTAGCACCACGCTACGTAGGACCTTTCAAGATACTCTAAAGAGTAGGTCCTGTAGCATACAAGCTTGGCCTACCCGAAGAACTCAACATCCCACGTTCCATGTATCAAACTTGAAAAAGTGTCTCGCCGAAGAAAATCTCCATATCCCTCTAGAAGACATTCAAGTCGATGAATCAATGCACTTTGTTGAAAGACCACTAGAAATCATGGATTTCGGTGAGAACCGTTTAAGACGAAGTCGTATTCCAATCGTCAGGGTGCGTTGGGAGTCAAAACGAGGGCCCGAGTTTACTTGGGAACGTAAAGACTCAAAACGGTACCCACATCTTTTTCTGGTTACAACTACTACTTAAATTTCGGGATGAAATTTCTAAAAGTAGGGGATACTGTAACATTTGTGTAAATCGGGTTCGAAAACCCGCCCCAATTTATCAATCAAAGTGTATTCATTTACGTCGTTCGGCTATTTATTTATTGTTTACAATATTCCAATATTACATATATATATATATATATATATATATATATATATATATATATATATATAATAATGAAAATCATTGTTTAAAAATAAAACAATAATCAAAGTTTAAAGAAATAATGTAATAATTAATCAATTATATATTAAATATTTATATGTAATAAATGATTTAACTTAGAATTGATTAAATAAATAAAAACTCAAAAAAAAGGGGGTGAACCGGGATCGGACTCGGGTTCCCACGGTTGCACACGCACCACCAACACCACTAGACTACACACACACGTTGTATTATATTCCGCATATCACTATTCTTATATCCAAACAATCGGGCGGGAAAACCTGCAACTATAACTGAAATCATCATCACGCACGCGCCTTTCCTTTTTCAAATTTTCGGACAACTGTCGAAGATATCTTTGGTAAACTTAAATCACGACGGCTGTCATCTACCAATCACCCCAATTGGTTTCCAAAAACCGAAACCAAACTCACCTTCGATCAATCTATAAATACCTAGCACTATTCCACACCCTAACTCGTTCAATTCTCCCCTCTCTAAACGCAAGTTATCGCCGGTCAGAGTATATCCCTTTGTTTCATCAGTCGGCCGCCGGGCTTACCTCGCCGGGAAAACACTCACTGCCGACCGGTAACTTTTTCTTTTTAATTCAATTCATATACTAGTTCAGTAATTATAGTCATGAAGATCTGGTATAAATAAGTTCGAATCAAGGGTCGGGTTCTGGGTAAAAATCTTCAAGCGAAGAAGATGAAGTGCTGAACGTATACATATATATTATAACACGGATTACAACCGGGTTAAGCACCCAGCCCAACTGGTTGGCCGGATGCAAACAAGACCCGGGGTCACCAGTTCGAATCTACGCTCACACACCGGCCGGATCATTTTAAATCCTTTTTAAATCTATCATCTCTGTATACGCATAGTTAGTATATAAATATAATTAAAATTCGAATATTGTCGGGTTAGACACCCAACCCAGTTGGTTGGGCTGGGTGCATCACACCGCCAAGGTCTCGGGTTCGAGTCCCTTGGTTCACACCGGTCGGATTACTTAAAATTCTTTTTAAACTTAATTAAATTCGAATGAACTTAAAATGTGTATAAGTATAATTAAAATCTAGATTCTTTCGGGTTAGACACGTAGCTCAGTTTTTTAATATTTTTATCTTTTTTTATTATTTAATTAAATTATTCTATGGTTTATATTAAAATAAAATATGTTTAAAATACTTAAAAATACATAATTTCAATGGCTCAATTATATCAATAGAAATCATTAAATTAACTTAAAAATCTAAACAAAGTTTTTAACCGAAATATTAGTCTATTTATTTATCGAGTTATCGCGTTATTATTTTAGGTTAGTATTTCCTCGTCGATTAAATCCGCAACTCGTGCGCTCTCATTTCCACTCAAGAATACGCACACACGGTGAGTGAATCTCTACAAATTCCCCGTTTTAATCACGTTTTGGGTGTATCATGTGTCATATTATTTCTTTAGTTTATTTAACACTTGTGCTTATATCAATTCGTGATCAAATGTGTATGGCTTGTAGTGTGGTTTATATGTGGATACATTTTATCATTTCAGTGCACTCATTTCATTAGGCCCATCAGTTCCTCGTGGGATACGGGTTGAGCATCAGGTGCCTCATTAGATCGGCTCCGTTTGATTGAGCATTGATCGCAGATACATCATCATTCATGTCATATATTCATTCAATGTGGTTTGTGATTTGTTACATATATACATTTGCTCACATGTGATTCATGCACAAATTTTATTTAAATAAACATAAAAATCAACTATTTAAATGTTTTATCAATGTTCACTCGCCAACTTTTGTTGACCCAAAATTTCCTCTGTTTTACGCATGATACAGGTGATCAAGTTGAGGAAAGAAACACATAGGATGGCCTAGAAGAATAACCAAGTTATTTCGTTGGAACAAGCATTTAGATTATTATTTGTGTTTGTATGAAATTTTGTTGGATATTTGAAATTTTAATTTGAAATTAATAAATATGAAACTTAATAGTAAATATCATTAGCTTTGGTTATAACACAATCCTGCCCCGACTTTTATTCCGCTGCGGGTCGGGATGTGACAATGTTTTCATGGATTATCAGATATGATCAAAACTTGTCTTAATATCATAAAAATTATTAATTTTGAAATCTGAAAATAACCACGGTTTCAAATTCCAATTCAAAGCTTAAATGTGATAAAATTAGTTAAGAATAGTTTGAATGTTCATAAATTGTTCTTGGTGTTTTCGGTAATCTTCATCCCATAAGTGATGAATATTACATAATTAGGTGATGATATGGATTACACTTTTTTTTGGTAAATTTATCTCTAGTTTCTAATTAAGTAATTAACTAATTTTGAAATCTTCTACAATCTTGAATATATATACACATGTAGTGTAAGTATATAGAAACCCCCTCTAAGTGAGAAAACCTAGGAAACTCAAAGTTTCTCACATTTTTTTTTGAAAAAAATTAGACATGTAATATACACGTTTTTAAGGGTTTTGAGCATAAAAAAACAAAAAAGCGTCGAATAGGTATTTTTTTTAAAAAATAAACAAGTTTTCAGCAACGCGATGTGTTACACATGAATGTAACATATGTTACAAAAAAAATTGTTTCGTTTTCAAAAAAATAAAATATGGTCGGCGCTTTTTTTATTTTTTATTTTTGCTCGAAACCCTTAAAAACATGTATATTACATGTGCAATTTTTCTAAAAAAGATGTCGGAAGCTTTGAGTTTCCTAAGTTTTCTCACCACAAGAGGGTTTTCTATATATCATTTCTCTCTCTCTCTACCTCTCTCTCTCTCTCTATATATATATATGTATATATATATATACAACAAAATTTTGAAAAAAGATGCACTTGTAGTCTCTTCAGTTTAGGGAACTTTGTTTGTGTGAAAAATATGCATTTATGACTGTTGATCCTAGATAACAATATTAATTAAACTTGGCAATTGATCTCAACATGTATAGAAAAAAGTGTGCACAAATTGATTTCAACTATAGATTTTTCAAGTTCATATCACTATAAATGTTTACTAGGTGATTGGAAAGTTATTAGGTATTACAAAACAAATACTTAAAGAATTATGTCTTTAAGAGCAGTGGAGTTTGTAGTATGTGTTAAATGCAAGGTCGGCTCATTCACTCTCGATGAATCATTTTTTTTATAACAAGAAATAAATAGATATATTTATGTTGCGTGAGATGTGGGTTTCTTTTTTTTTTTTTAAATAAGAGATAAATTTACACAATATTAATTCTTAGTTAAATTATAAGGTTAAATTATAGGGTTGAAAATAGCATAATAAATGTGAATATTTGTACGATCTAAAACCTTTATTAAAACCATTTACCTTAATTCAGTAGAAAATACCGCATAAAAATAAATACCACACAAATAACAAAAATTAAAATTATGATAAAAAAGTATATATATACAAACACAAAAATTGTTGTGATGCATGTGCTCAGGAATATTTATACTACATCAATCCCATGAAAATCACATCTATATAGAAAATGTTCTGCTTTTAAATATTTATCATATTTAAATATACTACATTAGTCCCATGTACATGAGATGAGTACAGTACTTTTTTAGAACATGTTAATTAGTTATCATATTTAAACTAAATTGAAAATTGAAAACACGCCAAATGCATGGAGGTTTCGTCACGTGTTAGAATAAGATGTCGCTTCAATACATATTATACCATTAGGTGTATAAAACAAACGTGAAAAAATCAATCTTCAACCACCATCAAATAATGGTTCGTGTTAGCATACTGTGGTCCGCAGCAGTTGGTTTGCTTTTGGTTTCATGTAGGCCAACGGTGTTTGCAGCACCCCCAGCATGTTCAAGGATCGGACGCATATTGGCACCATGCACGGGTTTCTTAAACGGTCAAGAGCCAACCAGCTTGTGTTGCTCATCAGTCAAGAAACTTCATGACTCGGGGAAAACGAAGGAGGATCGTGTGGCTATCTGCAACTGTATTAAACAAGTGACGAAATCGATCCCTTACGATTCAAAACGAATCCCTCTTCTGTCTAAGAAATGTGGTGTTAAACCGGAATTTCCTCCCATTGATAAGAACTACAACTGTGCAATGTAGGTTTATCTCTTTCTTCATAAATTAAACATCCATTATTAGTGCTATAGAGACGAACCAAACTGATACTAAGATGGGTTGATTGTGTTCATTCGTTTGAGTCTGACCAAACAAGCGAACGAACACAGACTCTTAAATGAATGGACACAAACTTAAACGAAGAATTGCTATCCATCGGTAATTACCTACAGAATTTATTAAAATTTTTTGAAAAAAAGTTCCCACTTCACCAATGGTTTTTCGACGAAATTGTCCGGCTGTGATACTCATTTGGGTAAGAACGAATTTACTGTTCGTGTTTGTTGCTAGAAAATGTGTTTGCTTATTCTATAAGCAATTATAGTACATTTAAGAATATAAAATTTGTTGAAGTTAAAATCAGGGCAAGCTCTAGTCAAGGGTGGGGTGGGTGACCGCCTATAGACCACTATCCCATCCCAAGGGGCTCAATTTTTTAACTTTATAAACTTTTATAATATATTTTTATTTTTTTAAACAAAATAAATGGGTTTAGTGGTATTTTTTCTTTTTGTTTTAACAGGTATTATTATTCGGTTTTATCGATTTTCGCTTTTATGGTTTCAATGAGTAGTCTATAACAACCAAAGTAATGCCAAGTAACATGGGGCGGATCAAACTCTCGCCACATAGCGTGGTGGGAAAACCTATTTCTTTTTTTTAATTGGTATTATCGGAACCGATATCGATGTTCGCTTTTATTGATATTTATTTTCATGGTTTTCTGATGAGTCGATCCGATAACGATCAAAGTCACGTTGCGTAACAATAGGGGAAACCAATCATACTCCCGCTGGATAGCGCGAGGGAAATACCCGGTATCAATATACACTTTTTTGGTTTCCGATGAGTCGAGTCGATAATAACCAAAGTCACACTGCGTAGCATTGGAGAAAACAATCAAATCCTACCGCGTAGTGTGGGGGTAAAAATATTTCCCCATTTTTAATTGGCTTTATCGAAGCCGCATCAATATTCATTTTTATCGATCTTTGCTTTTATTGTTTCCGATGAGTAAAGCCGATAACGAACAAAATCACGCCGTGTACCACGGGCGAAAACAATAAAACTCCCGCCGTATAGTGCGGAGAAGTCCCACTAGTTAAAATTAAACCCAATGTGTTTTTTAAATCCACTAACCTTCCTATTTAATTTAGGCCCATCTATACAATTAAACCATTTGTAATTTAGCCCAATTACCCAACTAAATCCAATATAATATTTTAACCTTTTAAATCCAATTAAAAAAAACTTTAATGCGGGTCGGCAATTCGTGCGACCAGAGAGGCAACGCAGTGATAGTTCGTCGATTATTGATTTTTGTATGTATAAGTTTATAATTTGTGGGGGTTCATTTTCCTAGTCGCACAGGGTTTTTAAATTTTTAGAGACGACCCAATTTAAAATTTACATAATATTCTTCTTATATAATTGTCGCATTTATACAATTAACCCAATTTATCATATGGCGCAATTACCCATATAAAACCCAATCTGAAACTTCAATCTTCTAAACCCGACATTATGCTTTATATGCAGGGTGAAATAGGTATGGACTATGGAACTATTTCATAAGCATGGATAATAGGCTTATTATGCACCAATTACTTGTGGAATTGATGTAATAATTTTAATTTAATTATTTGTCTCTTGTAATAGAAAATTATTTGTTTATAATTTATATGATAAATATCGTAGATATTTAAAATAAAAACAAAAGTAATCATATAACTAGGTTAGAAACTCATATATCATAAGAAGTAGTATCAATAAAATATTAAATAGTTGTTAATATGGGAAAACGATAAAGGAAATAGTTAAGAAAAGAAATATTCATTAAATGAAATATTCATAAAGTAATACTAATAAAGAAAATAAAAAGTAGTTTAGAAACACTATGCGGAAAGAATTTCATGCATTTACTTATTTATGAGATATAGCTTGGGCCTACTTTAAAATAAATAGGAAAAAATTAAACGGTTACAAGAATATCGGTCACATATAATTGTGTCACATAGCACAACCAAGGACTTGTTTATTATGTACAGTTTAGTGTCAAATATGGGTAACCGGTTTCTCTTCTCAATTTAAACTACTTTAATTTAATTTTAACGGTTTGCCTTGTTAGAGATAAACAAAACAAATCAACATGTGCATAAGAAAGTGGATTGAAGTTACCACATCTACAAAACATCTATAGACATATGCAAGCAGTTAAAATAAATCATGATATCAAATCGAAATGAGAATAAAAGAAGATAATTACTTAAATACTTTCGGCAGCTAAAATGATATGAAAAAATATATAGAAAACGGAATTCGAAAAGTAATAGAAAAATATAGTATTTGAATATGTAAATATATGATTAGATTTTTTAGTTAAATCGACATTCATAAAAAGTATCTAATGAATTATGAGTTCAATACATCCTCTTTAGCAGAAAGACGGATATTCCTTGCTCATTAAAATATATAGAAAACGGAATTCGAAAAGTAATAGAAAAATATAGTATTTGAATATGTAAATATATGATTAGATTTTTTAGTTAAATCCAAAATGGCTATAAATTTATTTTCAATTCCAAGATTTCAAAAAAAAAATTAATATCATCAAACAATTTAATTAATGGAAAACAATAGCTTGAATTAAAAAATCTGTGGACAAAGATTGAGATGATTAGTTGAGTTGTATAAAATAGCAGACTACTCTGAGAAGATGTTGGCTAGGGCCACTGTTTAGATGTTGGGATATTGGGTCACTTAAAAAGAAAGTCACTGTTAATAAAATAATAATAACAATAATATTTCTTTTTTTAAAATGATAAGTAAAGAATAGAAAAGTGAGATAGTTTTCAATTAGCATTACTATTTAATGGGAGAGAGATTAAAGAAAATAAGGGTAACAAGAAACCATAGAGTGATATATGTCCTTAAAAATTTTCTTTTATTTTATAGTATAGATGTAAGTATGTATCTCCAACTAATTTGATTCCAAAGACATCACCCAGGCATCGTTTCCCTTGTCGTCATTGTGTTTTTGTTATAAGAAATGACCAAAGTGGCTAGTTATAGTGTTATATCTATGTGTTTTAATCAAGAGAAATGATGAAATAACTGAGTTTAAACTTTTGGGTTTTGTTAAAACAATATATATATATATATATATATATAGTCATAACATATCTGAAGTCATAACATATCTGAAAATGAGTACGAATTGTCCTCTAAGGGTGCAAGGCAAATCCTATCTAGTACCAAGACGGAATTGGCATAGGGGTCCCCCCCCCCCCTCATTTGGTACCAAAAAAAACGGGTTAAGGGTATGGAGTACCCATCACACTCACACTGTCACACTCAATCATCATTTCACCTCACTTTTTCACATTTCATCACATATTTACCATCACATTCGCAACACTCATCACATTCAAAAATAAATATCGCATACACTCATAATTTAACACTGCATTTCTTTTTTAAATGACAAGGTCAAATTCACACAACACTCTGTCTACATGACCGTGATATGTCTCGCGACATTCTTCATCACCGCCCTGAAAACATACAACCGTGTTTCAAGGCCATCACACTTAGACCACCCGTAGTGGGCTTGATCTTGTGCTTTTTTCACCCCAATCACGCCCCACCCCACCCCATGGGCGTTTTGTGGCGTGGTTTCGCAAAAATCCCCCCTTCCACGTGATTTGAACACGCTCAAATGCCCCTTTCTTCAAATTGTTTAGCCATTGAGATTATTCCATGTCAATAACCATTAATTTTTAAATTAAAAAAGAAAAAGAAAATAATAATTAGGTAATGATTGGTTGGGGCATTATTGGGCATTATCTCACTACGCCCCTTTGTAAAAACGCCCAATAATACCCCCGTGCTGACTGGGATGTCACATGACGAAAAATGCCCAAGGATGGGAGCATTATTGGTTAAACGACTACACATACTCTCATAGAACTTGAGGTAACCCATGTACCTTAAGTGGGTTTGCCAAGTATACTAGCTCCTATGTGGGTCCTTTTCATATTGGCCATCTAATTATTTGTAGTAAGTTGGGAAAATATATCATCACTTGTCGTAAATTAAGTAGGAAATAAATGGAATCTGATTTGTTGTTGATTTAGATGGACGAGATGATGCATTAAAAAGATATATATACCCTCCATCATAAAAACTATTAAATAATTGCATAAAAATGACTTACATCCTAAATTTGGAGTTTTTTTTCCTAAAATAGATGTAGGTGGAAAAAATTTTACCAAAATGGATGAGTTGAAAAATATTTACCAAATTAGGTGTTTTTCTTTATTTTTAACTAACCTATTACAAATCTTCTGTTTTTAACTCAGTTATCACTTTTATACTTTTTTTTCTTCAATCAACTCATTATTTGTATATATAGCTAACTTACTATATTTTTATTTTTATTTTTATGATCAAACCATGTTAAAACAAACTGTAATTGTTGAGAAATACCTCATACTTTTTTTAGATAATATTTTCACTATTCTGTCCGTATTCATGATTATCGATTCAATACTATTTTTATTTTAAGTTTATTGAATCAATAATGACAGAGCAAACCGTTTACTCGATTTTAAATATTATTGAAACAATAATGACAGAGCAAATTGTTAATTCGGTTTCGCGGATATGTTGGTTCAATGGCGTACTTTAAACTCCATGCTAATCTCTTTTAGATTATTAACTTATTTTTTAAAAAGTCACGAACAACATTTTTTTATTTCGTTATAAACTTACATGAACATATGTTTCATACGTTTATTTATTTTCGTAAACATTTGTTCATGTCCGTTCATTTAAATTAGCTTAACCCACCCTTATTTATGTTTGTTTGTTTACGTTATACGTATTTTCGTTAGTTTGCATAAATTTAAATTCGTTCATTTACGTTTCTCTATGTATTCATTTATTTTTTTAGTTACATTACAATTCAGTCTAGTTTTATAAGTTTAAAGTATTACTTATTACAGATAAACCTAGTTTTATGATTTTTTTTCCAATAAATTGATGTTCATGCTTGATAGAAGTAATATTATCATTATCTTTGTGTTCGTTTATAATCATGAAATTACATGAGCAAACTTTATATTAAAATTATTTATCTTAGGGAAAATAATAGAGAACATTAAAAAACAAAAAAGAAAGAATTAAAAAACATTAGTTAAAAAATAAAATAAAACGTATAATGGGTTGTTTGGTAAAAACGGTATATTAAATAAAAAACAAAAGCAAAAAATGCAATATGTTAGTTTAAAATAAAGAAATAAATGAAAAAAACATCTTGGTACGTAATTATTTTAAGTAACCTATTTTGGTAAATATTTTTTTTTCCACCATCACCATTTTAGGAAAAAACTTAAAAGAAAACACATATTTTAGTAAATATTTCTCAAATCACCCATTTTTGGTAAATAGTTTTTCCACCACCACCCTTTTAGGAAAGAACTCCTAAATTTTGTTACAAAGAATCGGTTTTTAATTAAAATCTTTCTCAAAATATATTTTACAATATTTATGTTTATTTTTATAAAGAAATTAGTAGGAACAAGATAAATTAATATATACAAATTTAAATAGGATTCAAATCTCCTTCCTTTTCTCTTAAACCATATTCAAGTAATTATGTTAGGAAAGTTTTTGGAGGAATGAGTGAGCGGAGAAGAAATTATGTGTTCTTGTGTAAGAACATTAAAAACTAGGCTTTTTATGTGAATGGAGGAAAGAGAGAGAAGAGATGAAGCATTTTCTAAGGAGAGCATTGTGAGGGATAGATTTGAAACATGTGATGACATTTTACATTTTAGCATCTCCTTAGGCTGGGGAGTGTGCCTTACCCCAATTCCAAACTACTTAATTAAACTAATCAATAGATTTATGCTATCTTAAAATTACCCAAACCACTCTAAGTACTCAAATTTATAGGGGGCACTTTACCACAATACCTAAACTACTCAATCAAACTTTAAAACACCTACCATCCAATAATATTGTGCCACCTAATTCAACCCGTTACCTTTTTTTTTCTTTACCGACACCACATCAAGTACTTCCGAGAAGTGAAACTCGACCAGAGTACTCGGGGGAGGGGCAGGCCCAAACCCAATTACAATTACTGAGTTACCATGATTATCTAACATCAAATTTCGTAGTTATGAAAATGGAATTAAATTAATTATTATATTTTGAATGTATTTGATAAAATCAACCAAAATTAAAATTAAATTGAAAAGCGAATAGCGAATTCGAGTGGTATTAGAATCTAATTTATAATTTTTAAAATTCGATTAATTGGATCCGATGAAGTCGTGTAAGTAGAAATTCAATGGTCAGACACACTGACTATATATCACGGAGGACGCTTCACAACTTTATATACTTGTAGGCCTTACAAGGTTATTTTTTACAAAAAAAGAAAGTAAATAAATAAATAAATAGTAGGCTCTGGAAAATTTGAAAATTTTTTGGAACTTAATGGTATTGGTAAGTGATTCTTGGGAAAATACGTTTAAAAGGAAGTAAAACTAAGTGATTGTTGGGAAAACTTGCCAATTTGGTTTATCCGCATAAGAGAAGGTTAAAACTCCATATTTACCTCTTTAGAAGAAGTGATAGCTCAAAGTTCATCTGCAGTGATGATGTTGCGTTTTGATGACTCACACACATCTTTGTGCCCAACCTTTACAATTCTCGATTTTGAAAGCAAGGTGGTTTGAACCGAACACCTCATACTGTTCGAATTGGGTTCACGAAATTGTGTTGAAAAACCGCAATGGTCTGGCTTCTCGATTGGAAGGTTTGAAACATGCCATACAGAAAGGTAGGATGCTTCGCACAAGTGACCAGCACACAAGGGTACAAACTCAAACAGGAAATAAACAGACACTTTGGTTTGACAACCTATTCAAAGGGACGCGGTTCAACAAATTGCACTGGATCGAAAGGGCGTGATACGAAAAATTGCATTAGTTCGAAGGAGTGTCGTGGTGCTTATAAATAAAGCCCCACTCTTTAATTTTTAGCATCGAAAGTCGAAACAGAAGCACCTACAAACCTTTCCAGTTATCTCCCTTTCTACACGAGAATTACTAGCAACTTTGTTGCCAAAGCTTCGCGTATATCGCCTTAAAGTGACAAGTAGTAGAACTCACATATTAACAACAACAAAACAACAAAAGAATATAGTCCATAGTACTAAAAACTCTTAATTAAGAAGTATGAACATCAACAATCTAAGTCCAACCATCTAACCTAGAAACAAACGTTCAAAGGGAGCATGTGTTCCAGCTTAGGTGCTGCCACATCCTCATCATAATTAACCTGAGTTGGCTTTTGAGGCATGGTTCCATCTTAGGTGTTGATACTTGTCCATTATGTATATGACTCTACCTCTTACGCCTCAGGAGACGTAAAACAAAGGAAAACACACACACATAGATGGAGTCACCAATGCTAAGGGTGGAGGTTATACTTTGAGTGGCCAAAGCATCTTGTGGTCTCTTACAATGTCTCCACCATGCAAACTGTATTTTGCACGCTTCCTGTGTCCTCCAATGCTATGAGTAGAACCTATAATACACCAAACAATAAATAAGTTATATACTGTAACGCTTTGCATTTCTGTACTTTCTTTATTTAGAAAGTGTAATCGTATTTCTATATATGGAAACTTATAATCCTATCATGTCTGTATTCTTTTTCCAATTTAATAATTCGAGACATTGATGAGAATGAAATTCACATTTTATACACACTTGTTATTCGTATGGTCAATCAATTAAATATGTGTTTACTTGCAAATCGACACTTGATATACATGCAATTATTCATATATACATTCACGATACTCAAATTATACTTACGTATGCTTTCTATGCTTAAAAACATGTGAAAACACAAAGTTATTGCTTAAATGATACCAAATGGAAGTTCATGGGCCAAAATGTAAATAAACCAAAGTTGCTGTGCGGCGGGGTGTGAAGCTTTACCCCTTTTCTCTCGCAGGCCACCATAGGCTGGATCTGCAGATTGTTGTTTCTTGACCATGGATTGGCTATTAGTTTCCTCCCTAATCACCTTTAAACCTCATTAAACTGAAAACCTTATTAACGCATTATATAAACCAGCCTCCTACATCTCTTTTGCATTTTTCCAAACCCTCAAAATTGCAAGAAGAGGCAGATTTGTCTTAAATCTCAAAGTGAGTTCAAACTCACTTTTCTTCATCATTTCTTCGTCATTTCTTCAGCTTTTCTTTCACAACGAAGCTTGGAACACCTCTAGGAGTGTTTCCACAAATTTACCTTGGTAAACTAAGGTGGAACATCACCATTTTGAGGTCCAAATTTTATGTTTTGGAAGATATGCTGTTAACTTTTATTAAAACTTATGTTTTCTAAAACAATCTTGCACTTCCTTTGCTACAAACCAAGTCTATGGTTAGTAAGCTTGTTCAAGGTTAATCATATGAGTTTAGAGGTGTAAATACCCTCTAAACTTTCTGTTTTGTTAGGGTTTAGACAACTCACAAGTGATGGAATCACCCAAGTCTACCATAGTTCATATGGCAAGACTTGTGTTTTGATAAAAGTGTGAATCTTGGAAGCCATGGCTATCCTAACATATTTCCACTACCTCACTTGATGTTTTTATGTTCATACAACTAAAACTCGTTCAACTTTCATTAGAGTGACAAGGCTACAACACGTCCCCAAACGTTACCATGTTCGGGATGCACACACCTAGCTTGCTCACTTAGTTGTTCGTAGTTTTAGTAGGCTTAGTAGTATAATTGTAATTTTATTCACTCATGACCAACCAGGTTTACCAACTAAATCTTTGTGCTTTGGTGAATCCATACAATGAGGTTTAACGGATGTTTATCATCCTACCTCTATGCATGACTTATATGAATTCTATGATAATCTATGATGGAATTAATATATATAAAATATTATATATATATATATATATATATATATATATGCATAAACGAATTCGTGATGTTAATTGGATCATGGTTATCTGTCACCAGTGTAGGTTATCCTATCCTTGTTCTAGATTCCTCGTTAATGATTCTAATGGGCGAGTAGACCCATGAAATCACATGAAACTTAGTGTCACAACGGGTGTTTAGACGGGATATATTGTTTGCATATGTATACTTTATTTTACTTAAATGCCAAATCCAAATCCTTTATCAAATCCGAATACTCACACACCTACGTTTCCTCATGTAGGATAACTTCGGTGTTTCCATATCAACAACTTATCAACTATTGGTTTAACTTGAAAAGCTTGCAAAACCGTGAGTATACTCGACCCCCTTTCTATTTTCACACTTTTGGGTGCAATACATGTAACCTATCAGAAATGCACACATACACTTATAAACATGCTTACGAACAAACAATCCAATATGCATGATTTATACGATATGCTTAAACATATACATGATACTTGATGCTCGGAGAAGCATCATTGCAATTTGCATAACTTTTTCTGACAAAAGATTTTGTAGACCATTTCTGGTAGCGTTGCAACTAGAATTTGCACAGTTGCCACCACGCATATGGCAAATATGCTTCCATATATAACAATCCACGCAAATGGCAAATATGCTTCCAAAAGATTTTGTAGACCACTTCTGGTAGCGTTGTAACAATTCAGTTATGCGACCCGAAAGGTAGTCAGAGATGGTTAGTTTTCTTTTTTTTAAACGGCAAGGAAAGACGTGCCAACCACCGTGATATCGGACGTTGTGGCCAAGGTTGACTACTCGACCGCCGCCAGCCCCTTGGCTATCCCAGATGCGCGGAAACCCGATCTCCACCCGCCCGAATGCACCAGTGGCGGATCCAGGAATTTTTTTCTAATGGGTTCACTTTTTTAAGTGTTCCAATATCATATGTTCGAACATAAAAAATACGGGTCGTTTGACGGTTAGGGTCGGGTGTCACACCCCGACCCGCAGCGGAAACAAGAGTCGGGGCATAATTGGGTTATCACCAAAGCTCATGATGTTTACTAATATGTTTCATATTTATTAAATCCAAATTACATTTCAAAGTTCCAAGTCAAATTCATACGATACAAGGAAAGGAAAGATTAACTAAACAAATCTATAATCTAAACTGGTTTATTCTTCTAGGCCGCCCTATATGTTTCTTGCTTCAACTTGATCACCTGTATCATGTGTAAAAATGGGAAATTTTGGGTCAACAAAAGTTGGCGAGTGAACCTTGTTTAAAACATTTGTTATTGGTTAATTATTGTAATTTAATTTAGGAAAAATTGTGCAATAATCATATATGAACAAATGTATGTAAACATAACAATCACAAACCACCTTGCTTAAGCATGAAATAAAAGTAACAATGTATGTGTTGGCAACGTCCCGTTCACGCTCATAGGTAATGGGGAACGGACGGCCTATGCTAATGTATGTGAGATCAAGGCTCAATCAAACGGAGCCGATCTTATGTTGGCAACGCCTGGTTCACGCTCATAGGTAATGGGGAACAGCTCACGCTCATAGGTAATGGGGAGCGGCGGCCTATGAAATGTATGTACTGAAATGATAAAATTAATCTACACTTCAACCACACAGTCAATGGATACACCTTGAATACACATTGATCATAAACATGATGGATGCACAATGATTAATTATAATAAATAAGTACGACACATGATACACCCCAAAATATGATTAAAACGGGGAATTTGTAGAGATTCACTCACATTGGATGCGTTTGTTTGAAGATGTTGGATGCGCACGAGTTTAGGGGATTGATCGACGAGAGATAACTAACCAAATAAGAAATGAAAAGGCACGGTAAGTATGTGGATTTTATTAACTATTTTAATAAGATTTTTGGGTATAAATTTGTGAGTTTAAGACTACTTTCTAATCTTGAAAACGTTATTTTTAAGTATTTTTAATTGATTTTTAATTTAAATAATTGATCTAATAAATAAAATAAATAATAATAAAAAAAAATTGACTTTGACCGTTGACCGAGACCGTTGACCGTTGACCGTTACTGTTGACCGGTTTAATTGTGCGAAATTGTGCGCTGAGTGAGGCTCGAACCCGAGACCTCCCGTACGCGTGCACGCAGCTCTACCAACTGAGCTACGTGTCTAACCCGAAATAATTCTGTTTTTAATTATACTTATATACTATTTACTTTAAACCGAAAATTATTTATTTTTAAAAAGCTTTTAAACTTAACGGACTGGTGCTGACCACAAGTCTCGAACCCGGGACCTGTGGGTTAGCGTACACACAGTCCACCGCTGGACTATGTGTGTCACTTGGTTACTAACTCGGTTTTTATTATACTTAACACATACTGTGCGTCAACCCGGTTCAATTAAAAAGGCGGAATTTTATTTCAAGTGGGTAAAGCGGGGACAGGATTCGAACTCGCATCTCGTGTATGTTTGTTGCACACAGTCCACCGCTGGACTGTGTGTCTAACCCGTTTATTAAACCGATTTTAATTATTCTTATATTATACTACGCTTCATCTTCTTCATTCAAAACATAAACATTGATCAAGAGACTGTTATTTGCTAAGTTAACTCAATGAAGGTTATGAGTCACCGAAAATAAAATGAATGGAAAGAGATTGGAGGGTTGATTGTACCAACTATTCGCTTTTCTTCAGACGTCCGGCAAGGTCGTCGGCTCCGTCTTGGTGAGCTGCGGCTGATAGAAACTATCAATAAATTAGAGGGATTAGATTGTGAAGTGGGACTACTGGGTAATGACTATCAGTGAAACAGAAGAATCATACCGAAAATCAGTAGTTCCCCTGAAAGTTCAGAAATTTCTCCGGCGAATCAGATAATCCGGCAACGTCGACTGCAAAGGATTCTGGGTGAGGGATTTATATTAGAATTTGTCTAATAAAGGAAAGAGCCAGAAAAATCTAAGTAATTACCGTGCAGGTGGAAGTCTCGGTTTTCCGACGACTTGCAGATGTTTTCCGGCGAGTAAATTTCCGTCGAGAAAAAGTGCGATTTGGGAGCGAAAAGGTTTCTGGCGAATTGTGGGTGAATTTATAGGGTAGTATCGAGGTGAATGGGGTCTGAATTCGGTCTTAATTCGAAGTCAGCCGTTCTCCGGCGGTTACGGCTGTTGTCGCGGGTTCAGATGTCCGTTATAACCGTCGCTAAAGTTAATTCAATGGTTAATTTGAGCGGTAACGTAATTTATCGGCGAAGTCGTCGGGATTTCCGACGACTGCTGTTTGGGCGCAAGTTGACCGAGTTTGAATTCCGCATGTCATTATTTGATTTAATAAATCCATTAACTTAACAGAAAATCAAAGTGGCGGAGTGGTTTATGGCGTGTGAGTTAAGGCTTTGAGGAAATAACCGGCTGACCCGGGTTCGACTCCCGGCAGCCGGTTTTCCTTTTTAATTAATTCATTTTGATATTTTTACAATTTTAATTTATATCTTTTAATTTGTTGATCAATTATGAATCGTTTAAAATTAAAATAAGCCGTAAATGAACAACAAACTTTTAAAACTGATTGTTCGGTTATTAAACGAAGCGGGTTTCGAAAACCCGTTTTTCGACAAATGTTACATCGGGTAAGTGCATCACATAATAAAAAATACGAGTCGATTCAATGGTTCGAGTCGGATTAAAACGCCTTAACTTATCACCACTACCGACTTGGGTTTGTGAAAAATCATCTTTTTTTCCTTTGCGGCTGACATGGACCTTTAAGTAAATATGTTCGTCTAATTTCATCTTTTTAAGTAGGGTGATAAGATGAAATTGGTTTCCTCTTAGAAGAATCCCATGGAAATTATCCATATCTATTTTTAATGGTTTATTACTTGAAGATGATGATTTAACATTTGATGTTTGTCTTTGAAAAAAACTTCAAATTCCCCTTTGCATTATCAAACAAGTTTCAAAAGATTACAAATAGACAACAAATTACATGTTAATATCAACAATTGAGATTACGACTAAACAAACATGTCAATATACAATTTGAACATCATCTTTGTTTCACTTTTAACATTTTTCTCGAATTTTCTAATATACAATTTGAAGCCTCAGTTTTCACTTGATTTCAAGTTATTTTATTTGACTAGTAAAAAGTCAAATTGCTTATAGCTACTACAACAAGAACTTTCATGTACAGTAACTCTCACGTGAGTTATTTTATTTTTGCTTATAGCTACTACAACAAGAACTTTCATGTACAATAACTAGAGGTGTACAAATCGGTTTTTTACAAAACCGGTTTTGGTTAATAACTGAACCGGTTTTTCTCATCAAAATCAAAAACCGGTTTTTTGTATAACCGGTTCCGGTTACTAACCAGTTTTTTTACTCAAACTAATAACCGATCAAACCGGTTAGGGCCGGTTTTTAACCGGTTTAACTTAAAAAAACCGGTTTTTTACAGGTTAAAACCATTTTTTTGTAATCGGTTTCGGTTATTAACCGGTTTCGAAGGCAAAAAACCATAACCGGTCTACAACCGGCGGTTCGGTTTCGGTTACTAACCGTTTGTAAAAAAACCGTTAAAAAAAACCGGTTTCGGTTTTTTTTTCCGGTTTCAATTCTAAAACCGGTTTTTTTGTACACCTCTAACAATAACTCTCACGTGAGTTATTTTATTTATTTTATTATATTTTTGTTTTCCAACTTTAACCTTCTAGCATCTACTTTACATTTATAACCCTTTAACTTTTTTAAAACTTTATAATCATTTTTATGTGCTTTTTTTATGTATGTAGTCGGTATAAATTCAAGTTGATTACATTTCTTTAAAAATGGGTAGGGTTAAATATAATATGTTTTTTTTTGTGTTTTTTATGTACGTTTTCAATTGGTTTATGTTTTGACACAAATTTTGTTTTAAAACAAGTCAGTTCAAATATAAAAAGTTTTCATGACACTTGTCATTAACTTGTACGAGCTTCCTTTAACATGTATAGCGCTATAGGATTAACGTGTCACCCGTATTCTTTAGTCATGTTAAGTAAACAAAACGGTCTTTTCATTGTTATGATTAAATTACGCTAGCAGAAAACTTTGGGTTGACAAATATAGTTGCATAATAGTATTGCCATGTTAAGTTCTTAGTATTCGAATTTTGCCATGTGGTTTGTTTAAACTTTTATACATATGCTATTACCTAAACTCGTATGCTCGTCAATACTTTTGTATTGAACTATACTTAATTTAATACGTATTGCAGGAAAATTGATGATGATGATGATGACGAATGGAACTTAGTAGGATGAAATAGAAACTCATCTTAATTTTTTGTACTTGTTGTTGTATTTTATTTGTTTCAAAGTTGTTGTAATTCTGTTTCGAACCATGCAATTGACGTTAGCAATGAAATGAAATATTGTTTATTTAATACTTGTCACATTAGCGTTATGATGTCCCATTGCAATCTTATTTTCATCCCGCCCTGATGTTTCCGTCGTCGGTTGGGGTGTGACACGTACAATATCAATAACGGGAAACTTTTTTTTGTATACCTATCATAGGATAGCCTGTATTCGGATAAAACTTTCAAAAGTTCATCAACCACTAGAGCATAAGCTTGAACATCTGTATGTGTTTTGATTGTTCTAATTGAAAAAGGACGTTGTTCCTTTCTAAGATCCAAAACCCTTTTGAGAAGCTCATGTCCATAGAAGTCACTGGTAGTTCCACCATCAGTCAACATTGTGCCACATGCAATGAATAATTAAACGTGCTAGTTCGCCTTCTTCACACTAAGTAGCTATTCTCAGTGTAACGAACTGGCTTTAGACAGTCACAAATAGCATCCAGAAAATGTTCATCCATTTGTATAAAAGTTGGTACCTGCTGTGAGAAGTTGAATCCTGCTTTAACAGATTTTTAATATAAAATGCTAACAATGTCTAAACAGGATGTATCTCAATCTCACATTTTTTAGTAAATGAAAGAAAAAATGACGATATCCGTCATTTCTTGTTCGGTCTTCAAAAACTTCAACCTTTGCGTCCAAAGCAATTTTTCCGATACCTCTGACGTCTTCTCTCAAAACCTTTCTATCGGTGTCTGATCTGTCTTTGGAGCCCATTTTATAAATGATACCTTAGATTGAAGCTTTCTATCTTCTTTCTTTAATCCTCTACCGGTTCTTCTTTTCCTTACTATCTTCCTTCTTTTCTATATATCGACCTCCATTTAGTATCCCACGTGCGCTCAGAATGTATATCGTAAGCTTAACAAACTCTAACTACCTTTGAAACTGCATCACTTGGACTTTATCAGCACTAGCAAAGTAAATCTTGTTATGGAATAACATTTCAATATCCTTCTCTAGCATGTTCACTATCCACACCGGATCATAAAATCTGATTAATCTCCAATTTCCATCTTTACTCAGAATAATAACTGCCTCTCTAGTTTGTTGATCATAATGTCATCATCTGAATTCTCCATGAAAATCTTGTCCCATCTTCATTAATGGCATGTTTTTCATCGAATTTTGTTGTTTATAAACCAATTTTACCTTCGGCTTTCTTGTAATCACATTTTTGGTTACTATTCTTTTGGGTTCCTAAGGCTTCTAATTTGGAAAATTATGTCTTGATTGGTATTTGATGAACCTCAGAATCTTCCGGTTTAATGACTCAGCTCATAGTTTATCATTCTTGTTCGACACAGTTCTTTCACATCCCACCATGGTAAGCTTTTTATGTCATTGAGTTGTTTGAAATACTGAACTCCATATTCTCTCTTGATCGCGAACACTTTCAGTTCCGGTATCCATCCCTAGCTTATTATATCTCCAAGTGAGATGTCTCAGTTTCTTATAAAGAAAGCTAATGGTCTTCGAAACTTCCTTTCAGTAGGAAGTATTTTAAACAAATTCTTCCTAGCAGATTTTGTTTTTATCATTTTCAATTCTTGGCAGTCTTCCTACCTTTATCATTTCTTCAATATATCTCCACACAATATCATTAGCTTCTTCTGCAAACATTTCACTAAACGTAGGAAATTTTTCATTGACATGAGTTGCATATCTTACTTCTTCATCATCAAAATCATCTTCCACTATCTCTTCATCAAAATCATTAGCATCAGGTATTGACTCGAAAACATATTCTTCTGGTTTATCAGCTTCGGTATTCAGCAACTCGTCTTCAAAATCAAACACAAATTCCTCTTAATTCACTTTACATAACCTAGCCAATTCTTCCTTTGTATAATTGTGAACAAAATCACCTTCTTCAAGATCATCAGGACATAAACGTATGGGTTTTGGACTAACAAGAACAGATGTGATCGGTAGTGCATCTGAGAAAATTCTTGTAGTATTCTCACCAAAACATACTTCATCTTCTTGCTCCCCCTCAACTCCAGATACTTCTTCATTCATAACATCATGTGTATGCACATCTTCAACATGAGTTTTAGGTGCTTCAGATTCAGTATTTGTTGCTTCAGTGATAGTAATACCTGCACATCCTTGATCATTATCATCATTACCAGCATCGTCATCATTATCTGAACCTTCAAAATCAACTTGTTCTTTATCCTCTTTATCATCATCATCATATCTTCATGTGGCTTGTTTTCTGGACCATAAACAACTTCAAAATCAATTGATTTTACCTTTTTAGCTTCAGTCACAACACTATCTTGCTCATGTATAAACTCCGCCTCATGAATAGCAACAATTGGTAATACATCAACACTCTCATAAACTTCTACAATCTCTACTTTAGATGTTTTTGCAATATCTTTCTTTGAAGTTTTCACAGACTCTACTTTAGGCACAATTTCAGGTATAGCATCTACGGCTTTATTGCCTTTATCAATAATCACCGTTTCAGTCACAGTATCAACAATCTTTGTAACATGAGTAGTTTCAGCGGCTTCTTTAGTTTCTGGTTCAGTGGGAACATTCATTTTCTTCACTTCTTCGTCAAAAAATGATTCCCAATTGATTTTTACCACTTTGAACCACTTTATGTACTTCTGCTTGATTCATGTTCTATTATCTTCTTTGATGATATTAAAGACATTTTGATGTTCATATAATGTTCACAAACATCTAGTATCTAACATATCATCCTCAAATGTTCATAATGTTCCAGATCTGCAAATCAAGAACAATAATCCGCATAAGTTCAAAATCACTTGTTTTATACCTTGATTTTAAGAAGTGTTGTGCTAATCAACTAAACAGATGAGATAAAAATTTGTCAGGGATTCGACGTCTAAATGATGTTTTGAATTTTTTGTGTGGATGAAGATTTTGGATCGTATGAGTGGTTCGTATGAATGGGGCTTATTTATATCAGGCAAATAAGTCATTAGTGCGGATGAAGTTCTTCATGCGAATGAATCATTCGCATGGAATTCAGTCGTGCAAATCAGCTCATGCGTTCGAATTTGCTCATTCGTATGAAAACCAACATTTTAATTCTTATCATTTTTTAGTTTTAACAACATACTCAGTTAACCAAGTCTAAGTTATTGACCCTGGTTATCTGATTTGCTAACCAAGTCCAAATTAATTACCTTGGTTAAACACTTTATGAGCAATCTAACATTTTTTTTAACAACTTTATGTTCAAATTAATGATCTTGTACTCATCTTAAAACCCTTTTCATTTCAGATTGACTCCTAGACCGTTGTGCTTTAGGTTTTGTCAACAACTTGTATTCTCAAAAATTAGCATCCCATCATCGGTAGTCGAAAATAAGATGAACATAAAATCTTTTATCTTTTCTAAGCTTTGTGCTAAAACACATTGAAAATCTTTTTGTTTTTTAAATGAAAATAATAACTATATACACACATATTTTTCTGAGTTTGTGTAAGAGGATCATATTAGTTTAATGAGACATGTCACATAGTTGATCTTACGGAACTTTAAGCTTTAAACTAGTTCACATAGATTGTCAGTATTGTTTATCCACTTAAACGTCTACACATGTTTCAATTGTTTCAAGATATTATTAATAAGTGTCTTAGAACTTGACTTAACTATGTTTCCCACCTCAAAATATACTCCCGTATCAAGACTCCCTAAATTTCATCTTACATGTGAATATACCTAATTGATATCTGTACCTAGGCTAATGCGAGGCCTTGAGAGCTCAGGTTAGTACTACTGTACCGACAAAGATATGAAGGTTGAGAGTAGTGTTCCTTAATATGGAATCTTTTACTGCAATTTTCATATCATATGATATTTTAAAACTCTCAAGTAGTTTAGTAGAAAAGAAATCCGCTTTGAGGGTTTGCACACAATCAAAGTGCTTTGGCAAAGTATTCTACAAGTTCTAGTCTATTTCTTTCGCAAAATCAGAAGAGCGAGTATAATACCCCAAATATCAACTAGTTATAAAGACCTAGTATCTTACAATCACGCAATCTCTCAAATGAAGTTATGGTATGAAGACCATGTATTCGTGAGATGTTGACCACATATTAGGAAGTTTCATTATCTTAATATCAAGAAAAAAATTTACTAGAGGTGTGATGCCTACTGACACATCCTTAGTGAGACTATTTAACAACTTTCAAACTCTACATTTATTTAGCATGTATTAATAGTCCACTGATGTACTATCATTTCCTCTATTTCACAACAAAACTCATTTTGGTCTTTTTATATGTTTTTTTATTTTCCCAAACCATTTGTCCCCCTAAAATAAAAAAAAACATAATTTTGGATTATTAGAAAGAAAACATAAGAGAAATTGTTTTTTGACTTCCGATGAGGTCTACAGTTGATCTTCATCTGTCACGGTGTCACTTTTTTTACTTTTATCCCCTCCCGATGACAAATCGTTTATACCATTGATATTTGAAATATATTCAAATCTTGTTTTATCAAATGGTTTTGTGCGAAGATCAGCTTTTTGTTCATCAGTGTGAAAATTTTCAACACTATCAATCTTTTTTCGAAGCAATCTCGAATAAAGTGATAGAAGATTTCAATGTGTTTAGTTTTAGAGTGACGAACCAGATTTTTCGTGCTAGAAATTGTAGCCTCGTTATCTACAAAGATAGTAGTGTTAAGAAACTACAAACCATAATCCCTCATCTGTTGTTGGATCCAAAGAACCTGAGAGCATCAACTAGAGGCAGACATGTTCTCCGCGTCGAAAGTCGAGATAGAAATAGTTGTTTGTTTCTTACACTGCTAGATCACTAAGTGTGAACGAAAAAACTGACATCTGGCTGTTGTGGACTTTGCATTCAGCTTGCAACAACCAAAATCAGAATCCAAGTATCCTTTGAGCACAAATTCATCATTCCTCAGGTACGAAAAACCGGTTCCTGGGTAGCACTTGAGATAACGAAGAATCCTTTTTACGATCATCAGATGTTATACCCTTGGACTTGATTGATATCTAGCACACATACATGTTGGGTACATTATATTAGGCCTTGAAGCAGTGAGATACATCAATGATCTGATCATGGAACGGTATAAGGTTTCATCAACTTTTTCACCTTTTGGATCTGGACCAGTTCCATGATTCTGAGCTAGAGGAGTAGACATAGGAGAAGTTTCCATCATCTTGAATTTTGCCAGAATGTCGTGAACGCACTTAATCTGATGAATAAAAATGTCGTCGGGATTTTGATCCGCTTGAAGACCTAGGAAAATCTTCATTTCTCCCATCGAGCTTATCTCAAACTTCTGCTTCATCACAACTTCGAATTCTTTGCAGAGTGCATCATTTATTGACCCAAATATAATATCGTCTACGTAGATCTACACAATTAGAATGCGTCCATCTGTCTCCCTCGTATAGAGTGTACAATCCACGGTGCCGCGAATACAGTTGTTATCCAATATATGTTGAGATTACGTTTCGTAACAAGCTCCTAGGGCTTGATGCAAACCGTAAAGCGCTTTATCAAGCAAATACACCTTATCTTTATGAACTGGATTGATGAACTCTGGTGGTTGGCCGACGTACACCTCCTCTCTTTCTTTACTGTAAAGGAATGCAGATTTAGCATCCAATTGATACACCTTAAAACCCTTCCAAGAAGCAAAAGCTAGAAAGATCCGAATGGCCTCGAGCCTGCAACTAGAGCGTAGACTTCAGATGCCTTCATGTTGACAAAAACCTTACACAACCAACCGAGCCTTGTTCCAAACAATAACACCTCGATCATCCTTCTTGCACCTAAAAACCCATTTCATGTTATTTTTTTTTTTGTAATTAAACTTATATTAATACAAATTCTTTTAATACAATAAGTTAATTAGTTTCATATTAAATTCATTAAGTTAATGATATAATTACTATTCCTAATTAAACTTATATTAATACACATTCTTTTAATTGTAATCTTATTATATTTAATAGAATAGAGAAGTGAGATAATTTTTATTTAATATTACTATTTAATGGGAGAAGATGCAACAAAATAAGGGTAACAAGAAACCAAAGAGTGATGTATGTCCTCAAATATTTTTATTTATTATATAGTA
Organism: Scalesia atractyloides; assembly: GCA_947069175.1. NCBI lineage: Eukaryota > Viridiplantae > Streptophyta > Magnoliopsida > Asterales > Asteraceae > Scalesia > Scalesia atractyloides. The sequence continues at coordinate 27,499,015 of CAMTDV010000006.1, forward strand.
CAGATATAGATATATATCTCCAACTAATTTAATTCAAAAGAGACATCAATCCGATATCGGTTTCCTTAGTCGTCATCATTGTGTGTTTGTTAAAAGAAAAGACAAAAGTGGCTAGTTTTAATGTTATATCTATCTTTTGGGTTTTGTTAAAACAAATATATATATATCCATATATACATATACTATATATATATACATATATATATGTATATATATATATATTCATAACTTATTTGAAAATGAATATGAATCGTCCTCTAAAGGTTTAAGGAAAACCCTATTTGGTACCAAGAAGGAATTTGGCATAGAGGGTCCCCAATACCCCTCATTGATACTAAAAAAATCGGGTTAAGGGTGGATGGAGTACCCATCACACTATCACACTCATTGATCATTCGACACCTCACTTTTTAACATTCCATCACATATTCACTATCACACTCGCAACACTCAGCAACACTCATCATATTCAAAAATAAATATAACTTCAATCATAATTTAACACCTCATTTCTTATTTAAATGTCAAGGTCAAATCCACATAACACACTCTCTCCATGAGCGTGATATGCATTACGGCATTCTTCATCACCGCCGTGAAAACACCACATGCAAAAGTGTTTTAAGGCTATCACACTCGTGGAACTTGGGGTACCCACTTAGGGTTTGCCAAGTATACTAACTCACATGTGGATCCCTCTTTTTCATATGGGCCATCTAATCACTTTGTAGTAAGTTGAGAAAATATATCATCACTTGTAAATTGGGTATGAAATAAATGGAATCTGATTTGTCGTTGATTTAGATGGAAGAGATGATGTAGTAAAACGAAATATATAACCCTCTTTCATAAATACTATTAAATAATTGTATGAGAATGACTTACATCCTAAATTTTTTTAGAATCCTAAATTTTATTACAAAGAATCACTTTTTAAGTAAAAGCTTTTCTTAAGATATATTTTACAATATTTATGTTTTTTTTAAACACAATTTAGTAGGAACGAGATAGACGAATATGTACAAATTTAAATAGGATTCAAATCTTGTTTCTTTTCTCGTAAACCATATTCAAATAATGTTTGGAAAGGTGGAGGAGAAATAATGTGTTAGTGGTCTTTTGTAAGAACTTTAAAAACCGTTCTTTGTAAGTGAGTGGAGGAAAGAGAGAGAAGAGATGGAGCATTTTAAAGGAGAGCATCGTAAGGAATAGATTTAAACAGGTGATAACAAGTTACATTTTAGCATCTCCTTAGGTATGGGAGTGTGCCTTATGTTGAAACCATAAAAGAACAGATGATTTCAAAAGCCAAAACATGACCTCCTGATTAGGAAATAAATAGATAATGAAGTATTATCCTCTTTAAAGATAGTGAATCTTGAACATTAATCAGAACATCTGTTGAAGACATCAAAGATCTGTTCGAAAGCTTGGAACATCTGTTGAAAAAGAAGAAACCTATGTTTGATGGCCAAAGCCCTGTTGAAGATAAAGCACTGATCATGAAGACCAAACATCTGTTATGGCCAAACAGATGTTTGATACAAGTTAATGGCGGTTTGAAGAATAGTGTTTTAATCAATGTAACAGTGTTAGCTTAGAATATAAGTTATATGTAATAGATCAGATGTTAGATTCCTGCATATGTTTTCGAACATCAGAGCAATCTTTTTTGTTTGGGATATTAGTTATCACTATTAGGGTGACGTCAGCTGATTTCAAACAGAGCTCCCGTACTTGTATAAACAGAACTCATGTGTTAGAGATCCATTTTATCACTTACACTCCTTTTGTACGAATAGAAAAATGTGTGATCAGGCTAAGGGGTTGTTTGTAAAATCAATTATGTAATATGTAATTATTTGATTATTAATACAAAATAGTTTTGATATAACTTTCCACTCTTATATGCTCATATAATTCCGCATTTCCATTTGTAACTTTGAGTTTACATTCGTTTTTGTTCACCTAAAGTATACGAGTTACACTCAGATCCTATAATTGGTATTAGAGCTTGGTCACATTAAACCTGATTTCATGATCAGTTTAATATACAAAAATCAGCTCACAAAGAGATCCAATTTTTTGTTGTATTTGAAATCAGAGTTTAGTATATAACATTCAAAAAGGTTTTATACATACTTTGTTTTCACAAAAGATCAAAATAAATGGCACAAAACAATCATGATCCCCATAATTCTGGTTACAGCAACAAGCTTCCGATGCTTGTAAGATCTGAATATAATACCTGGCAACGCCAGATGGCACACGTGCTTGCTCAACAGAACATAGGATGTTGGAAGTCCATTATATTCAGACAACACATTCCAATGGTACCTAGTGTCGAAAATCCGAATGTTTAAGAGACAAAGAAACCGGATAATTACTCAGAGCAAGATTTCAAAAAAATGAGCTAGATGCAAAGGCCTTTACCACTTTGGTCATGGCTTTGCCAAATGGAATCTAGTCGGCCTGTTACATTGTAATAGTGCTAAAGAGTTGTAGGATGCATTGAAGGAACAGTTTGGTGGAACAGAGGACATGATCAAGAACACTCGAGAAATTCTTAACTAGCAATATGAGACTTTCACACATGTTACGGGAGAAAACCTAATGCAACAGTTTGAAAGATTTTCCTTTCTGATAAGTGAACTTAAGTTGGTAAACAAAGAGTTTTCAAAATCAACTTTAAGTAAAAGTTTTATGAGATCACTTCTTGAAAAATGGGATACAATAGCAATTGTGATGAGAACAACTATTGATTTTAAGGATATGGCCTTGACTCAGCTTCATGAAAGACTCTTTACATGTTAAAGAGAGCTTGTCCAGAAAAAGAAGCTCCAGGAAACTAGGAAAGTGTCCGATGATTATGTCTTCGGCAACATGGCACTTCTGAGTCAAGAAGGATCATCATCAGGAATATCAAATGATGAGGGTTATGACCATTATATTGATATATCAACTAGAATCAATTCTGATTCATATTCCTGAAACTGTGCCTTCATAACAAATGATGACAGTCATCATTCTGATAATCTATCAGTAAATCTCAATGATCTGAAGCATATTGATCCTACTGACCTTGAGGAGATGGATATTTTGTACCAAGTGGCACTACTTAGTCTCAAAGCAAACAACTTTTATGAACGGACTAGAAGGAAATATCCAGGGTTAAATGGCAGGTCAAGGGTAGGGTTCGATAAATCAGAGATAAACTGCTTTAAATGTAACATATTAGGTCATCTTCCCAGAGAATGCAAGAGTCAAACAAATAACTCTACACATTTGCTAACGTATCCAAATGACCTTAATCAAACAGCAAACAACAGCTTTATCAAAATACCCAAAATAGCCCTGGACCATGTGTACAAAACATTACCCATTTTGCACAAAGCATGAACCTTGTGCATGTGAAATATATTCATGCAACATATGTTCCTCAGGTCCAATATGTTCAAATTCCTGTTGCACATGTTCAAGCAACTTCAGTTGCTCCTGCTCCTGTAGAGGCCAAACAACAAAGCTTTTTCACACAAAGCTTTGTTGACTGGAGTAGCTTACCGGAGGTCCTAACTGATGATAATTTTGTTGTTTTGGCAAAAGAAAATGATGATAATGTGAACTTTTTTTATGGAACTTGAACATATTTTAGATGAAGTTGATCAAGAGAAGGAAAAGACTCTTGGTGAAAACTCTGTTGGTGCAAATGCAGAAAACTATTTGTGGAGAGGGCCATGTAGAAATAATGGAAAAACATCATCCCAAACGTTCCACTGATTATCCACATGGTTATGTAGAAGAACCTACTGCCGAGGTATCCTTTCATATTCTTTAAGAACTATGTTCAGACAAATGCATCTTGCATTTGCAAACATCAAAAAGGTCAATGAAAACCTTACGGAAAAGGTCCAAGTTAGTGAAATTGTACTTGAAAAACTAAAAAGAAATTTTAAAACTAGACTATCTGAAAAGGACCAAGAAATCAACAGTTTAGAACATGAAGCTTCAAATACCAAAGGCCAACTCCAAACTATGATAGAAAAATATCAAGTTGCAAAAAGGAGCTTGAATCTACCCAAATCAATTATAAAAAATAGTTAGAATCATATGTTGGGTTTGAGATGGTTTTTAACAAACAAACTAAGAGCAATGTGAAATGTGGAATAGGATAAAAAGAATCTAAAAACAAAAATTCTAAATAAATGCTCACACCGTCTCTGAATTGGTTGAAGTAATACTAACTCAGCTGGTAAACAAATAAAAAATTATTGATCTAGATGGTAGAATAATCATTCTTGAAAAGCCATCAGATACATCACCAAGTACTGAAAAGGTGAAATATGAGTGTAAACCTACTTGGACTGATGAACGTGATGTGCTTGAAAACTCTAAACCAGTTGACTTTACAAATCCTAATGGCCTCAAACCACCAAACAGATGTTACCCGTTCTCAAATAGATGCTTAAACATCTGTTTAAGAAAACAGATCTAAACCTTTCTTCTGTCTTGTTGGTTCCTAAATTCCCTAATAAATTCGGTAAGTCAAATTACCAAAAAAAAATAACTGCTCTGTAACTATTATCCTACTCACTGCATTTTTTAGGAACTAAGGACGAACTGGCTGATCGGCATAGGTTTTGAATCAGGAGGCCTCTGCCATATGTCTTTACCGTCATTCCCTAAAGCCAATATATGTGATTCCAGTATCAAGGAGGCTCATTGCCGGCTAGGCCACCCTTCTACAGCGATTCTGAGGCAAATGAGACCGGATTTTCCATCTTCTTTTGATTTTCATTGCTAGTCATGTCAACTTGGTAAACATACCAGCCGTCCCTATCCCCCTAGAGTGTCTAATCGAGTCAGTACTTTGTTTGAACTTTTGCATTCTGATGTCTGGGCCCCATGTCCTATAAAATCAACTTTGGGTTTTGAATATTTTTATTAACTTTTTTTTATTATTATTCTCATGCTACTTGATTTATCTATTAAAATCTCGTGCTGAAGTATATTCAATATTTCATGAATTTCATGCTTATGTCAAAACTCAATTTCAAACCTCAATTAAAACCTTGCGTACAGAAAATGCAAAAGAACCGACAAATTGGTGTCGCTGAACACAAGAACCGACATTTATTACACATTGATGGAGAGGGTGAAACCCGAGCATTAAAGTGTCTAAATTGTGAATATTATGTGTGTTTTGTGTGTTTATTTGCCTAGAATGAGTTAACTACGAGAATTTGGTATTTTGCAGGTAAAACACACAACTTGGCGAAGTGGAATAATCAAGGTTGATATTTGCAGCTTGAAGTGTGATTCGGAAGTTGTTTGGTTGCTAACGAGTTGTGAGAGTGTAATACGTATGAAGGAACGAAGCTTAGGGACTATTCGGTAATTAATGAAAGTATTTTGTACTTCTATAAGCAAGGAAACGAGAGATTTAAAAGTTTAGGGGCCTAATTGTCATTCAGTGAAAGTTGAAACAAAGAAGAAAAAGAGAAGCTCAAACGGGACCGTCGGTGATGGTACCCTGACCGTCACTGACAGTCAGGTGCAGCTGGTGAGAAAAAGAACAGAAAGTGAGAACCGTCACTGACGGTTCCTAGCCGTCACTAACGGTTAAGTCAGATGGAAGCAACAGAAAGTGTGGATCGTCACTGACGGTCCCTGACCGCCAGTTATGGTCTGGAGACGCAAAAACGTGAACTTGGGTGTGTGTGATATATTAGGGCTTGGGGAAACCCACAAAGGATCATCATCACTTCCAAGGACGGAAAAAAGGCACTAAGAGGCATCAAAGAGCAAGGCATTTCTACTCGTTTCATCACAATTCTTCCACAAATCATCAAGCTTATCATGAATTCATCCTTCTTTCAAGCTGTTGTTGATCTTGTTTGCGAGATGAGCGGCTAAAACTCTTATGGTTTCCTCCGGATGGAGGGTTTTCGTATGTTAGTTCGATTTATGTGTTTATAACTTTATTGAATCCGGCAATCTAAGCATTCGATGCTTTTCGCCGGTAACTTGATTCATTGATTGTAAACGGTTACTTTTATTTAACTTTAATACTGAATCATTCAGTTCCCGAGAGTTCTAGTAATTGGGATTTATTTGATATGGGCTAGGGTTAGTAATTGTAATTGATATTTGTTTGATAACCTCCCGTTATGTATTGACCGGAGTACTTAGTCTGCAATTATCACAATTGATGAGTCAGGATTTACACTCATGTCTATGTGAGTGTTAAGTTAGACACATAGTTGAATTTAACTGGAAATCTGAATTCCGAAGGAACCATTCTTTCTCCATTTGATTGCAACCTCGTTTTAATTAGTTAATTTAGACAATCCTCACAATCAAACAAACAGATTTTTCAGTTCAGTTATAGTTAATTAATACTTTGCATTATAACATTTTTCACAATCCCCTCTGGTTCGATATCCGACTTACTCTAGCTACTAGTTTATTTCGGTTTTTGCATGACACTAACGACAGTCATCACATCACTCACATTCTCATGATTCATTCTCATGTTCCTCATCGTTTCTGGGCAGACGCTGTACTACCGCTTACCTTATTAATCATATGCCCTCACCCATCACTCATGGTCAAACCCCGTTTATAGTCCTTTTTCCTAAAGGTACTATCTTTCCAATTCCACCCAAAATATTTGGATTTGTTGCATATTCATGATCATCGTCCAGGGACCCCTAAACTCGACGCTATAGCCATTCGTTGTATCTTTGTAGCTAACTCAGGTGTCCAGAAAGGTTATCGGTGTTATAGTCCTTCTCTTCGCCGCTACTTTACTAGTTCCGACGTTAGCTTCCACGAGGAATGTCTTTTCTTTCCTACATCCTCTACTCCTATGTCCTATCCATTTCTAGAACCCAATCTATCTGAATCCCCCATTGTCCCTATCATTCCTGTGTCTACTACTTCGTCTACCCCTCTGGTTTCAAACGCCACAGTTCTAACTCCTGTAGCTTCATGCCTACCAACAGATCCTCCCCCATTACTCTTCACATATGCTCGATGAGGTAAGCATTCGATGTCAAAGACTCTTGATTTAGAACATGCCTCTACATCTGGTACGCCCACGGTTCCACCATCTGACACTAAACATATCTCTCCATTACCAGAAACCTAGACTCTTGATTCAGAACATACCTATGATCTTCCAGATGCACTGTATCTTGATATACCTATTGCCTTCCGAAAGGAACCTAGACACACCACCCGTTATCCCAACCAGGACAATGTCGCTTACACTCACCTCTCTATAGAATCTCATTCCTTCACCACTTCCCTTGATTCCTATCCGATTCCCAAAAATGTGATGACAGATTTTGCTCACCCAAGATGGCATCAAGCTATGGAAGAAGAAATTGGGGCTTTAAGGAGTAATCATACATGGGATCTTGAACCACTTCCTCCTGGTAAGCGTGTTGTTGGTTGTCGTTGGGTTTTCATAGTTAAACTTAACCCTGATGGTTCTATGCATCGTCTGAAAGCTCGTCTGGTCGCCAAAGGTTACTCCCAGGCTTATGGTACTGATTTTGACAAGACTTTCTCCCCAGTTGCCAAGATACCTTCTGTGCGTATTTGTATTGCTCTTGCTGCCATTCATCATTGACCGTTCCACCAGCTTGATGTCAAGAACACATTTCTTAATGGTGTTCTTGAGGAGGAGGTTTATATGAGCAACTACCAGGGTTCATTGTTAAGGAGGAGGCATCCAAAGTATGCAAACTACGTCGTTCTATGTATAGCCTTAAACAATCTCCCAGAGCATGGTTTGGTCGGTTTTTTAGTGTTATGGAGAATTTGGAATAGTTCGTAGTACATATGATCACTCCGTATTCTTTAGACACGTTAAGGACGAAGGGTCATCTTAGTTGTTTATGTGGATGATATTAGAGTTACAGGGGATGATGAAGAAGGGATTACCAAGCTCAAACAGTTCCTTTAGTCTCAGTTTCAAATTAGCGACTTGGCTCGACTTCGGTACTTCCTTGGCATAAAAGTATCTCGTCCCCATAACGAATACTTCTCTGTCAACGAAAGTATGTCCTTGATATTCTAACTGTGGCTTACTAGGTTGCAAACCGGATGAAAGTCCTATGCTTCCTACAAGGACGCTCCATCTAGAGGGTAGAAGTCCAATGAAAGATCCTGAGCAATACAGACAATTTGTGAGAGAACTTAACTACTTTACTTTCACCCGACCAGATATCTCCTTTGTCGTCAGTGTCCTAAGTCAGTTATGGCCACTCCGTACACGGGACACTAGGATGCTGCTCTTCATGGCTTAAGATATCTCAAGACCACACCAGGCCTAGGGATCTTATATTCTGATCAGGGTCATTTTCGTGTGGCTGCTTTCACAGAAGATGGAGATGGACGTATATCTGGATTCTCAGACGCAGATTGCGCAGGCTGTCCTATTTCCCATCAATCCACACTGGGTATTGTGTTTTCGTTGGAGGAAACATTGTGTCCTGGAAGAGTAAGAAACAACACACCAAATCCAGATCAAGTGCCGAATCAGAGTATAGAGCTATGACAGATGTTACATCAGAGATGATATGGGTTCATCGTCTTCTTAGAGAACTTAGTGTTATCTTTGAAGACTTGATGCGATTGTATTGTTGTTAGGAAACTTTTTATGTAAGTATCGAAGAAAAATGTGATCTGAACTGATCATTGAATGAAGATGAAGTCAAGAAGGTCAAAACTGCAAGAAGACATGAGACTGACAAAAGAAAGGAACAACATATCTTCATTATTATCAGAAACAGGTCTAAGACAAGCAAAGACTATCTGATGAGGTCATTCTGATTGATCTGATGATGTTTCTGATGAATATCATAAGTATCTGGTAAATTCTGATCATCAGGATTTTTGATACTTGGTTCATCAGATTTTCTGATAATGAGTCATCAGAATTTCTGATGAAACCACTTGTCTACGAAAATCTAAGCTTTGCCATATTTGAAGATGCAAGTTGACTCTAAAAGATTCAATGGATATGTTAAAAGGAAACTTTATGCAGAGCAAGTGTATGAATAAACAAATGTTTATTCATACCCAAAACTTTCTATAAATAGGAAGTTATACCGGAAAGGATAGTGAGTCAAACTTAGCATTAAATACATACTACACTCCACTGCCCTTTCACCATAGAATTACACAAGTATTCGTTTGTACTAGTCAATAATCATACAATCACCTTGTAAACCATTTTGTTTCGAAGTGATATAAACTTGAAAATTCTATTGCTGTTGTTTCTTGAAAGTATGATTTCTATTTTCGCACACTATTTTCACATTTGTTGAAATTACTTGACATATTACGTTAAAAGAAGTTTCAATAATTGGTATCAGAACACATTGAATAAATTATTTTCAAACGATCAATCGCTCAATTTCTTTTTATCTAAATATGGCAAACTTTCAAACCTGGAACAATGCTTTCAACATCGGGTCTATGTCAAAGCCTCCGACCTTGGTCAAAGAGGGGTACCCCCAATGGAAAATCAGGATGATCAATTTCCTAAATTAACATGATCAAGCTCTGTTTCAATCCATTGTGAGTGGCCCACATATACCCATGGTTGAAATACCAGGTACCCCAGCAACTAGTAATACACCTGAAATACCTATCTCTTGGGCTCCAAAGAAAAAAAGAAATTGGACCCAAGAAGATAAACAAAAGGTGGAAGCAGATGAAAGGGCCAAATCACTCTTGATCATGTTACTTCCAAATGACACATTTTCTCAAGTAGATGCATGTGCTTCTGCTAAAAATATGGGATCAGTTGGAAAATATTTGTGAAGGAGGAGAAAGAATGAAAAGAAACAAAAGAAAAAATTGTGTCTCCTCCTATGAGAGGTTCAAAAGTTTACCAAATGAGAGTCTTTGTGAAACATATAATAGATTTGCAAAACTTATAAACGAACTAAAGAAGTTTGGTATTGAGAAGTCAAATGATGAAAGGAATGTAAAATTCCTAGATGCTCTGCCCGGAGAATGGAGAAGTCTAAAAATGACTTAAGCCTCCACTTTAGAGCTGGGAAACAAGAGTCTGCATGACTTATATAGCATTCTTGTCCCTAGAGAAGATGAAATATATGAAAGCTCAAGCCAGAGAGGTGGATCCATTGCTCTCATCTCAAACTCACAAAGAACACCCATTCTTGATCCACAAACATCTTATTTTCAAAGTCAAGAAAGTTCGGATACTTAATTAGACTTTTCAGCATTTGCTGAGGCAATTGCACTTCTTACCAAAAACTTTGAGCAGAGGTTGAGAGGAGGAAGCCATAAGTATCAGAAGAGTAACAAAGGGAGGATGGAAGCAATATCCAAAGAAAGAGGAAAAGCAGAAGTTGTTTGTTACAAGTGCAAACAAATGGGTCTTTATGCATTAGAGTGCAAGAATAAAAAGCTGAAGGATGTTGCCTAGTATGAAAAGAAACTGGAAGAAGCTAAGAAGCAACAAGTAAGCCTGATAGCAGGAACGGATGCCTGGTTAACAGATGATTCTTCTGATGACGAGGAGGAGGAAATTGCAAATTTCTGTCTCATGGCCAAGCTTTCTCAAGCAGAATCTGAAAATTCAGAACAGAAGGTAAGCACATACAATCTTGATCTAGTACAAGAGTTAAAAAAACTTATGTCAGATTTTCAATCTTGAAAAAAATACAAAAAATGAAAAACAAAAGATGTGATGATTTATAAAAATATCTAAATAAAGTTATACTTGAAAACCAGTTAGTAATTGAAGAAAGTCTGTATAATAATGCAAAAAATGAATTTTACAAAAATGAAAGAAAAGATTTGTATAAAAAAATTCATGACAATGAGATAAATGTAAAAGGTTTTCAGCATGCAAAGGATTTTATCAACTTTGTAGAAGCTACATCAAGAACAGAGGTAAAGGGCTGGTCTATGTAAAGACAAATGTTAGAAATCCTACCACCTTTGTTAAAGCTTCAGATTAGATTTCTGATAAATTAACATCAGATTCAGAGACACTGAATCTTGCAAATCCATAAGTTCTGATAAATCTTTTGTAACATCAAACATCAAAGGAAGATGGCATGAATCTAATCAAACGTCTCTAGGATATTCGAAAAGAATTCATCTAAAGTTTCAAAAATCTACAAACCTTCCACCACAGATAAAGAAATCAGAAATTTATGATAAAGAAAACTGTATATGTGTGTTGATATACTAAAGCTGGTTCAACACCATATCCAAACAAAAAAACAAAGAATCTGTTAATGGCTCAGCATGTAATATGAACTCTGTTGAAACTTCATCATTAGAAGAAGAAAATTTGATTAAAATTTCATCAGAAAGAGTACCCCAAGCAAGTCTGGGTACCAAAACTCTCTAACTCTTCCATTTAAGGACCATCATGTGCAGCAGATCTGGTACTGCGATTCTGGGGATATGAGCTTACTCAGCAATTGTGTTCCCAAGCTGGGTAAATTTGTTAACTTTGGAAATGGAGTAAAGGGAGAGACATTGGGAGTGGATGTATAAAGTATGGCTCATTGACCATTGAGAAAGTAGCCTATGTAGAGGGCTTAAAGTACAATTTGCTGAGTTATGGTCAATTTTTGACAAAGGATTTCAGGTAACCTTCTTACCAGAAAAATGTTTGCTAATTGGTCTGGATGACAATAAAATATATTTAAGTGGAAAAATAATTAGAAAATCCATCTATTACTTTGATTTTAAAGAAGAAACTGAGCATCCTCAACTATGCTTATTTTCAAAAAACAACAAGGGTAATAGTTGGTTGTGGCACAAAAGATTAGCCCACTTAAACTTCAAAACTTTAAATAAATTAGCAAACAAAGGTCTTGTAAAGGGATTACCTTTTATATCCTCAAAGAAGGACTAACTTTGTGAAGCTTGTGAAATGGGAAAATAAAAAAAAAAGCTCACACAAAACAATTTCTGAATCATCAATATCACAAAACTTAGAACTTTTGCACTTAGACTTGTGTGGACCAGTCAGTACTGCAAGTTTTCTTGTAAGAAATACATCTTAGTCATGTGGATGATTACTCCAGATACACTTAGGTAGAATTTTTAAGAAAGACAAGTGAAACTCCAGATCTGATCATAAATTTTATCAAGAAAACTGAAAATCTTTTAAATTTATCTGTAAGAAGGATCATAACTGATAATGGACATAATTCAAAATTTTAAAACCTGAGACATTCCTTGTGAGTAAAGGAATATCTCATGACTTTTCTACTCTAAGAACTCCACAACATAATGGGGTATAGAAAGAAGAAACAGAACCTTGTTTGAAGCAACTAGAACCATGTTGGCTTATGCCAAGCTGCCCACTTACTTCTGGGCAGAAGCAATTGCAAATGAATGTTTACCCAAAACAGATCCATAATAAACAAAAGACTTCGCAAAACACCTTACAACATTATAAATGGAAGAATTCCTAATGTAATTTTTTTGCACACATTTGGTTGTAGATGTTTTGTTTTCAAAGATTTTGAATGTCTTGAGAAATTTGACAGAAAAACAGAAAAGGGAATTTTTCTTGGTTACTCACTGTCCTCAAAAGCTTATAGAGTTTTTATTTTAAATACCAGGACCATCAGAGAAAATTTACATGCATCATTTAATGATTCATCAGAAACTGAAATTTCTAGTGAATTCATAAAGGAAATAAACTTATCTGATGACCATAATCATCTACTCAATATTCTAACTAAAGAACTTCTAGAACATGATTATCTAAAAGCAAGACAGTTAAAACAACAATCATGTACTAACCCTGCAGGATCAGTGGAGGATCAATCAGAAATACAAAACAAGATCAAAATTCTGAAAACACACAGAAAGCTTTCATGAAAAGCAAAATTCTGATCCTCATGGAGCAAATGATGAGGGGGAAAGTTCACAACCATCAAAACAAAGAATGTCACACAACAATCGCAGATGGATTAAGGGACACTCTCAATCATAATTGGGAATCGAGAAGAAGGAGTCAAAACAAGATCAGCTACAATACATGAATGTCTATATGCTAGTTTTCTAAGCATAATAGAACCAAAATCTATCAAAGAAGCACTCAATGACTCTGATTGGATACAAGTAATACAAGAAGAGCTTGATCAATTCGAGAAAATCCAAGTATGCAATCTGGTACCTAGACCAAATGATAAGTCAACCATTAGTTCAAAATAAGTATTTAAAAAAAAAATCTGATGAACATGGAACAATAACAAGGAATAAAGCTATATTGGTGGTAAAAGGTTACTGTCAACAAGAAGGTATAGACTATGATAAAATCTTTGCACCTGTAGCAAGATTAGAAGTTGTCAGAATATTCCTTGCTTATGCTGCTTCAAAAGATTTTAAGGTCTGTTAGATGGATGTAAAATCTGCATTTCTAAATGGTAAGATTGAAAAAGAAGTGTATGTTCATCAACCATAAGGTTTTGTTGATCCCAAATTTCCAAAACATGTTTACAAAATAAACAAAGTGTTATATGGTTTGAAGCAAGCTCCTAGAGCATGGTATGAAACTCTCTCAAACTTCTTACTTAAGTCTGGCTTCATAAAAGGTACAATCAGCACAACTCTCTTTCTCAAAACACATAAAGGTCACACCTTGTTAGTTCAAGTTTATGTTGATGACATTATATTTGGATCAACAAATGAGAAATACTGCAAAAAGTTTGAAAAACTAATGACTAGTCACTTTGAAATGAGCATGATGGGTGAGTTAACCTTTTTCTTGTGTTTGCAAGTTAAACAAAGAAATGATGGCATATTTTTTAGTCAATCCAAGTATGTCAAAACAATTTTAAACAAATACTCACTTGAAAATTGTTCATCTTTAATGACTCCCATGGCAACAAGAAACAAACTTAATTCTGATACAGATGGAAAAAGTGTGGATATAAAAACCTATAGAGGTATGATAGTATCACTGTTGTACTTAACAGCAAGCAGACCAAATATTATGTTTGCAACATGTTTTCTGGCAAGATATTACTGCAATCCTAAAGAATCTCATCTAAAAGCTTGAAAAAAGGGTTTTTAAATATCTTAAAGGCACACCAGATCATGGTCTCTAGTATCCTAAAGATACAAACTTGGAACTAATAGCATACACAGATCCAGATTATGCAGGATGCAAGATTGACATAAAAAGTACATCCGGTGCTTGTCAGATGTTGAGAGATAAGCTACTCTGTTGGGCAAGAAAAAAGCAAAATTGTGTTTAAACATCAACAACTGAATCAAAATACGTAGGAGCTGCAAGTTGCTGTTCACAAGTCATTTAGATGCAAACTCAGCTGAGAGATTATGGAGTAAAGCTGACAAGAATCCCTATCTTATGTGATTCAAAAGTGTTATAGCAATAACTGAAAATCCAGTCCATCACTCAAGAACAAAGCACATAGATGTCAGATACCACTTCATCAAAGATCATGTTGAAAAAGGTAACATTGAAATGTACTTTGTACCAACAGAAAAAAAACTTGCTGACATTTTCACAAAACCACTTGATGAAAAGAGACACAACTTTCTGGTCGGCAAGCTGGGTATGATAAATCTAAAATATAATGAAGAAAATTCAGAAAACATTGTGTCACAAAACAAAAGTAAAAAATGTGAATCATCAGAATATTATCATAACTCCATCAGAAATTTCTGATAACTCATCAAAAGGCACGTAAGCTCACTAGAAATCTGGTAACTTATAAGATTTAATTAAAATTATCAGAAAATCTGATGTGATTCGCAATTTAAACTTCTTCAAAATACCACTTCATATTAATGCATTCATAACTCAAACATTCATATATATTATATATATATATATATATATATATATTTCTTTTATTCGTATATTTTTTTTGTTGTTAAAGTTAATTTATTCTCTTTAAGATATATCAAAAAACAATTATAAAATCGACCACTTACATTACCGTGTCAGAATTTCAAAGCAGATTACGTCACAAAGAAAATTTCTGAACAAAATGCATTGCTCTCTTACTCCATCACACTACTAGAAAATATACCTATCTTGACATGACACACGCTCATTTTATGACATTCGAAAGCGTGTGTCAAGAAAAAAATGTCATGGTTTACAAAATTCAATAAATTTATGACACTCTTCTTCGTGTGTCATCTTTTTAACGTCATACTAAAATACAAGATCTATCTTAACACACGAACGATGACACACATTAATTTTATGACTTTCGAAAATGTGTGTTAAGAAAAAAAATGTCACGGTTTACAAAATTTAATAAATCTATGACATTCTTTTTTGTGTGTCATCTTTTTAGCGTCATAAACAAAACACTATCTAAATGTGTATGTCAAGTTTTATGACTCTTTTTTTGTCATCTTTTTAGCATGTCATATTTTATTTTTTAAAATAGTTTATAACCCGTGTATTATACGGTATAAATTAATAAAATTCAAATAGTTAATAAGAAATATTTAACAATCATAAAACAATATTTTTAAATGCTTTTTATCTAAACAAAATTTTTTCTCATGTATCACTATGAAAAAAGACCTTTGAAAGAGGGTATAGATACCGTAGATGGATAAAATATAATTATAAAAATCATGTAATTTCTTGTTATTGTGGGCCTTTTGATCATTGTTAATCATTGTTTTACAAAGTAGAATACATGAAATTTGTCTTTTTTAAAGAAGTCTAAAGCCCGGATGCGTTCCTATGTGTAGCATGCTTGAATAATCGAAACCTGAAACATATAAACAAAGAATGTTGTCGAGTACATAGTTTTGTTGGCCAAGTTAGTGGCAAAAAGTTTAGTGTTGCAATAATTTGACAACCACGAGAGTCGTCTATTGAAAATGGACTCTCTGAAACCAAGGAATGGCGAAAAGATTTAGTATTGCAATACATTATCTTGATTGTGAAACTTGTGAATGGCAACATGATTATTACTGGGTATTTTTATGCCATTGAAAATTGTACTTTGATCTTTGTATTCACATTGAATTCGGTCATAAAACTTGTGAGTATGTTATTAGAAATCCAATAAAGGATTAATAACAACAATATTGAAATCGGTCATAACTCGTGTGAATATTATTAGAAATCAAATCAATGATTTATGATAATACTTTGGATATCCTTCTAAGAATCTAACATATAAAAATATGATAGAATTTTACAAGGATTTGGATATTGATCTTTGAAACAATTGAACACAAAATCCTAAAGTGATTCGGATAACGCTACAAGGGTAATACAATAAGAACACTTATATATTGGAAGTACCAGCGGCGTATCCACCATGTTCTTATGGTATTACACTCATTTCGTTATCTAAATCAAAACTAATCACAAATAACACATAATCAACTTGGTCATCAACTTGTACATATGCATTAAAGTACTCAAAGAATCCAATCATGGAATCAAATTAGTACTTCAAACATTCTACAAGAATCTAACTATGAAGATACATAGATGCTTTAAAGATTTGATTTAGTCACATCGTCTTGTCACATTTTCTTGTCACATACGCATTAAAGTACACAAGGAATCCAATCGAGGACATCGATTTAGTATTTAAACATCCTACAAGAATCTAACTATGAAAATAGATAGATGCTTTAAGGATTTGGTACCATATCAAACTATGCTTTGGTTTAGTATATCAGACTATACTTTTGTTTAGTCATATTGAATCATTAAATTATAAAGTCCTAAATTCTAATGGTGATTCGAATAAGGCCACGAAGGGTAATACAATAAGCACACTTATATATAAGAAGTACTAGCAGCGTTTCCGCCATGTCCTTATTGTATTACTCTAGTTTCGTTATCTAAATCACCAACAATCTCTATACATAAAAAATAACCATCGGCATCGGCATGTAAAGCACTTCTTAGAAGTCTCACTATGAAGATAGAAAGATTTAAGAGTGTACTTCAAATACCCTACAAGAATCTGACTATGAAGATAGAAAGATCCTACAAGGATTTGGTTCGTGTTCTCAATCGTCGTGTTTTGCATAATAGGAATAATACACAAAAAGTACTTAGTAAACACATCTATGCCATAGATTTGAGAAAAATTAGTTACACATATGAATATCTCCAAAACATTTGTAAAACGTAAAAGAGGGGAACTATGTACTCACTTGGGATTGCGTATAGGTTTTGTTCAAATGATTAAACAAAGCTCAAAGGATCAAGAGTTCAAATGTCAAGGTGGTTCCTAGTGTATCGGATAACTACATGTTAGTGTGTCGAAACTTGAAAACGGGAGATCGGGTAGAATGAAGTCTTATAAACCAATGAGTGTTGGAACTCATATGAAATGGTTTACTAAACTTAACATTCTGATTTGGAATGAAACCTAAGTGCTTTTGACCCGTTAAGGTAGTTTATGCTACTTTAACTTGTTATTTACGTAAAAAACGCTTTGAGTGGTCAAACTAGTCCTATGATAAGTCTTATATGCCAAAATAAGTTTAATAAAGTTGCAACATCAGTTTATATGTCAAAAAGTTGGTTACATGTTCTTAAGATGGATTTATGCGCAAAAAGGGCATTTTAGTCATTACTAAAGAACATAAGGCGACTTATCATAACACTAACCAAACGACGTGACCATAAGGTATAACCTCAGAGGGTTATTCCCTATGTAACTATGGTCACTAATATGTGTTTGGTTGGATCCTAAGATCGACCAAACGGGTCGGATTCGAAAGTCAAAGCGGCGGTCAAGACCGCTCGACTTACGACCCAAAATACGCACTAAACTAGAAGTGACGAGTTAGACATATCAAAACATGTCTAACTAAGTTATAAAACTGATTTGGTATCAAAACTTTGTGTTTTAATACCCGAAAATAGTTCCGTCTTACAATGCCCATTATGCGCATTTTTTACTGAAACTTTGACTCGTCACTTCGACTAGTAAACGTGGTAATGAGAAGGTGCAATCACTAGGGATCATAACCTTCGTGATTACAATCACGTTGCATAGTTCAATTGAACTTTGACTTGATCAATTTTGGTCAGAACCGAAAATCAAACAGAAAGTCAAATTGTTTGACTTTTGGCTTAAAATAGTCAAAAGAAATGAAATAGACTAGGATGAGAACTTACTTGTGTTTAGTAACACTTAAGATCTCAGTAGGAGGTCTCCAAAAGATGGAAACAAGCTCCAAGAAGATAGTAGGAAGAAAATGAGAAATGAGCAAGTTGGAACTAAAGAAATTGGTGGCTATTTATAGCAATCAAGAGCTCATAAGATCATCACAAGTGTCCAAGGAGGTGGCATGATCCTAAGGTCTTAACATGTGTCAAATGCATGTTAGAAGCTGACAAGTTCGAGTTCTTGGGCTCCAAGGAATGCAACATGAAGCTGGCAAGTTGTTGTCCAAAAATTGCTATCTGGCACCCTCTAACGGACCGTATGGGTCCCTCCTTACGGCCCGTAAGGGCCTGGTCTGGAGGCAAAGTTTGAAAAATGCCAAAAATGGTCCCCGGACATGTATCGTCGCGTTTTGTCGTTTCTAACACCCGTCAACCTAATTTTTAGGCTCTATAAAGGTGTTAAGGCATATGTAACTTAGAATTTGTCTGAAAATGTCGTGGATGTTGGATCGTTCGGTTGTACGGTAACGCGTTTCGCTTAAATGCGTAAAACGCTTTAACGAACACGAAAAGGATCAAAATTGCGCAACGTTTGATGTTTTTTGCAATCTCTTCTATAAAATACAAGATTTTATTGATTATGATAATTTTTGGATGTCTACGCAAGGTTCATATTAGGAATACGAGAATCGGCAGACTTTCGCAGCTGTTGAAGTTTAGTCCCTGAACTTGTCTAAATGTGCATTCCTAAACCCTCAAAACTTATATCTAAGTTATGTAAAGGGTATTTAGGGTATGTGTAGCTTATGTCCTCGTCCCGGTGTGTACGTTACGTTAAACAGGTTACGCTTAAGTATTGGTTAACGAAATGCCTTCAAAGAAAAGTTTGTGAAAGCCCGAAATTTTGCGCAGGGGTTACAAGTAGAAAAACCCTTTTACCTTAATGAGGCACGTTCAAGTAATAAAGTTTATGTTATTTACTAAAACGCCCACCATATCTATCTAATCCATTGATTGTTTTGATCAAACGGCTGATGACCGTTCTCACCGTTTTCACACTTTTACCGTTTTCCCTAAATCTCACCCATATATATTATATATATATATATATATATATATATATATATATATAGGGCTAGGTTCATTAGTGAACAACCCCTTGATTGTGAACGCTAGTGAACTAGTCCTAGCCCTTGATTATCAATACACAAGTGTAAATCAATGGCCAGGATTTGATGATGAGCATACACTAGTGTATTTTACGATTTGATGATCTAAATCAATGGTCAGGATTTGTTCACTCAGTTCACAATGCGATTTTTAGTTATAAAGTTTATAACGTGCGAACTTCAAATCTCTTATGCTCGTACGAGAAGGCATATTGTACATTACACTTTCACTATTATATATATATATATAATAGGTAAATTAATAATTCTACAATAAGTATATATTTTTTTTAAAAAATTAAAAGTATGACACACGTAAATGAATGTTATAAATTTGTGTATTAAATGTATTTAGGGTACATTAGTAATTCTACAAAATGTATATTTTTTAAATAAATAAAATCATGACACACATAAATGAATGTCATAAATATGTGTCATAAATGCGTGTTAAAAACAAGTGTCATAAACGCGTGTAATAAAAGATGACACACAAATGCATGCCATGTTAAGTTTAAGACACCCATTCAACGACACGCTTTGGCGTGTCAAAAGCACCCTTTTATGACGCGCAATACGCGTCAAGAAAGATGTTTTTTCTAGTAGTGCAAACTACAAGCTTTTGATGATAACTAGTTTTTATTACCCGTGCGTTGCGGGGACAACGTTAAACCGAACCAAAAATATGCGTAACACGCTGAAATACTCGCTAGTGTTAATTTGCAAAATTAAGATCGAAACATAAAGTATAGAAAAGAATAACTGAGTCGAAATGGTTAAAAAACATTATTTAATTGTGTTAGAATTATTAATAACAATGACGCTGATTATAAGATTACACATAGTGGGGCGTGGTTTCCAGCGTGGAGGCCTTAACCACACCCGCACAACGGCTCGTGGTTGGCGTGGTGGTTTCGACGCTGGATTCTTCACCGGCATAGTGAATAAGATGATGATGAGGTGTGCTATTTTGATTGGGTGTGGGTTTTTAAGTGTTTTTTTAGTAAAAAAATGTATACCACGTGTCACAACACGACACCCTTTCACACCCCATCCCACCCCGTCATTTTTGACACCACGTCACTTTTCTCAAAGTTGCTGACATATGACTGTAACATGACGCTTCACGCCCCTTTCATATCCTCCGACTCCGTGTAGTGTAACGAGGTGTGTGCGATGATATGGTTCACCGCACGGGCATAATGTCGCCGGCCACCATCAGTGTGTGGTGAATGACTGTCATCGGGGGTAGTCACCGATGCGGGGGTAGAGGAGAGAGATGGTTAATGATGAGGCTCCCCCCTTTCTAACTAGGGTTGTTCACGAGCCGAGCCGAACTGAACCGAACCGATCAGACTTTGCTCGTACTTGGTTCGTTTACAAACCGATCTGAACCGAACCGAGCGTTTTTTCAACCGAGCCAAAGTCGAGTGAGCGTATTTCGATCCGAGCATTTTTCGAACGAACGTCGAGCGAGTATCGAGCGTCAGAGAACAAACAGGGTAAGTGACGATAGAGTGCTAGTTATTAGAATAAAGTGTAGTTTTCGGCCCTGATTTTTCGTCCAATAGAACAAAAGTAAAATTTAATAAATAACAAGGAATACAAAAACACTTAACTAGTTCTATCGAGATTAACTAAGCGGGAAGATAAATCATCGATTGATTGAAACATACCCTTGTTTTATAAAAGTTTGAAATTAAATGAATCAATTGAAGCAGAACGCTAGGGAGCTGGCGTCTTGGCGAGTGGTGATGGAGAAATCGAATAACGATGGCTAATGGGGGATTTTGATTAGGTTGTTGAACTTCTTAATCGAAAGACTTGAGTATTGATCGAAGCTTCACATTTTAGTATTTGAAATTTTGACTCAGTTACTCAGATGGACATATAAGTATTGGACAATGGACTATTGGTATTGAATTTCAATTCCAGTTACTTAAATGAGCTCTATTTGGATCTTAGACCAAACATTCCTGATGTTGATCTCTTGTCATTTCATTAAAAATGATACACACACAAAAATATATATATTAGAAAAATTAATCGAGCCGACCGAGCCGAACCGAACTGAGCGGACCATTGCTTGTGCTCGGTTCGTTTACAAACCGAATCGATCCGTATCGAGCATTTTTTCAATCGAGCAGAATTGAACGAGCAAATTTCAAGCATTTTTCGAGCGAGTATCAAATGAGCGTCGAACGCCGAGTAATTTGATCAGCGCTGATTCTAACCAATAATTTCTTTTCTTTCTTTTTTAAGATAAGGTTTGTTGAACATCGTTACACGTGTTTATGCAGAAGGAAGTTTACAACTCCCACATGGAACCCCTTCCACCAACGAAGCCTCGACGACCCAACCTAAAGTCGTACCACTATTTCGCCGTTGAGATTCCATTCGCCGTTTGAAGAATATAAATTTTTGTTACACTTCTACCGTCTACTTGTATTTCAGTTTGCAGCGAAGATTGAGGGAAAATTGAAAAGTTTTGCCAGGAAGGATCTCCACACAGATTTCGTTAGCAGGTAAGTTCATTTCTTCTTTTAGGCAATAGAAACATTCATCATCTCTGCAATTCATCGTTTGAACGTGAACTGTTGCATCAACAATCGGTGTTACGTTATATTTTGAATTCCGACGTTTGAATAAGTAGTCGACATTTTCTCATTGCAACTCTGATTTCTTCTCCGTCACTCCCCGAGGATCGGCGGCGGCGCGTGGTGATTCTAGTGATGGCCCATGGTTGCTCCGTTGGTGCCCGGTTTTGTGCGGATCTGATCCGTTTTGGATATGAAGTTTGTTTATGTAGGTGGTGATGCTAGGTGTGGGACGATGTGAAGTAGATCTGTAAATCAGATCTGATTATGTAATTTGGGTGGTGCCCGGAGAGAGATACACGGCGGCGGAAGTAGGCTGCCGGAGTTGATACACAAGAGGATAGAATTTCTAAAGCTATGATATTCCAAGAACCCTAACAGGCTTATGACAGCTAACCTTTATATATGTGTGTGTATGTATATTATATGTATATATATATACATATGCTAACATGTTTCACGTGGTTTATATTTAGTATCTAAAGTTATAGATAGAAAAGAGTTAGGACTTTAGAATCTGTATTGGATTCCGATATGTCGAATATAATAATATCATTGTCTCACTAATATATTATTGTTTGTAATTGAGGGTTAAGCATTAGGGCTGGGAGCATAGGCGGATCTAGAAATCCGCCAAGCGGTAACGTTTTATAAAAAAGCGGTATCGAAATCGAAAAAACGTCAATTTTTCAAAATTTACACTAATTTTACACTACCGCCGGAGCGCCAAGCGGTAGCGGGCGTTCCCCCCTTGACTTGAAGTAGATCCGCCCCTGGCTGGGAGTTATTATTATCTCAATATATATACTTATGTACATTGGTTATCGACACCCATTTAAGTATGAAATGTGTTCTGCATAACTTCAATTTTTGAATTCCATTTTCCTGCCAATTGTGATTAGGTCCAGCGTGCATAAGAACAAAGGTTGAGGAGAACAGTAGCTGTTGATCGAGTGGAAAATCAAGATGTTTGATGCAAAGGGTGGATTTGTTCGGCAGTGGAACAAATTTTTTCTATTATGTTCTGTGGTAGCATTGTCCTTGGATCCTTTGTTTTTATATGTTCCTGTAATTAATGGCACCCAGAAATGCATTGACATGGACAACAATTTGGCGATTGTTGTATGTGTTCTTCGTTCTTTTGCTGACATTTTATTTGTATTTAACATCATCATCCAATTTCGAACTGCGTATGTACCTTGTAATAATGGTATGCATAGAACAAGAATGAACCCAAGACGTCATTATGTAGCAAAACGTTACCTAACATCTTACTTCATCATTGATGTGTTAGCAGCACTTCCCCTTCCACAGGTATGTATGCTTGCTTTCTATTCCTTTTGATACATCTCTGCATATCTTGGGATTTACTATAAGTCTATAATTTAGAATGTTCATTGTATAATATCTCTATGGTTCATGTGTGCAGTTGGCTGTTTTGGTAATCATCCCAAATTTAGATGGGCCTACCTCATCTTCTAAGGAAGATCTTTTGAAGGTCATTATCTTCTCCCAGTATGTCCCTCGAGTTATACAGACTTCTTTGTTCTATTGGAAGGTGACCAAAACTTATGGTTTTCTTATCGAAAGAGCATGGGCTGGAGCTGCTTATAACTTCTTTCTGTATGTGCTTGCTAGCTATGTAAGTACTCTTTCAAGTATCCAACTTATAATACCAAAAAGATGTATGCTCCGTGGAATATATTTTGTTCATGCTAGTTATTCAAGAAAGTTGATAAAGATTCACCCGTAGCATTTGGAAATTTAGCATATACTTCTTCCAATGGCAAGAATTTTTTTTCATAAACAGGTATTTGGAGCCCTTTGGTACTTGTTTGCAATAGAAAGTGCACTTAGATGCTGGCATATTGCATGTAGAATGCATAATTGTCATTCGGAGTATTTATATTGTGGGAAAGGCCGTGCTGGAGATTTCAGATTCCTCAACACGTCATGTCCTCTTCTTGAAAGAAACGATATTAAAGATGCAACCGACTTTGATTTTGGCATATTCCTTGATGCCCTTCAAGCTCGTATATTAGAAACGAGAGACTTCCGCCAGAAAATTTTGTATTGTTCCTTGTGGGGTTTGCAGAATCTGAGGTTAGTAATCACTATCACACTATGTATCCCATTGCCCTACATAGACTTCAATGGTGATTTTTTATAGGGGGGGTCCTCCACTGCAGCGCAGTGTTGTTCCCATCTCGGTGAAGGCTTGGCCCGGGGTTTTACCCGGGTTTGAGTCCAAGGGGGGGGGGGGGGGGGGGGGGCAGTTTTTACCTATTCCACGGGGTTTCTGCGCATCAGGGGTGTGCTACACTTTCTAGCGGTGGTCGAGTAGTCGGCCTTTGGACATAGCTCCGAAAGGGTGGGTTTACACGTGGAAAGCAGTTAGCCGTTCAAAAAAAAAACATAACTGTATAGACAAGCTCTTTTGCAATCAAAGTCAGTTTGATGAGCGCATAAAAATAAAATGGTTTGTCATATCCTTAAGCTAAAAGATGTTCTCTTTGGATACAGTTCTCTTGGTCAAGGCCTGAAAGTGAGCACGTTCTATGGGGAGATACTTTTTGCTTACTTCATTGTTGTCACTGGGTTGGTTCTATACGTTTGGCTTTTTGGCAACATGCAGGTTTGTGCGTTTACCTATCTATTCTAGTTTCATGGTTCTTGACTTTGGTAGTTTGGTTACCATCCAGAAAACCTTCACTGTATTCTATGTTTAAAAAAAACAAACGCTATATTACTATATATCAAACGCACACAACGATTTTGTGGTAAACTCTACCATGACTCTTTTAGGTTTTATTTAAGCTTATAAATACAAACAGTGACAAAGAACCTAATAACTACTATAGTAAACATTACTTGGAAGAGAAGCAACCTGCTTTGACTTTAAAAGATAATTTCCTAACTTCATCATTTTTACTCCATACGTGGTATATTCAGTGTCTTATTTATAATATGAGGGTCATTCCAGCTTTGGATTGGTGGTAGTGGCTCTTGCCTCTTGGAGTAAAATTCGCTGTTCAAAAAGAAATTTGTAATACAAGGGGTGGATTTTAAAGCCGGTATATATCTAAGTATGCAGGAACCATTCTGTATCATTGCTTTTGCCGTATCAGCCGCAAATGTGAAGTAGTTGAATACTTAGGAGTGTTTTTACTGTTACAGAAACACTTGCAGTCTTCTACAGCTCGTAGAATGGAGAAGATGAAAGAAAAAGAAGAAGAAGCAGATGATTTCATGTCGAATATGTCCTTCCCTGAGACGTTGCGCAAGCGAGTTAGGAGAGAGCAGAACAACAATTGGAAAATAAAAGGGTTGATATAAAATCCTTAACCAGAGACCTTTCTCCAGATTTAAGAAAGGAGATATACCGTCATTTTCTTATTCCTTTACTAAAGAGAGTAAGATACATCCTGTCTAGACAACATTAGCATTTGAAATTAAAAATTTTTAAAGCAGGATTCAACTTCTCACTGCAGGTACCAACTTTTGAACAAATGGATGAACGTTTACTGGATGATATTTGTGAGTGTCTAAAGCCAGTTTGTTACATAGAGAGTAGCTACTTAGTGCGAGAAGGTGATCCAGCACGTGCAATGCTATTCATTGCACGTGGCAAGGTGCTGGCGGATGGTGAACCAGCCGATGACTTCTGTGGAAAAGAGCTTCTCAAATGCGCTTTGGATCCTAAAAGGAACCAACGTCCTTTTGCAACTAGAGCAGTCCAAGCATATACAGATGTTCAAGCTTATGCTCTTGTGGTTGATGAACTTACGAAAGTCGTATCCGATTTTAGGCATTCCTATAATAGGTATTCACAAAAATGAAAGTTTCCCGTCATTGGTGTTCAATATAACTTATTAACTAAATGTGTGTTGTATTTTAGTATCTACTCACAGCAGTGGAGGGCACAGGCAGCATGCAACATACAGTTTGCATGGCGGGGACGCTGTAAGAGACGATTGAAGGATGCCTTGGCCACTAGCAGTGAAACATCCAAACTCAGCATTGGTGCCTCTATCCACATCTCTCGATTTCCCTCTGCTTTACGTGTCTTGATGCGTAAGAAGCGTAGTCAGATACATAATGGACAAGTATCAACACCTAAGCCGGAACTCATGCCTCAGAGACCAACTCAGGTTAACAATGGTGAGGACGTGGCAGCACCTAAGCTGGAACACATGCTCCCTTTGAACGTTTGTTTCTAGGTTAAATGGCTGTACTTAGATTATTGCTGTTTGTACTTCCTAATTAAGATTTTTTTTGTATGATGGACTACATTTATTTATTTATTTTTTTGTTTTCTTTTTTGTGTTGTGGTTGTTAACACGTGAGTTCTACTAGTGTTACTTTAAGGCGATATACGAGAAGCTATGGAAACAAAGTTGCTGCTAATTCTCGTATAGAAAGGGAGAGAACTGGCAAGGTTTGGAACCTTCCTCGCTTTTTGTATGGCCTGTTTCAAACCAACCAATCCGGACGCCAAACAATTGCAGTTTTTCAACACAATGTTATGAACCCAATCTGAACGCTAGGAATTGTTCGATTCAAACCACCTAGCGTACAAATCGAGAATTGTAGAGGCAGGCCACAATGATGTAAAACCCACATTAAACCAAACTGGCATGTTTTCTTTCCTTTTAATTTTCTTAGACTGAAAAAATAGTTTTACTCTCTTTTAGAAGCAGTATTTTCCCAACAATCACTTACCGATACCATTACGTTCCAAGAAAATTCAAAATATTCAGTAACTACTAATTAAATTCAAAATAGAAGTACCATGCAAGGCCTACTAGAGATGCACAAAAAAACCCTGTTCTGGACATGACCCGGAACCGGTTCCACCTCTACCCGGTCAAAATCGGGACTCAAACTGGCCAAAACCTGGCCAAATTGGTCAAAAACTCGAACTTACCCGGCACCGGTTCCTACCTGAAGAAACACCAAGTTAACCTGAGGGGTTAACTTGTGGGATTAGTCTCGTCAACAAATTAAGGTTAATCTTCTTTCTTTCCTGAACTGGTAATCCGAATGATCCAAAGACAATCCTGCAAAAGGAAACAACACCGTGAAGCTCGTTACAAGGAGGAAATGTGGGGGGTTCTCCTTGTAACGACCCTCCAGCATGAGAAAGATAACTCGTTTTGAGGATAATAAGTGTGTGTTAATAGTAAAAGTGTGAGAGAAACAATCCTTAACCTGGAGGTCAAGTCCTCTATTTATAGCCGAAGAGTGTAGAGAAGGAGGTGGGATGACGGGCCTTGGGCCGAACGTCGTCATCAAGGATTATTCTGTTTATCTCCTCTGAGAAGACTGTTAGTGTGTGTAGAGGATCGAGGCGTTGGCGCACGGTGATTGGAGTCACGTGGCCTGAGAGTCGTCATTGATGTCGGGTCTGGTATCTGACATGGGGATCATGGAGTAGTGAATGGCACAACGTGATTGGTTACAAGTTACTGTCCTTTTGTACTTCCGGTCTCCTCCACGATTGCACATCGTGGTGGTTGTATGATCCTAGCCTGGCATTCCCTGATTGGCTGCATGCTCTGCCATCTGTATTGAATGCACTATCCTTAGCTGGCATCCTCATGCTTGTGCATACAAAGCTTGTGCTAAACGAATGAGAATGGCTAAGTACTATATTGATTTTAAGTTGGGTATGGTATTCCATTCCATTCATGATGTATGATTAGGGTCGTGAATGCAGGCGCAGGATCTGGACCATACCCCTTCAATTCCCCTCCAGTCCAGTGCATCCTCCACGTGCGGATGGCGAGTGGGTGGAGCTCTGGACTATATCATTGTGCCTGCTTCATGGTTATCTTTATGATATAGAGCGCGTCTTTAATTTTGCCAAGAAGCTTGGATGCGACATGCATGCTTCTGAGACTCCTCGATAAGAAGAAGCGTTGGCGGCACATCCTTTAGTTTCTGAATATTGAAAAGGAATCTTCTTAGATAGGGTTTGGTGGGAAGAGTATGGCTGATGTGATTGCTGACACTGTGCAAAGCGTGTCGTTACAGTGTCAGGCATGCCGTTTTGTCTTGTGTCCATTTCTCTAGCTTGGTGCACGATGTGGCCTTCTTTGCTTTTATTGGTCACATGTCACACCCGCCGCAACGGAAGCCAAGCGAGGTGCGACGTACGAAAGGTTTCAAGCATTCGATTAAGAAAACATCTATGTGATTGACTCGTAATCATTGATACCGAATAGTTTTAAGAGTTACAAGACGATCCAATCCATTATTCTAAAATGACTAGGGAATAAACAACGATATCCCATGACATAACGAGAAATAAAAGTATAACTTCTTCAAAAGCGGTATCATATGATGCATGCTTATTTTCCAACTCCATAACTTCAAATCACTTCCCTGAAAAACATACGAAAAATTGTCACCTTATGCTGAGTTCACAGGTTTTAAGACTCAACTGTAAATTCGTTTCCCCGTGGAAACGGTTTGCAAAAATGTACATATAGCTTATGTAAAATGCATGATCATATTAATGTGTAACTAAGAAATTAAAAATTGTGACATCATGATCCTATAATCAAACAAAGACGAACGACTGCGCCTCGCATATCAAACAATTAAGTCAAAGTCAATAATAGTAAAAAAGGCAATTACAAGCACTACAAAGGATTGGAGCGACCAATCAGCAGTAAGGGACTTCTAATTGCACGGTAACTCCCGAAAGCAAACCCACGAACACATCAAGATCACAAATTACATAAATAACTAACGTACGCGTAATTTAATCTTTGCATGTTTTCCCCCAAAAGTTTTAAACAGTAAAAAGGGACCATAAACTCACATGGATTCTGAGCAGCTAGTAATTAGTTATTAAGCTCGAGTAACCCAGCCTACATGGGTCCTAAATATATAAGAAACTAATGGTCTAATGATGTGTCTAGATGGCAAGTTGTTCCCCAATTACTAGACTTAATGAGATGTTATACTTATGAAAAATGTTTAATTTTACGACCCGTTGGTGATGATTATTATTCAAGTTATATATATATATATATATATGTATGTATATATATATGTATACTCACATGGATTCTGAGCAGCTAGTAATTAGTTATTAAGCTCGAGTAACTCAGCCTACATGGGTCCTAAATATATAAGAAACTAATGGTCTAATGATGTGTCTAGATGGCAAGTTGTTCCCCAATTACTAGACTTAATGAGATGTTATACTTATGAAAAATGTTTAATTTTACGACCCGTTGGTGATGATTATTATTCAAGTTATATATATATATATATATGTATATATATATATATATGTATATATATATGTATATATATGTATATAGGGTAGGGTTCATGCGAGAACCACCTTTATTGCGAGAACTGCGAGAACCAATATGAACAAAACAAAATAAACCTACTACATCACCACCCAAAACCTAAAAAATCCTGACACCCCCCCCCCAAAAAAAAAAAACTTAAAAAAAGTTGTAGGTTTTTTAAATTTTTTAAGTATTTTTGGTTGTGTTCACATTGGTTCTCGCAATAAATGGTGGTTTTCACTGATCCTTCTCCTATATATATATATATATATATAAAATCAAATATATTTACATATAGCACATAAATCAAATTATAATCCAATGTCGTTTAATAAATATATATTCTTCAATAATATATTTATTATATATTCAATATTCATCATGTTTCAAAAATTCACTATGTATTTATATTACTCTTTGGTAAATAGATACTTTTTGAAACTTCATCGAAATAGTGTATAGACAATATATATTATATCGTGACACTAATAACGTACAATATCACTTATGCACAAAACACTGTTTCACAAATGCAAACTCAATCATACATGTTCATGTTCATGTTCACGTATTCGTTCACTTAGCAATCATAATCATACTTAACACATTCTTGACCAAAATCACTAAATCATGTATCATCATTATATATTCTTCTAATATATATATATATAATATACACACACACACACATCACATTCTTGAAAACCATATATCATACTTATCATCGTGTACGAAATCTAATAACAATATCACTTATGCACAAATCACTATTTCACAAATGCAAACTCAATCATACCCATTCATGTTCACGTAGCGTCCGCTTAGCAAACCATAATCGTACTTAGCACATTCTCGATCCAAATCACTAAATCATGTATCACCTATGTATATTCTCCTAATATATATATATACA
Source organism: Scalesia atractyloides (assembly GCA_947069175.1). Taxonomy (NCBI): domain Eukaryota; kingdom Viridiplantae; phylum Streptophyta; class Magnoliopsida; order Asterales; family Asteraceae; genus Scalesia; species Scalesia atractyloides. The sequence continues at coordinate 27,529,161 of CAMTDV010000006.1, forward strand.
CACACACACATCACATTCTTGAAAACCATATATCACACTTATTATCATGTACAAAATCTAATAAAAATATTAGTTATGCATAAATCACTATTTCACAAATGTAAACTCAATCATACCCATTCATGTTCACGTAGCGTCCACTTAGCAAACCATAATCGTACTTATCACGTTCTTGATCCAAATCACTGAATCATGTATCACCTATATATGTTCTCCTAATATATATATATATATATATATATATATATATATATATATATATATATATATATTATTCTTGAATCAGTATATCACACTTACCATCATGTACAAAGTCTGCTTTTCACATAAAAATCACAAGTTCACAATTTCGTCTTAATCACAGTATCACAACACGTTCATTACCTTAGTTACATAATCATCATGGAAACAATCACATTTATCAAATAAATATATTTTACCAACTTAGGCATATAAATATATATCATCACATAATGGTCTATAAAACTACCGTTTTCAAGCACGAGTACCACAAAAATCATAAGTTCGACTTTCCGGGACTTGTTAGTCAACCATAGTTATTTTAAGAGTTTAAAAATATATATTTTCCTTGAAAAATAAGCCTTAGTTCCAGAATGTATTAAAACTATATAAGTATCCATAATTTTACCATTTTCAAGTAAACTTACCAAATAGTCGTTGATTCTGTAAGTCTCTCTCAGAGGATCAAGATAATGATGATGAGTCGGATTCTGATGATAATCCGCCCGAACCGGGTTAAGAATACTATGTTGATGACCGTGGGGTTAGGTAAGTTAGACGTACTCGGAGGATCAAGATAACCTACTTCCTTGTTGTTTAACACACACGAGTGCGGAATCCAGCTGGATATGTAAACCAAAGCAAGAGCACAACCAATATAACAAAATATATAACTTCAAAGATTCACTATATTGATTTTGTAAAGAGACCCAATACATATACTTTTGAACAAAATGCTTTATCTCTCTATGCACTCTCTCAGAACACCACACAGTTAACATATGTTGGTATTATAGGCCATGACCCAGCAAGCTACACGAAGAACTTACTGGGCCACGAAGGACCATCAAGGTCCCACGAAGAACCTTGAAGTTCACGATAGCCCATACTACTTATTTTTAAATTTTTACCAAATCTTGAAGAACCATAAGTGATAAGTTTATTATTTATAACATTACCAAACCTTCTGACAAATAGCCGATACTACTTATTTTCTAAATTTTTACCTAACTTAAATCGCTACCAATAACCAACCTATCTTCTAAATTTTGGTGTTTTTGACAAATTGATAGTTAATTAATTTTGCAAATTATTATATTTTATATTAAATATGATTATTCGTAGTAGCTTTAAGAAGTGAAAGTAAAATAATTTATTGTTTAGGGTGAATTTTAATTAAATCAAATTTATTCGAATTGAGTTTTAAATACTAATCAAATCGAATCAAATATGAATTCATATAAAGGAAATAAAAATTGGAAGAATTCGATTAGAATAATCAAAAATTCGTTATTCGATGAACACCCCTACAATGCGGTGAGGTAAAATCCGCTCAGTTCAAGGATTGAACTAGCAATTTTCGCCTGACAGGAATCAAATATGGCTCACTTGAAACAACAGGTCTTTTCCTTAACACTTCACGACTACCTCATTTACCAGAGTATTTTATATATGAAAAAGAATACATATCACAAAATACCATTCGTTTGGGCGCTAAGCCTGTTCAGCGCAGAAGCGACGCCGGTTGTACTCCCACTCACATCGTTTTCTCTTTTACTTTTTTCCCTTCCTTTTTCTTTTACCAAATCTGGTGTTTCTACCCAACTTATCATTAAATATCAAGTGTGCATTTTTTTTTAACGGCAAATTTGAATTACTGACGGACCACTGGAGTATCATTGTGCCACAACGGAACCACTCGATTATATCCATCTCCACTAGACATAATGCCTATACACTAATTCAGGAGGAAACCCAATAACTACGGGAAAAAACCCCTTGTGAGAATCGAACGCAAGACCTATTGGTCCAAAGCCTTATCCCACCCTCAGAATGCCACTAGGCTATAAAGTCATGGACATCAAGTGTCGCATCTAATTGGTAACGTGAACCGCTTCAACCGATACCGCCAATTTCTTTCATAAATTTCTACTTCTTGCAATCGTATGTTTCTTTTATAATTTTAGTGTTTCCTCTTGAATCGTGAATACCCTTCATCTCTGATTACACATGTCTCATGTGTTGATTTCATATGTCTCATGTGTTTTTGATCAAAGTTCACAACTTAACTATTTGTAAATCCTTTCTATTAATTTCTGGAAGACGTCTTATGTGTTTTTTTGTTAGAAGATGACATAATTGGGCGTTAGTTTAATTGGTGTATCTCAAGATTGCTTGAAAATTTGATGCTCACCAAACAAATTAGTATTTCGTTCAATAAATAAAAGACAAAATTGTTTTAGTCCATTCTTATCATTCGTAAATGACGAGTTAAAAAAAATTAAAACAAAAATATGAAATTGTGCTACCATGTAACAGTATGTATTATTATAAAACAAAAAAAATGAAATTGTGCTAATTATGTAATAGTATCTGTTGTTTAAAAAAACATGAAATTGTGTTGATTAAGGTGCTGATTAATGTGTTGCTTACAAGGTAATGCTGATTACGGGATTTGCTGACAGTGGTAGTAGGGGATGTTTCCATCGGATGTGCTGACGGTGGTGTTACCGTGCTGATTAAGGTGCTGATGTTGACAATGTGCTAATTACGGTGTTGACGATGATGCTGATTACGTTGCTGATTCGATATAAATAAAAGGGTATCAAAAGTCAAAAATACCCTTAAATCAATTTTTCATTGGATTAAATTGTTGGTTCTTACAGTTTGTACAAAGATCATCATCATTATACTCAATAAATCCTACCAATATGAAAGCTAATGTATGGTCTGAGGAGGGTAAGATGTAGAGAGCCTTACCTCTACCCATAAGAATAGAGCGGCTGCTTCCAGTGAGACCCCCAACTCGATATTAGTTTTGCATCAAGCCTTGGACATAAGCACATATCACTCGGCAATTAAGACAAAGGCCAATTAGTGCATGTACTACCTTGTATTTCGGCTATGAACTCCCCCACATGATGTATGATTAACCATATCTCTCTTTTAACATTATTTTCACGAAATTAGTAAAACATCGTTAAAATTAGTGCACTTACTTTTGCCACCTGTGCGCCCACACATATATACATTCATGGTTGCAAAAGTCGCTAGGCGCTCTCTAGTTGGTTGACTGGGGAGTTGAGAGTACTCGGTATAGGCGGAGAGTACTCGCGGAGTACTCGGACATGTTAAATTATAAAGAAATGACTTTTTGGAGATTAAATATATGTTAAATAACATAAATTTACTAATATTTATAACAAACTACGTGAAAATAATATTCATTCTTTAATATATTCTTTAATATGTAGGCATATAAATTATGTTTTATTACTATTTAAGTAAAACTAGGCCGAGTTACCTACTAGATCCTATTCTTGTCGAGGTTGACAGCGTTTGACCGACTCCGAGTAATTAGGCGGAGTCGAAGAAAGTTGTAGCGACTACTCGAGGAATACTCGGCCTTGATATCCTTGTTTTACAACCATGTATACATTATATACGCATACCACAAATACCTGTTTGTATATGACTGAACTGAATAATACTTTTGTTTTCTTTTCTTGATCTCATTGAATTGCACAAAAACAAAAAGCACACGATAGTTACTTTGTGCGATTTCATAAACTTTCAAATGTACAATTCAAATCATATTCCATCAAAAAGAATCTATGTTTAATCTGATAAATCATTGCAGCATCATCATCATACTCAATATATTTCACTAATAGCAAAGCAAAGGTATGGTATGGGTTGGGTAAGCAGGGGTGGACCCACCCCTTGAAAAAACAAAAATCAGTGTTGTTTTTCACCGGAAATCATGAGTGCAACTCTTGAAAATTTTCACCCGTTCCCTTTGAAAATTTTGACACAGGATGAAGAAGATACGAAGCAAAAGAAAAAAAATTGGGTCTACGGAATTTTTTTATCTTTTTGCAGAGCCACCTGAGAAAAGAAGAAGTTTGGAGAAGATGATATATTTAAATCTTTGGATAATGAAAAGTTTTGTGCAAAGTTTTAGAATATGTAGTACACCAGTACAATCTTATTTATTTATTTATTTATATTTAACGAAAAAGCAGTTGGGTAATGAAAAGTTTCTAACAAAATGTGAATATCTACTACATTAGTATAAATTTCTTTCTTTATTTATATTTAACCATCAAGCAAACAATGCACAAATACTTCAAAGAAAAAAAATAGACCTATACAATATTTGATAAATGATCCGACTTATACTGTATTGTGTATTTATTATGTATATAACAATATTTCTTTATTATTGTATCGTATATTTTTTATTATTTTTGTATACTTTTTTATTATTTTTTAGTGGTTAATATGGATTATAAGTTTAGAACATTAAATATTTGAATAACTATAAGTTATAATTGAGTCCAATCACGAATATGATTATGTAAAATCCATGTTAAGGCTTTGGGGTTGGGCGTCGGAGATAGGGCGTTGGGGCACTTTAATGCCGGGTTTTCCACCCCGGGTTGGCGTTGGGCTAGGCTTTGCCCTTTCGGCATGGGAATTGAGCCTGGCGTGGGGCGGGGGGCTGGATGACATGACTGTCTTTGGTTGGCTAGGTGAAATTTTAAATAGTTTAAAAAAAATCCATATTGTTGGCCACGCCAAGCTAAGCCAACACCACACCACACCCCTAGTTTTTTATTATTATCATGTGGATCACACCCTCGCCACGTGTCGAGCAATGCCCCCCAACCCAAGCCCCTCTACACCCCATAGTCTAAGTACTTAAAGTGTGAGTGAATATGTGATGATGAGATATTGAGATATAGTATTGAGTTATTGACTTAAATGAGAATCATGGAGAAAATTTATGCCCCCGATCCGACCCGACTAGACCTGATCCGACCCGAATTGGACCGAAAATCTACTATATAGAAATTGAGTGTCGTGACCCTTGAAATTTCCGCACCCTTGCAAATTATTTTTGGGTGTGCCACTCTGGGTAAGATGTAGAGAGCCTTACCTCTACTCGGTAGGAATAGAGAGATTGCTTCCAATGAGACCCCTGGCTCGATAGTAGTTTTGCATCAAGCCTTAGACATAAGGCACGTAACACTCAGCAATTAAGACGGAAGGCTGATTAGTGCATGTACTCTCTTGTCTTTCGGCTATCAATGCCACCACATGATGCATGATTAACCACCCCCTCTTTTAACGTTATTTTCACAAAATTAATAAAATAACGTTAAAATTGGTGCACTCTCACTTTTGTACCTTGAGCGCCCACTCATATATGCATTATATGCATATATCGCAAGCGGTGAGATAAATCATTGCATGTAAACCGTAAATAGGTTTTACACAAGTTTTCATCAATTTATTTACAAATTTCAACTCGGTTTCTAGGTTTGTTGATTCTTCGTATTACTTGTTCTAGACTACACATACAACAAAGATAAACCTATTTTAGAGTTTAATTGGGTTGTTGATTGTGATTTCAAGTATACTTCTGTTTTGCGGTTTGTGGATTAATCCTAATTTGCATGTTCTAGTGATTAGTTTGGATTGTTTATCTTGATTTCACAAGTAAGAAGTCTAGTTTCATCTCTAGCAGTGGATTTTTTAGTCTTTGGTTTTTTTTTTTCTGAAAAACCTAATTAGTTGCACAAAATAGTGAAAAAAAAAAACATAAACACCATGTAATCATGTTCAGGTCATAACAAACATAATAAATTATTTTCTAAGGAAAGGAAATGCTGAATGAATATACCGAAATACATCTATTTTGTCTTGATCTGCAAATGCCGCCCATCATCTGAAACAGAAGATTAAGAAATAGGAGCTGAAACCTTAAGGTTAAGTTGCTATAATACGAACTAAAATGTCATCAAGTGTGGCTAGATGCTAAAGTGCTAAAAAACATGATTTAGAAGTAGGGATAAACTTAAGGTTAAGTTGCTAATGATATCGAACTAAACTGGTTTGTCAATTCTGGCCAAATACTAGAGCACTAAAAACAATGATTTTGAAGTAGGGACAAACATAAGGTTAAGCTGCCAATAATATCGAACTAAATTGGTTGACCAACTCATGTGGTTAAATGCTAGAGTACTAAAAACCATGATCTAGAGGTAGGGAGAGAACTCAAAGTTAAATTGCTAGATGGTAGAGTAGAAGTAGGACAATACTTAAGATTAAGCTTAGGGTCGAACCCAGGAAATCTTTGCTAGGCCGGATGAGTGGTTCAAGCATATTTTCAAGGGTGCGGTCGGGTTTTTTGCTTAAAATTTACACAATTTTTTTCAAGGGGTGCGCTCGCCCACCTAGACAGACACTTAGGTCCGCCCATGATTAACTTCTTAATCATATCAAACTAAAATTGTTCATCAAGTTTTCCAACCTACCACCTTTGACACAAAATTAAAATGGTTTACAAGCGTGGCTAGAATATAACCTCAAGTGAGCTCAAAACTTAAGATTAAGTTTCTAATAATATCGAGCTTCAAATGGTTCATCTGTTGATGGAACTCACCCCATCTATATCTAAACATGTAAAGGGATAATAACTTTACCTAAAGATACTTAATTATGCGTTATACATTTTTTCACGCTTCCATTTACAGTGTGTCCGCCATGCAGTCTGTATGTAGCAGGCTGCCCAAGTCCTCCACTGCTGTGAGCAGAACCTGAAATCGAATACACAATTGAGAGGTTATAAACTTTATCTAGAATATATATATATAGAGGAAGGTTCACTGGGGAACACTAAAAAAGTGGGGAACAGTGGGGAACCGACTCAAACGAACTCCGATTGGACTCATTCCAGCGGCGTTGAAACCGGCTCTCGAACTCTAACTTGGATCTCTTATACCCTAAATCCTAACCCCTAAACCCTAACCCTAAAGCTTAAAAAATAAGGCGACAACCTAATCTAAATCGTAAAATCTAAGCTATAAACCCTAAAAGCTAAACCCTAAAGGCTAAACCCTAAAGATAAACCCGAAACCCTAAAGCTAAACCCTAAATACTAATGGTTAACCCTAAAACTAAACCCTAAAGCTAAACCCTAATATAAGACCATAAATCCAAACCCTAATATATTTAGGGTTTAGGGGTTAGGAATTAGGGTTTAGGGATAAGAGATCCTAGTTAGGGTTCGACGAGCCGGTTCCAACGCCGCTGGAATGAGTCCAATCGGAGTTCGTTTGAGTCGGTTCCCCACTTTTTTGCGGTTCCCCAATAAACCTCACACTATATATATATATAATGGGCATTGAAATTGTATTCTATTCTGTGACTACCTAAATGCATATTGGATACGCCTACTATGGAAACTCGTAAACTGCGATGCAACGAATAAAAGATCTTCAGCCACTAGAGCAAAAGCTTGAACATCTGTAAGTGCTTGGACTGTTCTAGTGTAAAATGGTAGTTGTTGACTTCTAGGATCTGAAACCCATGTAAGAAGTTCTTCCCCAAAGAAGTCACCAGCCTTGAGGTTGCAGCATTGAAGGAGGCAAACGTTCCTTCATCGGTTATAAAGCGTTCTACCTCTACCTCGCCACGTGTGATGAATAGCATTTCACGAGCAGGCTCACCTTTTCGCACCATGAAGCTATTCTGTGTGTAAAGAACTTGCTTTAGTCTGTCACACACAGCATCCAATAATATATCATCCATTTGTTTAAAAACTGGTACCTGTGGTAAGAAATTGAATACTGATTTAACATAATTTAATTTGAAGTCACTCATGCGGTGTAAAGAAGATGTGTCTCACTTTCTTTAGTAAAGTTAAGCAAAGATGACGCTTTATGTCCCTTCTTAAATCCTGCGGAAGGTCTCGGAAAAAGGTATCTAACTCAACACCAAGTGCTATTTTCCATTTGTACTGCTTGTCTCGCCTAACTCGCTGCCTCAATGCCTCGGGGAGTGACATGTGTGACATGAGATCCTCGGCTTCTCGCCATTTTTCTTTCATCTCCTCCTTTCTTTGAGTCAGGTTTGACAAAGACTGCAAGTATTTCTGTAACCATAGAAACCGTCCAAGTGTTCAACTAATATTAGCTCATAAATTCATTATATTCTGGCTATGTATTTTGTTGATTATTGTTGGAATATCACAGTTTAATGCACAAAAATTGTTGGAACTGGTTCACTATATTATGTTACTTACTGCTTACATAATGTTAACATAAGCTAGGAAATAGATTAAACAAACTTTCAGTAACACACGACTAGGACTACACGACCCCGTTTCCTAACGACTCTAAAGACTTAAATCCTCGTTCCAGTACATTCATGGCTCCATGACGCTGGCGCTTGACTCCATGACTCCAACGGCCATCGCCTATCAACAACTGTTCATAATTTTAATTTAAATTTCTAATGTCCCCATTTAATTCAAATCCTCATGACTCCCAGCCTAGATCTTAAAGAACCGAATTGTCTTGCCCACGATTAATGACCATTGGAAAGATTTGGATGGAACAAATATGGGTTCTGCACACGATATATTCACACACACAATTGATGTACATAAGAAGGGTATTTATACCCCTGAGTTTTGGCGGTTATCGTTAATTGTCAACTAATCTAACTGTTTTGACTTTTAAATCTTTGACTTTCCTAAATTACATAATAATAAAAATAATAATAATAATAATAATAATTATAAACAATAATAAATATAAACAATACTAAATATATAACCTTAAGGATTTCATAATTTATATTATATATATATAATATAATAAGCCCATTAAATCTAACTGTTTTCCAAATCATTCTCCACCATTAGATCTTCCTGAAATGAAACTTAAACTCACAAAAATAACTTCCATGATGGCAGTTCAAGGAAGTTCTTTACGGTTTTTTCAACAGTGGTTACCATTATCTCTACAATTCAAGCCACCTACAAACATGGATAGTACTCTCAATTCAAGCTAACTACAAATCATAGCGGTTTAAACTCCCAATTTTAATTGTTGTAGTGGCAGTTTTGCAGTTATCAAATGGTTTCTTTCCTATCCCCACTCTCCCGTGATTTCAGGCATCGATTTCTCCTCCACGCCCATAAAACTTCTTCAATGTTCAATTATCATTCCAACTTCGGTATCCTTCATTCTCATTCTCTAATCTCTTGGCGGTATTTTTTGTAACGATGATGAAGATCACGAAGAAGAGAAGTTTAGGAGCTCACTTGTAAGAGCTTGGATTAGATCCTCATCTAATTCGTGCCGTAACAAAGAAAAACATTGAAAAACAAACTCCAATTCTGTAAACCAGAAACATTTCTCTGCTTCTTTTGATGTGAGGAATCTTCGCCATTCTTTGATGCTGTTCATAGAACGATTATAAGGTGAATTTTCTCTCTGATTGTGTAATTTCAGTTGCTGTTGATTAGAAATGTGTAAAATCAAAGCATTCAAACAAGCACTCCATCTGTGCATGCTCCTCGTCAACGATGGTTCGTTTCATTCCCTACAATTTGATTGTTAAAAACGTATTTTGTTGTTAATTTAGTTTTATCTGGTGATAAGTATTTGTTTTTTGTTTGAATTTACAGAAGAGTATTTCCGTAATAGTTTGGAAAACTTGTGATTACGTAATGGGCGCCAACTGTTTGATGTTTTGTCTCTGAGGAGCAGTTTCATCATACCACTTAAGAACTACGGTGATGCAAAAGTTGAAACAGTCATAAATCAAAACAAAATGGCAATGGTGATAAGAATAACTGGTTGAGCTTTACATACCTATGGAACACTAATGAGAGTCTTCATCAGAAAGCAAATTGGTATGTTTAGAACAATATATGAATTTATATATTTTAATTGGTTGGAGAACTGATGTGGTCTGTTTAGAACTTGCAAAATATATGAATTTTTATATTCGAATTGGTTGCGGAACTAATATTTTGAGGCTTGCAAATGGTTGCTTAGCAAGATATGCTATAAGTTGTTTGGTCCATGATTATTATTAAGTAAGGCTCTGGATTATGGCAGCTGGTTGTTACGATATCCCTCAATTCCTCTTACGTTTGTTCTTATGGGGTACTCAAGTTGACGAGGCAAGTATTTTCCATTATTTCTTACTATTAACTAAAAGGTCTAAACTTTTCAATTAACTAAAAGGACTAAACTTTTCATGATTCCTTTTATCTGATTTATTTACAACACATAATTTGCTTCCATTTCCACTACCTACTGCTGATGTTGGTCTTCAAATACGTGGGAGCAAGTGGGTTGAGGTGTGAATTGTTGTATATATATACACTTCAAGATTATTTTTAATGCGCTAAATTGTTTCCAACTCACAGTAATGTTGTTGCTTATGTTGAAGGGCAACTTCCTAAGCTGGAGAAATGCATTTTTTCTAAAAGATGCCATGTCCGATCTTCCACCAGTCTGCTCTCTCTGCTCTAGACACACATACAAAATGTTGCTTGCATACTAATTATTAACCTTTTTCATGAAGGTTGCAAACATTGAAATTCATGATAAGATGAAGTACACGAGTCCCCCAGAAACCAAGTTACAAAAGTTTATTATAGATACCAAGTAAGGTCAAACCACAAATCTTTTTTTTTTTTTTTTTTGTTATGTATGTATTATTAAAAATGAAGGGACATTTACCTATTGCTTGTGATGTTCAGACATGGATGGAATTGCTTCGGGAAGTTTGGGTGAAGTAGAGAAGCCATTACTACATGATCACATGTCTTTAACTTTAAATGGGATGACTATCTATGAGTTTGTGGCGTCCCAAAAAGAACAGGTCAGCATGATACTATCAAAGAATCACTTAAGTTTATTTACAATTTTTATTTTAAAAGTTCATCAATTATCTCAGATCATTGATCTTAATACGTTGTTTTTTGGTAACGGAAACATGTATGTTGTTTGACAATGAAATAAAATGGTTCAAAATATTTTTATCATATCAATCAGTTTCCAACAAAAATACTTTAGTTGATATCGTTTACTGCCAGGCGCTAAACCACATTTTTGTTATTGATTGTCAGGAGCATGGTGGTGGTCTCAACGAAGCCTTTAATGTTATTTTACTAAAAGAGATACAGACACGTTAGTGTCCTTTATATTACTAAAAACTATGTTAAAGTTCAGAAGTGTAAGAATAAGATAACAAAACCAATTTTTTTGTTAGTCTCTTTCTGACTTGATGATTATGTTTTCTTAGCAGACATGAAATGTTGCCGCTCCACACGAGAACTTCTTTTACTGTTGAGTCAGTTTGTTAAAGGTACTTGAATGATAATTAATTAGTTATATTATTGGATCATTAGGCAACATGGTGTGGGCTTGCGCCCCCTTCCATGTCAACCATATAAAGCCCTATAGCGCCCCCAACCCCGCCCGGGGGTGCCATGGATCAACTCGCCAGCCACATAACGGGCGCTAAAGGGAGAATTGATTGGTGCCCGTGTACATAAACCAATCATATTTGTTTGTTTGTTTTTCTCTTTTTTTAAACTAATAGTTAAATGGGCTTTATCCCACTGCATGGTAGTTAACAATAAAGCTCCCCTCTTACGTGTCGTTTACATGGTGTGATAAAGCCCCTAGGGGTTTATCCCACAATGCCTCTAGAGTTTTGTCTTCGTCAATTGCTATAATTGTATATTAATAAGTTATGATACACGTGCCGCATCTTTGACAGCTTTATTGAAGCTCATCGAAAGTGTTGATGAGACAATTTCTGCTGATAATTATAAAAGGACCGTGATCTTTATAAGGGACAAGTGAGAAAACCTTTATTTTCATTAACAAATCCAGTTTTGATTGTTTGTTCAAATTTAGATGATGTATTTTTAAATGAAATTATGTGTTTCCTATTAAGTCCGAGCTTTTGTTATAGTTTTAAGAATGCCCTTGAATAATTCATGTTAATGCACTTTAGTTGATTGTATAACCATGCACACATACTTTTTTTTTTTTTTTTCAGAGTTTGCTAGTTGTTACTGGAGCAGAGTTTAAAATGTTTATGGATTTCATAAAGTTTTAACTTACTTCAAGATAAAGCTACTACTAAGCGGGTTCAGGAGCTTATTGAAAGTCAAGCCTATCTAGGTGCACAATTTGATATGACTATATGATGTATCCTTTCAACTAATGGTATTTTTTTCCTTTTCTTTGCATGTATAATTTTAGTCTATTTTTGTAACACTCAAATTAAATAAGATTTTTCATTTCAATCCTGGACCTACAGTGGCTAGATATGCTTATCTTGAAGATGAATGGCCAAATGACTCAATGAAACATAACCTTGGCGAGTTCCTAACAAATGAGAAAGAGTCTAATGTGATAAGCATCTGTAGATGAGAAGGTTACAAAAGTTTTATGAAAGTTGAGAAGGAAAACCTGATGTAGCTTGTAAATTTTGTGGTAATGAAGGTGGGGCAGTTCTTAATTTCAACAACAATCTCACACTCCAATGGCGGGAAATGATTGGATTAACAGCTACTTGGAGGTTGTACTTGAAGTAGGTCACATGGGTTATTAAAAATGGACAAAATATGCAATGGTACTATTTTGATGCAGGTTATGTAATCATACCAATGCATTAGTAACTCAAAATGGGAAAAAATGTATTTCTTTAAATGCAATTAGTAACTCAAAATGCAGGTTATGTAATGATACTGATGCTCACGACAATGTCCACATTGCTTTGCTATGTTTATATTTAATTATTTAAATGTAATTTATCGTGTTTTTGTTTAGAATGCAAGAAAAAATGCTTATGTAATTACGACACTAAAATACCCGTCCACCGGACGGGTATTAAACTAGTTAATAAGGTTTCCAACAAATTGATTTTGCCCAAGTGCCTTATTAAACAGGTTTCGCAATTATTCTTGAGTAAACTAACCTGCATATTGCCGATCAGCAAAGCAAAGAGAACCAACCCAATGACAGCAACAAAGTCAGCAAAGAGAATTTCTCCACAGAATGTGCTTGCTTTAAGCCCTTGACCAAGAGAACTGTATCCGAAGAGGACATAAGTTTGATGATATGCCATACCTTAATTTTTTTCATGATTGAACTTTGATCTACTTATAACCATACGAACTAAAAGTTCATCACACCGATTTTAATTGCAAAAGAGCTTGTTTATAAATCGATTTTTTGTTAATTCTTTAGCTCATTTAGATGCTTCTGAAAGAAAAATGTGCACCATTGAAGTTCGAAGATTGATATGCGATACATTGTGATTACTAACCTTAGGCTTTGCAAACCCCACAATGAACAATACAGAATTTTCTGGCTAAAGTCCCTCGTTTCTAAAATACGAGTTTGAAGAGCATCAAGGAATATGCCAAAATCAAAGTTTGTTGCATCTTTAATATCACTCCTTTGAAGAAGAGGACATGAAGTTTGAGGAATCCGTAATTTGCCACACGGTCGTTTCCGCAATATAAATATTTGGAGTTACATTTATGCCTTTTACATGCAATACGCCAGCACCTCATTTCACTTTCTATTGCAAACAAGTACCAAAGGGCTCCAACTACCTGTTTACATATAAAATCTTTCATGCCATTAGTAGAATAAAATGCATAAGTTTCTTAATAACATCCGTAAATCTTTATTATTATTATTATTATTTTTTTTTTGTGACTGACCCACACCAAGCAATCTTAAAGATTCAGTCTCACACATTTTATATTGACCTTTTTCCATCCAGACTTTGCATAGAATTCATGGAGTAAAGGAAAATTCTAAAAAATATATTATATGGAGCATTCATATTTTGCTAGGTAGATTGTGGATAAATTCTAAATTGAGAAAAACAGATATGGGATATTTAATCTAGAGAAAAACAAAAGATCCAAAAATATATATATTTCACGAAGCGTATATATATATATATATATATATATAATTTATATTTTTGTATTATAACTTGGACTACATGAAATAGTACTTACATGACTAGCAAGCACATAGAGAAAGAAGTTAAAAGCAGCTCCAGCCCATGCTTTTTCAATGACGAAACCAGAAACTTTGGTCACTTTCTGATAGAACAAGGAAGTTTGTATAACTCGAAGGAAATATTGAGAGAAGATGATGAATTTCAATAGATTTTCCTTCCAAACTGAGGATGGCCCATCTAGACTATTGATGATTACAAAAACTACAAACTGCACACACATATCATAAATCATGAAATATATTATATGATGGATATTTTATAGCGTTCATGATTTTTTTAAGAAAAAAATGAATGTTTGTTTCTGTTTTTTACATCATAAGCTAACAGCATCTATAAATGAAAAAATATCAAAATATTATTCTTTATTCCTCTTTGATGGATTTGTATACGCAGCTATGTTGGGTTATGAAGGCTTTATGGGGTTGAGCTTGTATGGTGGTCTTGGATGTTTCGGGTCGATTGGGAGGAATCAAAAGGGATGAGCCGATTTTAAAAAATAGTTAAAGGCCCTAATTATGTTTCCTGTTTTCCAAGTAATTAGCCCTAGTTATTTACCTATAAATACCCTGATATGTAATTATAATTAATCTTGGTATGAGCTAAATAAGAAATTTCTAATTGTACTCGTGGATGTAGGTCACCCACGGAGACCGAACCACATTATATTGTCGTTTGTTATGATCTTTTTCAATTTCCGCGTGTTTAATTTGTTCGTCGCCCGTTTCAGGTTAAAGGATAGGGTATGTTTTTCTGAGTTCTCGTTTAACTGTTATTAGTCAACCGGGGTTTGAGGAATCGGGTCTTGTGAAGTTAAGCATTGAGGTTTTGATTTGTGTGCAAGGTTTTTGCAAGAGCGGATTAGTTTAACTTATAGTGTTTAATAAAACATACGTCAAGTTTAGGCTAATACGTCGAGGTACATATTATTAAGTTCGATGATTCTTATTTCAGTTGTTGGAAATACAATTAGAAGCATTGCTTTGTCTAAAGGACTTGGATGTGGTACCAGAGGATAATCTCCGCATAACGCTGGAGAAACCTATTGGGAATCAAAGGAAAAGAAAGGCAAATCGGTTGTTATGTTGTCTTTGATGAAGAGCGTTGCATTTAACATCATGAAAAAAAGGTACGACTCGTGGTATGAAGTTGGCTATATCAAATGTATGAGAAACTGTCGGTTGCCAATAAAGTGTTCCTGATGAGGGAGCTGTTACAATAATGATGAAATAATGGAGCTCAGTGACGGAACACATTAACGATCTAAATTCACTTATGGTCATGTTAAGCTCTATGAGAATTAAATTAAGTGATGGGATTCAAGATGTATTATTGCTATCCTTATTGCTTGCTAGCTGATTCGTGATTGTTATTGTTGTTACGAGTTCTGTGGGCCAGTGCTATCAATATGGATCATCTTCTTAGAAGATGTTTCATGTTGGTAGGAGTTGAAGGAATAGCAGGGACAGTGTTGGGGAAAGAGATCGTCTAGAACTCGAAAAATGTGAAGCGTTGTAGCTGCAACAATGTGGGGCATGTTAAGAGTTAGTGTCTAAAGGCAAAGAAGAAATATTTGAATAGTTTTGCTGAGGATTCTTAGGACATGGATTTAGGAGCTTTATTTCATGCCATGCACAACGAAGAAAAAATAAATCTAAAGCATGGTGACTTTGGAATGGTACAATTAGCCAAAATTTAGATTCTTCGAGTAACGCGCATGTGAGATATCGATTTGAAAACTCCATTTGCAACTACAAAACAATTGAAGAATGTTAGGATGATTCTAGGTCTGAAGACATGGCTTATTTATGTTGGTTAATTTCATGAACATGACGAAGTTTGGTTTGTTGATTCTGGTGTTGTGAGCGTTTATTTTGCAAACTTGAGACCTGGAGCTATGGGGATTCAAGCTAAATGAATTACGAGGTTTTAACCAATCAGGGGATTTGGTAGGAATGAGAACACATGTCGTGTTCCAGCTTAAGTTCCAAAAACCCTTTGGGTTTTGAAGACAAAGATTCCGAGTGAATAATTGTCTCATGGGGATTCACTGGTGAGTTTGGAGAGTGTGGATGGCCCTTGATGTATATCTAGATGCGACAGATTGTGCATGCTAGTTGAGATAGAGGATGGGTTAGTGGTGGGGTTAGCCACGACTTGGTCATGTACGCATGGTGGGTTGGAGCTCGGGGGAGCTTCAACACGCTACAACTAAGGGAGTATAACTGGATTTAATTTATAAAGTCATAACTTATTCTTGGGAATCGAGGCTAGAATAACTTGTTTATGAAGATTATTGGAGAGATTGATACAATGTTTGGTTGGATGTCAGTTTTTAGATAGTGTAAATCCTTCAAGTAGGAGATTGTTTGGTTATGAAGGCTGTACGGGTATGGGCTCATATAATGGTCTTGGGTGCTTTAGGGACTAGGAGCAAACAAAAGGGATGGGTCGGTTTTAATTAAGAATTAACTGGACTAAATATGCTTCTTGTTTACCAAGTAATTAGTCCTAGTTATATACCTATAAATACCCTCATATGTAACTGTAATCTTCGTCTAATCTGAATAAGAAAACCCAAGTTGTAGTCATGGACGTAGGTCACCCGCTATGACCGAACCGCCTTATCTTGTCATGTGCTTTAATTTTTATGTTTCTACATGTTTAATTCGTTTGCCCATTGTGGGTTGGTTTCGCTACGCCGCATGAATCCCAACAAGTTGCACCTTTTCAGTCACTATCTCACTTAAATCCATTCATAAATATATTAATGTGTATTTTAAGTATCAAAGATTACATAAGGTTATATAATATTATTGTAATATGACAAGGAATATAAGAATAAAAAAACAGACATACCTGTGGAAGGGGAAGTGCGGCTAATATATCCATGATGAAATAGGACTTTAGATAATGTTTTGCCACATAACGAGGTTTATCTATATATTCTCCTCTTCCAAATTCAAAGTTTGAAGAAGTAAGGCAGATGGTCCGAAACATGATGATGATGTGAATTACATATAATATGTCAGAAAAGGAACGAAGAACACATACAACAATTGCCAAAGTTCGGTCCATATCAAGGCATTTCTTGTTTCCATTAATCATAGGAATATATAGGAATACAGGATCCAAAGACAATGCTACCACAGAACACAACAAGAAAGTTTTATTCCACTGCGTGATGAATCTGTCCTCCGGATGAAAAAGCTTCTTTCCCACTTTATCCTCTTTATCAAACCTTAGTATTGTCCTCATGCTTCGTTATATTGTACGCTTAGCCTAGTCACAGTTGGTAGGAATTCAAAGTTGAGGTTATAAATTACACATTTTTTACAATAGGAAATGGATGTAAATTATTAAAATTGCAAATGAAACTTTTTGATTCTTGTTGGTCCATGATCAGATTATGAACTTAACCTAATTGTATATTATTTAGTATTTACATTTTGTTCGATATCACTGTTTAGCATTTGATTTGTGTTTATGTCTTATTCGATATCAATGTTTAACCTTTGATCAATGTTTATGTTTTGTTCTAATTGCAATAATTCATTTGTTCTTTATATCCTAGAGTTCACACTTATCAGATAAATGTCATGCAGTAACCAAATACATAGAATCTAAAGTCTCTAACTTTTTCTCATCCAAATTTTAGGGATGTATCACGATAAAACCAAATAGCAATGAAAGAGTATTAAGAAAGCCATGAAAGGGAAAGTTATACTTCATTTCATAAAGAACAAGATAGACAAGTGTATAAATTAAATACAAGGATCATAACTTACCCACTACTTGCGTACTTAACACTATGCATGGACATAAGTAAGCTAGCTGATAACAACTAATGAAACATACAAACTAAAAAAGAACGTGCCTAAATCAATGGAAATTGACGTTCCTAGCCCCCATTTTTCTAGTCGTGATAATATAGTCCCCTTTAGAAACATCCTTCACTTCAAGTATCCAAGTCTGGAAAACAAAGTTGTAGCTCGTTTCAAATTTCCCATGTAGCTTCAGTAAAGTAAATTAGGTGCTCTTCAAATGGTTCAAAAGCTTCATTGAGTAGTTATTCCACTAACCCACTTCTTATCTACAACAACATCAGGAGACAATCTAAAACATGAATCAAAAGGGTAGGGAATGGCTATAGTAGTTGGCTTGGTTGTGTGTTTAAAAGGATATATGGAAGGTGGGATGATGAGCACATTAGGCGACAAGCCATGACGGTAAGTCATTCGTCTGACACGTTACAAGATGAAGAAAGAGCTATAATACTTCGACGATACTTTTCCTTGTTAGAATGCATGAACGATATTCTTGCAGTACGATTGCACATTTAAGAGCACCCAAGAACCCACGTTAAATGAGTGGTGTAACATCCGGTCTTTAATACCACTAATATTGCCAACTACAAGGAGCTCACTAATTTCTCTTTGCTTGGAGGAGAATTCCTAGGACATCGTCTAAAACTTGATGATATTTGACGTCATGTATTACTCATGAATTCGATATCTCTCAAGTCCACAACTAATGTGGGGTTTGGTTAGGGTGTTACAATCACCCTCCTCCTTATGGACTCGTAATCCTCGATGAGCTTTACCTCATCGTCCTAGTTAATCAGGGATATAAGACTTTCCCAAAGTGTCCCTATGAACATCCCTAGGGAATAATCATCCTTGATGAGGTGGCAAACTGGCGGTTGCAAATCGGTGGCAAACTGGCGGTTGCAAATCGGTCGTAATAGTTGCGATAGTAATTCCGGTTGTAAACATCGGTCGCAAATTTGCACCGGTCGCAAGTTCGGTCGCAAAATCTGGTTAACGATGAGGTCAATTTCGACTGCGTTTCCGGTTGTAAACCGGTTGCAAAAAGCGTTTGGCGACCGATTTGCGACCGAAAACGCAGTCGCAATTGCTCAGTTTTTTAGTAGTGTTTGCCCCACCATCCTAAACAACATGAGTGTTCTGGTGCCTTTTGTATCATTTAGGCTCTCCTATCACCAATCTACTTTGCCCATAAAAAAGCCCTAGTCATGTTTTTGGTTACCTTGGTGGGGACTTCCCATGTCACTAATCTTGGTTTATTCCTACCTGAGCACGTTTACCAGGAAGTTCTCCTCTCATCCACAATTGTCACGCCCAAAAGTATTGATGATATTTGATGTTTGACATCCTTTATGAACCAAGAAACTCTTATTTCCACTACCAATATGGGATTTCCTATGGTGTCACAATCCCTGATTGGCATGTTGGGCAAGCCTCCTAGGGGTTATGAGTCCAAAAGGAGTTGATTGTTACGCCCTAGGAAAATTCAACATCGTCCTAGTATAGGAAAGATGTTGGGTTGGTATACTGGACCTCAAATATCATCAGATCTATTAGGTCTGATGGCTATGGATGAGATGAGAAGTTGATAGTTAATCATGCCAAGAGGGAGTTGTACCATTAAAGGTGTCCTCAAAGAAGTATCTTGTCAGTAACCAAAAACAGATCCATGAACTTCATATAAGCAAATTGGACAATATTGGTGATACGAGTGGCGACATGTTATCACATTTTTATTTTGATGCTAGCTTTCCCTCCTTCAAATATTTAATGATAGGTCTCACGAAGGTGGTTTGAAAGATTATGTTCAAGTAGGATACCTCTACTTTATAAATTGATGGGCTGGCAAAAATTAAAATTGAGACTTCGTAGCCAAGAGGCTAAACACAACCAAAGCTAGCTAGTTCAGGGCACCAGCCTTCTTATGTTGGCTCCACGTTTTAGACCATGCAAGACATGAATTCTTTGATTTTTTAGACCATACAAGACATGAATTCTTTGATCAATGCGTCATAATGTCTTCTTTTGCCTAGTATGCATATCTGATTTGATTTCCGACCAACATGGAATCCAAGTATGCAAGGTTATTAAAAGTAGATCAAACCACAACCGTCTTTACTAACGAATGTTGTCATAAAAATATATTAATTAAGACTTAATACATATATCTATTATAAAACAAAATACGAGTTATCCTTCACGTTTTGTTGTGAAATTCCAACTTTAATAAAATATTAAGACTCAAGTTAATAAAATATGGAGTCGCAGGTTCTAAATTAACAATAAAAGGAGTTTCCATAAGAAATAATGTTATAATAACCCAAAAGTATAAATAAAATATGAAGACTTCAATATTCGACCACTTGGTATGCCGGTTCGACCGGGGAACCACCCGGTTCAAATAGGAAAGAGTTTAATACACTTAACTGGACCCGTTCCATGTTGGTTAGAGTCCAATGTGCCAATCCAGTTTTGAAAACACTAGACACATGCATCAAATCGGACATAACGGTCTCATACTTTGGCTCAATGTTGGAACTTGCCAAGTCTAAGCATATGGGACCTCGGTACCTTTTGGCTTGGTTGATAATAAACCCGCTTCACATCCTCCATCATCAGATTTCGTATGTTATTTCCATGCCTTGGATTGTTTGCAATGGAATCCTTCTCTTCCTCGGCTAACAAGGAAAAAAACATGTTGCTCTTTCAATGAGAGCTCGACTAGGAAATTATCCTTAATTCTCCCTTTGACTGATGTTTGGGTTTGATATTTGATTTCATTGATATCCAGGTATCTAGCACTTGCGGGAGTGGCTGCTGTACATGTATTGGATGTGCTTGAAACACAACTCAATGTTTAGACACATACACCAAGGCAAGGGTAGGGCTAGTTTCTCTCTCTAGGGGTAGCGAGTTTCCAAGTCTTTAAATGCTTGGTTGAACCCTTTTTTACACGCATTACACCAAAAGCTTTTGGAGAGGTCGATATGTACAAGGTCAACAGTTCGTTAGGGATCAGGGTGTGAACGTTAGTAGCTGGGAGAGGTATCTTTTCATGTCGTGGAAGGTTGTTTCTGCTTCGTTCGTCTAGAAGAAACTATTTTTCTCTATACATTTCTTGAGGGTAGCAATAAAAGACAGTCCTTTCTACCATCTTTAACAGGTTGAGGGTCACTATGTGGTCATTCACGCGTTCACCATTCTTGATGGATCTTAAAGATACCATATTAGCCACAACAACTCGTGGGCCGGTAAACTCGTAAAGTCAACCCCATGAATTTCCCTTCGCATACCCCAAAAGAACATTCATTTGTACTAAGACTATCAAATGTCTCTTTGATATCAATAATCATGCTCTTTAATTCTCGATCTTCAATCATCTATTCATCTACAAAACACCCCGTGTTTTCTCATGATCTTCTCTTTGAATTAGATGCTAATAAATGACACCAACATTTTTTAGCCATATCACATTTTCGTTCAACACAACATACCCTAATCGGTGTAGAATGTTATTTTCTCTTCCATGTAACATTCAGTTTAGTTAATTTCTTTTTCTAATATCCTTAATCTTCAACAAATGTATAGTAACCTTAAGTTGATAACAAATAAAAAATTTGTACAAAAATATATAAAATTTATTAATGAACATAAATATATGTTAATATTTAAAAAGTAATGTTTTAAACAAGTTGAAACGATTTATCTTGAGAACGCTAAATATTGTGAGAACCATGAGAAAATAAAAAAATCAATCATATTATATTTTTTTGTTAATACAACCCTCATTATAATGAAAATATAACATCCAAAAAAGAATTTACTTATCAAATAATTCATCTCTCCCCTCAAAATCATTCTTAATAGCAAACTTACATATGTGTACCCTTTTTTTACAAATATATATAAATTTAAATTTGTAAATTTATTTTATAATATTGTATTCAAATAATACCAATAAGTGTAAAACATTTTTTTGAATTTGAATGGTTTTTGACAAGTTCTCGCGGTTCTCACAAAATATATATTGTTCTCATTTTAACATATATATTTACTAATAAATATTGAAAATTTCCACCAACTTACGGGGAAAATTTTATATTTGTAATTATCAAATCAATTTTAATTGACGAAAATGATTGGGTTTAGTATCTATAGACTAAAATCAAAATTTTATTATAATGTTCATCAAACATCTTTTAGAAAAGTTACTAAATAGTAGGATGCTTTTGGATTATAAATATTTCGTATTTTCTAAATAGGTAATTTCTATTTATATTAATTTAAACATATACGAATTTAAGATGAACTTCATGTAAACCAAACACAATCACTCCAGTAGTCCAGTTAAAGAAATATGCATAAAAATCGACTCAACGAAATCAACATCTTAACAGAAATTGGATCTCGAGATGTGTGTGTTTCGACAGAAAAACCAAACAAAAAAATTCAAAATCGATATACACAAAAGAATTGGCAAAAATTATCACAAAAAGGATTAAGAGAAGCAGTGTAATTACCTGGTAACTAAGAAACTTCAAGTTTCAAACAAATCTCTCTGCAAACACACGTAGACTATGGTGCCAAGTGAAGGACATCGGTAACTATGTGAACTCATTTTTTACGTATTGATTTCATCATCTTAGTATTAAATTATAGAAGACCATAGTACTATTGATTTATTGTGTGGCACCCACCACCTGAAACTTACCGAAAATGTGTTTATATCTATTTATTGTTAAGTACTGAGTGTATGATATTTATATTATCATTAATTTCTTCAGATTATCATGATTAATGTTTAAACTTTGAACTACCATTATTAATATCATGAACACGATAAACACAATGGATATGATTAAAACGAAAAACACAAACGTTTGGCTAAATGTTCAATTGAAGCAAATTTGTTGATGAAGAAAGGTAGGACGTCGAGTCGAGTTCTACATAGTTGTTTAAAGCTCAATCTCCTGCTCAATACATGGAAAAATCGATTGAATAATGGAAGTAAGCGATACATGAGCTAATATACATATACCTCATTAATTTTTATATCTTATTAAAACACACGAAAGCTACAATTGTATATATCTTCTTCTCCGTTATTAATTTGTTTACGATTCCTACAAACATGTATAATTTTAGATAAACATAAAATATGGTATGGTTTTGGTGTTTGATTTTGTTATTCGTTAGATACATGCAATCTTTTCGTTTACATATATATTTATGGTTACAAAATATAAATTGTACAAAGACACAATGGATCGTACAAGATTACTCACTGTGGAACAAAATATAACACAATGAGTCGCAAACAGACATGATGACAAAATTATAGAAAAGAACAATGATAAATAAAAGACAAAATGATAATAGACAAAAATTTTAAAATCTACAACTTATAAATCCAAAAGTAAAAACTTAAAATCTTGAATCGTACAGTTCAATGAGATTGTTTCAATTTCGCGCTTAAATAAGGTCAATAGGAGTTTGTTTGATACTCTTTGTACGACTTCTATTTTTAGAAGCATTTGTATTTGTGTTTGGTTTTAAATCATCTTCTACACATGTTAATCTAAAATTCATATTCAAGTTTTATAAATATTACTTTATTAAAATTTTAAAGTTGTGATGTTCATCAAGTCCTATTATGTTAACTTCAATAATTATTTATACTATTAAGTTTCTTCCTTCTTTGTTTTCGAACTGCTAAACTTTTTCCACTTTAAACACTATATCAAATTACACCTTACAAAAATTGAATATTAGTCTTTCACAAGAGGTAATTTCTTCGACCACTAGCTTAACATAGCCTAAGTGGAAAAAAGAAGTTTCTTTGTTCCTAATATGGTGGGCTAAATGTATAATAAAAGATAAAAAAATTTAATATGTTAGGTGCAATTACACATAACACACCCTCATACAACCAAATTAAATTTTTTATGTCGAATTTGTAATTCAACGGCTCTGAATAAGATCTATAACCAGTAGAAAAAAAATATTAAAAGTAATGTTACATGATTTCCCATGTCCTGTAGTTATGTGGCGAAAAACACATATATGTACACACGAAAAAACATGAAAAAATTAGTTTAGATTGCCTTGTTTTTGCCTAAGTAAATTTAGATTAAAAAGAATGATAGCAAAAAGTAATATATGAAGGATACAGATTATAACTCAAAAAACCTAGAAAATCGATCTCAAAGCGAAATTCAAATAACATGTTTGAATTCATGTTTCGAATATTCCAAGTTGATCATTAACCAAACTGAGCAATTCATATAAAATGAAAAACTTTGAATTTTTAATCAAATACTATCTATATATATTTGAAACTTTATAAAATATTATATATTAAAAGTCACAAAGCTAAAAAGAAATTGCTCTGAAAATTAAAGCGTTATATTTGATCCGTTCAGTTTTAATTAAAACTTTCATCGAAACTTAGTTAAGATAAGCACATGATAACGGCATATACAAAATTTTATAAAAAATTAAAATTATATTATCAATATCATAAAAAGGTAGAACGGCGTAACAACAACTAAACTGTGATGTAGCTATGATTTTATTATGTGATTCCATGTATATTACTGTTCACAACGCGGTTTTGGATAATTTTATACTTTGACGTAGATCAAAATAAGCACAACACGACTACATACTCGATTTTTATAAAGGATAATATTTTAAAAGTTATAAGAGAAAAAAAAAGCAAAATAAGTCAAAATTAATTATAATAATAAAAATGGTACTTTATTGCTTTGTTCCTTGAAAATTACTGTTCTTAAAGAAATTGAAAGAGAAAAAAAAATAAGGTCATGACATGTCTAGAAACACATCAACAAATTTAAAACAAAGATCTAAAACCATAAAAGTAATTACCCGTAGCGGTTATGTTTAGTACTAGTGGTTCCTATAATGCCAATACCAGTACTCGTTCCTATAATACTCGTTCCTATAATACTGAAACTATATCGATGTTCAGTCGAAATCGGTTTGATATCGACTCTTGTATAGCCCACATACAAAAAAAATATATTCTATTTTAAATATAACTCCATTTTCAACTAAATTTATACCAAGTTGCTGAGGAAAAAAATTATCACAAGCAGTTTCTTTTGATTAATGAAGGAGTTAGAGAAAAATAAAAATAAATAAATATTTAATACATTAAAGGCGTATATCATTATTATTATAAGAGACGAAATTGTAACATAACAAAAGCAAAAACAAACTTGTGATGCTCTTGGCCGCATTGAGTGAGCATCCCTCTTGTGTGCCTCTTGTGTGCATATATAATATGTCTAACTAGATGATTGTATGATCTACTTTTGTAATTATTTATATATTGTGAAGTTTATTAAAGAGTAACAGTATTTATTAAGCATACCTATTGTACTAAGCTCTTCATATCTTTTTTTTTTAATTCATTAACCTTTTTCACTAATGGGACTTGAATCCTCATCACATAAGAAGGCAAAGCTCAGTGGCGGACCCACCTTGATGGGTGGGTGGACGGGCGGTCACACTCTTTGAAAAAAAAAATTAATGTATTTTTTAGACAAAAAACCTGATCACACCATTAAAAATATGTTTCAACCTCTCATTTGTAACCCCAGAAAAAAATTCATGAGTCCGCCACCGATCTAGTTATAAGATTAATCAAAACCATACAAACCATAGGATGTAGAAGAATTACAACCTTTGACGGGTAGTTGAAGCCACAACACTTGGTTGTAGAAGACAAAGAAACCAAAATAGCTTCCCTCCAAAGTGATGTCCAGACTAAGCAATGAACCCCAAGTTGTTGCCCATCGTATAACATTTCAAGATGTCATAAAAATGTGTATTAATACTCTTAGTTAAACACACTAAAAACACTCAAGAACAAGTGACTAATTTTCCTTTTAACACTTTAGAAAAATTAGTATGTTCTTCCTTGCTCAAGATCAACTCATAACTGCACTCTTGTTCTCAGCAGATTGCTGTACAAAACTGGACGGCTTTTATGTGTATGATATATAGAGATATATGCTAAATCATCACACTTAGGGGCGGAGCCAAGACAAGCCCAGTGCACGGAGAAAGGCACCCCCTCAACTCCAATCCAATAGTGTAAAAGGTTTTAAGAGAAAAAGTGGGGGTTGGCCCCTAGCAATTTTTTTGCCCCTCACCATTAGTTACGATTTGGTTCGTAACAATTGGTATCAGAGCCGCCGTGATCCCCCTTCGGACCTATGGCTGCTCAAACTCTATCCAAACACGAGTTGTTCGATCGAATCGAGTCAAGTATTGCTCGGATGATCGATATTCTCAAAAACCAACCTCGGTTCCCAATCTCTCCACCGCCTAAACTACCACCACCACCACCCATTTCCGCCACCGAACCACCGGCTTGGGCATCATCACCAAATTAGTGGTATCAGAGCTGTCGTGATCCCCCTCGGACCATGGTTGCTCACGCTCTATCTGAAGCCGAGTTTTATCAATGGATGAATGAATCCCTTGTAAAGCTCGAATCTCAGTTGCAAACCGTCTTCCACGAGTTCCGATCGTTCCGAACCGCGTGGGAAGCCCGATCTACTACACTTCCACCACCCGTTTCTACCACCGCACCACATGACCCGTCACTCGTTTCCGCCGCAACACCACCACCTGCCTCACTCCCACCACGACCAAGCCTAAATATCACACCACGGTTCTTTGTTGTTATACCAGCATCAGCCTCAAAACAAGTGTCGCCTACATCAAAACCAGACCCGAAATGGCCGCTATCACCCACACCGTCTGCACCGAAACAATCCTCACAAAAAGCACCATCACTCGCACCGCCTATACCCATGGTTGCAAAAGTCGCTAGGCGCTCCCTAGTCGGTCGACCAGGGAGTTGAGAGTACTTGGTTTAGGCGGAGAGTATAAGGGGAGTACTCGGACATGTTAAGAAATTACTCTTTGTAGATTAAATATATGTCAAATATCATAAAATTACTAAAATTTATAGCAAAATACGTGAAAATGATATTTATTCTTTAATATGATAGGTATAGAAATTATGTTTTATTATTATTTAAGTCAAACTAGGCACGAGTTGACCTACTAGATCCGATTCTAACCGAGGTTGACCGTGTTTGACTGACTCTGAGTAATTAGGCGGAGTCGAAGAAAGTCGTCTCGGCAGCCTACCTTGTAGCGACTACTCGGGGAGTAGTCGGCCTTGGAAACCTTGTTTTACAACCATGCCTATACCAACAACTCAGCCTCTAATAGGATTACTGCCGAATCAAATAAGCACTCCTTTGAAGATAGATGAAGAACCTTACGAGTGGCGACCGCCATGGCACGCCACCAAAACTCGTTCGTATGGTGCCCGAATAACCGACTGGCGACCACCATGGTACTTTATTACGACTCATCCGAGCGTCGTCAAAAGAACCGAGTGGAAGCCGCCGTAGCGTATCGGAAAATTTCTTCGGATAACATCCTTGAGGAAAGTTTGAGCGGTGGGGAATGATGTGTGCCACACCCTTAGTTTCCTTACCCACGTAGTCCACTCCATACATGTTATTTATTTTTGGTTCCTTTATTTACCCCGTGTTTGCATTATGCTAATTTTAGGGGGTTAGTGGAAGGAGTTATTTACAATTTGTTCAATTGTTATGTAAGGCTATATAATAGCCATTAGGTTTCATTAATGAAGTTATGGGAAGAAATGAATTAGTAAAAAGTTCTTGGCACCTTCTAAATTTCTTCAAGTTCCTTGCTATTTTCTTAGGACCATTTGATATATGACTCGGTTCGTATCATGTTTTTGGCCGCATTGAGTGAGCATCCCTCTTGAGTGCATATATAATATGTCTAACTAGATGATTGTATGATCTACTGATCTACTTTTGTAATTATTTATATATTGCGGAGTGTGTTAAAGAGTAACAGTATTTATTAAGCATACCTATTGTACTAAGCTCTTCATATATATATATATTTTTTTAATTCATTAACCTTTTTCACTAATGGGACTTGAATCCTCATCACATAAGAAGGCAAAGCCTTATCCAACATCTTAATACCACTATGCCAAAAGCCATTTGATACTAAGCTCTTCCTATTGATCGTGCTTATGAAAATGCAATTAAACATATTCAAAGGTATGGAAGGCGATTAAACAGATATCACCAAACACATCTATAACTAACATAACATGGATAAGATAAATATAAAGACAAGTAAACAGCCTAGGAATGAGTGTGAAGACTACGGAGAAGTGGGAGTTGAGTCATCTAGATATTGTATATGTTGGGAATTTATGTGCGGTTAAAACACATTTTAGAAACAAAATCATGAAACCCAAAACCTTTAAAAATATTTTTGTAAAGATCCACTATATATGGATCTAATTCAGTGGCAGACCCACCTTGATGGGTGGGTGGACGGGCGGTCACACTCTTTAAAAAAAAAATTAATGTATTTTTTAGACAAAAAACTCGATCACACCTTTAAATATATGTTTGAACCTCTCATCCGTAACTCCAGAGAAAAATTAATGGGTCCGCCACCGATCTAGTTGTAAGATTAATTAAACCGTACAAACCATAGGATGTAGAAGAATTACAACCTTTGACGGGTAGTTGTAGCCGCTACACTTGGTTGTAGAAGACAAAGAAACCAAAATAGCTTCCCTCCAAAGTGATATCCAAACTAAGCAATGAACTCCAAGTTGTTGCCCGCCGTATAACCCTTCAAGATCTCATAAAAATGTGTATGAATACTCTTAGTAAAACACACTTAAAACACTCAAGAACAAGTGATTAATTTTCCTTTTAACACTTTAGACAAATTAGTATGTTTTTCCTTGCTCAAGATCAACTCATAGCTGCACTCTTGTTCTCAGCAGGTTGCTGTACAAAACTGGACGGCTTTTATGTGTATGATATATAGAGATATATGCTAGATCATCACACTTAGGGGCGGACCCAAGACAAGCTCAGTGCGCGGAAAAAGACACCCCCTCAACTCGAATCCAATAGTGTAAAAGGTTTTAAGAGAAAAAGTGGGGGTTGGCCCCTCACAATTTTTTTGCCCGAACCCCTTCTCCGTTGATTTGACTGATCGTCGCAAAACCAAATTAGTATGTTAAATCCCTTGGATTAACTCATCTACAATTCTGTAAATGTAGCTCCCAATTGTTGGGAATAATTCGAAATTGCTTGGATAAATCTGAAGTCGTGTAATCACAATCAGATCAAACAATTGGAATGGCTACCAATCTTTGATCGGATAAAATCAGAAAAATTCTAGATTTTTGTATGGAATTTTTGGGGATTAGTTTCCGAATCAAAATTCGTCAAGTGTCTTCTCTAAGAAATTTGGGAGCGTATTTTCAGTTTTTCACAACTGCTTACAGTTTCAATTTTGAACAAAAACACCTTTAGTCCCTTAAGTTTCCAAAAGTGCATATTTAGCCCGAAATTCAATTTCTGATGCATTTTTGATAAATGACTTTTGTCCAAAATAAAAAATTTGGGAGCGTATTTTCAGCTCGACCCTAGCCAGGGGCTGCCGCCCCTTGGACCCTGCTCCCACGGGCGCTGCCCCCGGACCCCCGTTAGTCCCGAGGACATTCAAATAAGCGTGCACTCTTATTTGAACGTCACATGCAATCTTAAATTACACTAAAATATCCAACATACCTCCCCCATTTTAGTGTAATCAAGACCTAACTTGTTCACAGCAATCAAACAAACTAATGCATAAATGAAATGTCGTGACGATTGAATTTCATATTAGTATATTACACATTCCAAATATTCGAATTTAAGGGTGTCTATAAGGATTGAACCTTTAATATCCA
This sequence comes from Scalesia atractyloides, assembly GCA_947069175.1. NCBI lineage: Eukaryota > Viridiplantae > Streptophyta > Magnoliopsida > Asterales > Asteraceae > Scalesia > Scalesia atractyloides. The sequence continues at coordinate 27,558,948 of CAMTDV010000006.1, forward strand.
TACTGAATACATGAAGATAATATACACATTAGTTTACATACATAGATTTAACTTGACACTATCTTTTACTAGCCTATGTCCCTATCCTTCATAAGCATATCAAAGCCAAGTCCAAGCTTCTTGAAGCAGCTAAACTTCATGCTCATATAGGTAGCTCTTTTACTCTTGCACCTGCAAATGCAATTTTTCAAAAGAGCTATTAAGAAGATATACCTCAACCTTACTTAACTTGCAGATCTAAACACATACCTTTGGGATAATTTTAATGTTGTGTTCCAAACTCTAGATGTTAAGCTTTCCACATTGAATTCTGCACCTAACGTCATATTAGGTGGGAATTGGGTATCTTAACATGAGAGTTTTCAGATGGACTTTAACCCTAATCCCACAGCTGATCCTTTCACGAGATCTCTAGTTAACCCTTTGGTTAAGTGATCAGCTAAGTTATGTTGAGTTCTCACATACTCAACCGAAATCGCACCATGCATGATGAGCTCACGAACAATGCTATGTCTCACACCTAAGTGTCTTGACTTGCCATTATACACTTGACTATACGCCTTAGCAAGTGTAGCTTCACTATCACACCTTATAGAAATGGGAGCCATTGGTTTTGGCCACAATGGAATCTCATAAATCAAGTTTCTTAGCCACTCAGCTTCTTTGCCAGCTGCGGCTAATGCTACAAACTCAGACTCCATTGTTGAATCAGTTATGCAAGCCTGTTTCTTTGAAGCCCAAGAAATGGCACCTCCCCCAAGTAGGAATACCCAACCACTTGTGGAAGAATGATCTTCCTTATTGTTTATCCAACTTGCATCTGAATATCCTTCAATCACCGAAGGAAATCCAATGTAAGTTAGACCATAATCCATGGTTCCTTTTAAGTATTTGAATACTCGACCTAGTGCTTGCCAGTGATGAGTACTAGGATTTCTAGTAAACCTACTAAGTTTTCCAACAACATACGCTATATCTGGTTTGGTGCAGATCATAGCGTACATAAGTGATCCAATCGCTCTTGAGTACTCAAGTGGAGATACTGCAATGCCTTTATTAGGTAATAGCTTCAGACTAGGATCAAAAGGAGTACTTACGGGAGAACAATCCTTGAAATTGAACTTGTTCAAGATCTTCTCAATATAGTGTGATTGAGAGATTGAAATGCCCATGTTCTCACGTTTGATTTTAATACCTAAAATCACCTCAGCCTCCCCTATATCTTTCATAGCAATTTGTTCTATTGACTTGATCTTGGTTAATGCCAAAAATCAACATATCGTCTACATACAAACAGATCAAGACTCCGTTTCCAGAAGCATCAAACTTGCTATAAACACATTTATCTGCTTGGTTTAAAGCAAAACCATTAGACAATACAATCTCATCAAACTTTTGATGCCACTATTTGGGTGCTTGCTTCAAACCATAAAGAGATTTAATTAGTTTACACACCTTGTTTTCACTTCCAGGCATAACAAACCCTTCTGGTTGTTTGATGTAAATCTCCTCATCTAATTCACCATTTAGAAATGCAGTTTTCACATCTATTTGGTGAATTACAAGATTATGTATAGCAGCAAGTGCTAATAATAATCTAATGGTGGATATCCTTGCTACAGGAGCATATGTATCAAAGAAGTCAATACCCTCCTTTTGTCTAAACCCTTGGATTACTAATCTGGCTTTGAACTTATCAATAGTACCATCCACCTTCATCTTCCTCTTGAAGATCCATTTACTTCCCAATGGTTTACAACTAGGAGGTAAATCCACCAATTTTCAAGTGTTATTTTACAAAATATAGTCCATTTCATCTTGGATGGCTTCTTTCCAAAATGAAACATCCCTTGAAGCCATTGCTTCACTATATGTCTTTGGATTCTCATCAACATTGAAACAATATTGATATTGACAATTAATATCAATCCTAGATCCTTCAACTAAGTACAGTTGAAAATCGTCACCATAAGACTTGGCCTTTCTTTCTCTTGAACTCCTTCTTGGTTCAGTGCTAGTTGAAGGCATAATTTCTTTTCCATTAGAAATCTGGAGAGAAGGATTCATATCCTTTGGCCTAGGTATAGATGTGAATCTTTCTTCATCATATTCTACATTTTCACTTCTTGCCTCAATAATCGTATGTACTGAAACGTGGTCATTTGATTCTATTACATAGAACCTGCGAGCAAATGAGTGCTCAGCATATCCAATGAAAATGCATTCTATACATCTTTCCCCTAAGTTTCTTATCTTAGGATCATTTAGCCTAACCACGGCTCTACAACCCCAAACTCTTAGTTTTTGCAACTCGGGTGGCTATTTATACCAAAGTTCAAAAGGGGTTGTTTTGTTCCTTTTATTAGGAACCCGGTTTAACAAATAACAGGCTGTCAACATAGCCTCTCCCCAAAACCCATTATTTAAACCCGAATGGGACAGCATGGTATTAACCATCTCTTTTAGCGTCTTATTCTTCCTTTCCGCCACACCATTTTGTTCGGTGTGTAAGGAGCTGTGGTAGGGTGTATTATTCCAGTTGATTGGAAATATTCCAGATCAAAATACTCACCACCTCTATCCGTATGTAGGGTTTTGATCAATTCACTTTGATGAAGCTCTACTTCTTGTTTATAGATTTTAAACTTTTCCAAAGCTTCATCTTTTGCATGTAACAAGTAAACGTAACAGAACCTAGTAGCATCATCTATAAAGGTTACAACATACTTCTTGTTACCTAATAATGGTGTACCATGAAAATCACATAGATCACTATGTATCAAATCTAACAATTTACTTTCTCTATTAACATGTTGCAAGAATGATTTTCTAGTTATTTTATTCAACTTGCAGATATGGCACTTTTCATTTGTTAAATTAACTGCCGGAATTAAGCTCATCTTAGACATTTCCATAAGTCGTTTATAATGTACATGTCCTAATCTAACATGCCATAATTCAGATTTTGACGAATTTACACTAGATGACGAATTAATCATACAAACAGAATTATCACTAAACGGCACTTCTAGATTTAACATAATCATACCATTACATAAATAACCAAATCCGATAAAAGAACCATGTCTTAACAAGATATACTTGTCACATTCTAACACTTGTTTGTACCCGCAATTATTTAATACGATACCGGATAACAAGTTTTCCATGCCTTGGATTGTTTGCAATGGAATCCTTCTCTTCCTAGGCTGACAAGGAAAAAAACATGTTGCTCTTTCAATGAGAGCTCGACTAGGAAATTATCCTTAATTCTCCCTTTGACTGATGTTTGGGTTTGATATTTGATTTCATTGATATCCAGGTATCTAGCACTTGCGGGAGTGGCTGCTGTACATGTATTGGATGTGCTTGGAAACACCAACTCAATGTTTAGACACATACACCAAGGCAAGGGTAGGGCTAGTTTCTCTCTCTAGGGGTAGCGAGTTTCCAAGTCTTTAAATGCTTGGTTGAACCCTTTTTTACACGCATTACACCAAAAGCTTTTGGAGAGGTCGATATGTACAAGGTCAACATTTCGTTAGGGATCAGGGTGTGAACGTTAGTAGCTGGGAGAGGTATCTTTTCATGTCGTGGAAGGTTGTTTCTGCTTCGTTCGTCTAGAAGAAACTATTTTTCTCTATACATTTCTTGAGGGTAGCAATAAAAGACAGTCCTTTCTACCATCTTTAACAGGTTGAGGGTCACTATGTGGTCATTCACGCGTTCACCATTCTTGATGGATCTTAAAGATACCATATTAGCCACAACAACTCGTGGGCCGGTAAACTCGTAAAGTCAACCCCATGAATTTCCCTCGCATACCCCAAAAGAACATTCATTTGTACTAAGACTATCAAATGTCTCTTTGATATCAATAATCATGCTCTTTAATTCTCGATCTTCAATCATCTATTCATCTACAAAACACCCCGTGTTTTCTCATGATCTTCTCTTTGAATTAGATGCTAATAAATGACACCAACATTTTTTAGCCATATCACATTTTCGTTCAACACAACATACCCTAATCGGTGTAGAATGTTATTTTCTCTTCCATGTAACATTCAGTTTAGTTAATTTCTTTTTCTAATATCCTTAATCTTCAACAAATGTATAGTAACCTTACGTTGATAACAAATAAAAAATTTGTACAAAAATATATAAAATTTATTAATGAACATAAATATATGTTAATATTTAAAAAGTAATGTTTTAAACAAGTTGAAACGATTTATCTTGAGAACGCTAAATATTGTGAGAACCATGAGAAAATAAAAAAATCAATCATATTATATTTTTTTGTTAATACAACCGTCATTATAATGAAAATATAACATCCAAAAAAGAATTTACTTATCAAATAATTCATCTCTCCCCTCAAAATCATTCTTAATAGCAAACTTACATATGTGTACCTTTTTTTACAAATATATATAAATTTAAGTTTGTAAATTTATTTTATAATATTGTATTCAAATAATACCAATAAGTGTAAAACATTTTTTTTGAATTTGAATGGTTTTTGACAAGTTCTCGCGGTTCTCACAAAATATATATTGTTCTCATTTTAACATATATATTTACTAATAAATATTGAAAATTTCCACCAACTTACGGGGAAAATTTTATATTTGTAATTATCAAATCAATTTTAATTGACGAAAATGATTGGGTTTAGTGTCTATAGACTAAAATCAAAATTTTATTATAATGTTCATCAAACATCTTTTAGAAAAGTTACTAAATAGTAGGATGCTTTTGGATTATAAATATTTCGTATTTTCTAAAGTAGGTAATTTCTATTTATATTAATTTAAACATATACGAATTTAAGATGAACTTCATGTAAACCAAATACAATCACTCCAGTAGTCCAGTTAAAGAAATATGCATAAAAATCGACTCAACGAAATCAACATCCTAACAGAAATCGGATCTCGAGAGGTGTGTGTTTCGACAGAAAAACCAAACAAAAAATTCAAAATCGATATACACAAAAGAATTGGCAAAAATTATCACAAAAAGGATTAAGAGAAGCAGTGTAATTACCTGGTAACTAAGAAACTTCAAGTTTCAAACAAATCTCTCTGCAAACACACGTAGACTATGGTGCCAAGTGAAGGACATCGGTAACTATGTGAACTCATTTTTTACGTATTGATTTCATCATCTTAGTATTAAATTATAGAAGACCATAGTACTATTGATTTATTGTGTGGCACCCACCACCTGAAACTTACCGGAAATGTGTTTATATCTATTTATTGTTAAGTACTGAGTGTATGATATTTATATTATCATTAATTTCTTCAGATTATCATGATTAATGTTTAAACTTTGAACTACCATTATTAATATCATGAACACGATAAACACAATGGATATGATTAAAACGAAAAACACAAACGTTTGGCTAAATGTTCAATTGAAGCAAATTTGTTGATGAAGAAAGGTAGGACGTCGAGTCGAGTTCTACATAGTTGTTTAAAGCTCAATCTCCTGCTCAATACATGGAAAAATCGATTGAATAATGGAAGTAAGCGATACATGAGCTAATATACATATACCTCATTAATTTTTATATCTTATTAAAACACACGAAAGCTACAATTGTATATATCTTCTTCTCCGTTATTAATTTGTTTACGATTCCTACAAACATGTATAATTTTAGATAAACATAAAATATGGTATGGTTTTGGTGTTTGATTTTGTTATTCGTTAGATACATGCAATCTTTTCGTTTACATATATATTTATGGTTACAAAATATAAATTGTACAAAGACACAATGGATCGTACAAGATTACTCACTTTGGAACAAAATATAACACAATGAGTCGCAAACAGAGATGATGACAAAATTATAGAAAAGAACAATGATAAATAAAAGACAAAATGATAATAGACAAAAATTTTAAAATCTACAATTTATAAATCCAAAAGTAAAAACCTAAAATCTTGAATCGTACAGTTCAATGAGATTGTTTCAATTTCGCGCTTAAATGAGGTCAATAGGAGTTTGTTTGATACTCTTTGTACGACTTCTATTTTTAGAAGCATTTGTATTTGTGTTTGGTTTTAAATCATCTTCTACACATGTTAATCTAAAATTCATATTCAAGTTTTATAAATATTACTTTATTAAAATTTTAAAGTTGTGATGTTCATCAAGTCCTATTATGTTAACTTCAATAATTATTTATACTATTAAGTTTCTTCCTTCTTTGTTTTCGAACTGCTAAATTTTTCCACTTTAAATACTATATCAAATTACACCTTACAAAAATTGAATATTAGTCTTTCACAAGAGGTAATTTCTTCGACCACTAGCTTAACATAGCCTAAGTGGAAAAAAGAAGTTTCTTTGTTCCTAATATGGTGGGCTAAATGTATAATAAAAGATAAAAAATTTTTAATATGTTAGGTGCAATTACACATAACACACCCTCATACAACCAAATTAAATTTTTTATGTCGAATTTGTAATTCAACGGCTCTGAATAAGATCTATAACCAGTAGAAAAAAATTATTAAAAGTAATGTTACATGTTTTCCCATGTCCTGTAGTTATGTGGCGAAAAACACATATATGTACACACGAAAAAACGTGAAAAAATTAGTTTAGATTGCCTTGTTTTTGCCTACGTAAATTTAGATTAAAAAGAATAATAGCAAAAAGTAATATATGAAGGATACAGATTATAACTCAAAAAACCTAAGAAAATCGATCTCAAAGCGAAATTCAAATAACATGTTTGAATTCATGTTTCGAATATTCCAAGTTGATCATTAACCAAACTGAGCAATTCATATAAAATGAAAAACTTTGAATTTTTAATCAAATACTATCTATATATATTTGAAACTTTATAAAATATTATATATTAAAAGTCACAAGGCTAAAAAGAAATTGCTCTGAAAAATTAAAGCGTTATATTTGATCGTTCAGTTTTAATTAAAACTTTCATCGAAACTTAGTTAAGATAAGCACATGACAACGGCATATACAAAATTTTATAAAAAATTAAAATTATATTATCAATATAATAAAAAGGTTAGAACGGCGTAACAACAACTAAACTGTGATGTAGCTATGATTTTATTATGTGATTCCATGTATATTAATGTTCACAACGCGGTTTTGGATAATTTTATACTTTGACGTAGATCAAAATAAGCACAACACGACTGCATACTCGATTTTTATAAAGGATCATATTTTAAAAGTTATAAGAGAAAAAAAAGCAAAATAAGTCAAAATTAATTATAATAATAAAAATGGTACTTTATTGCTTTGTTCCTTGTAAATTACTGTTCTTAAAGAAATTGAAAGAGAAAAAAAAATAAGGTAATGACCTGTCTAGAAACACATCAACAAATTTAAAACAAAGATCTAAAACCATAAAAGTGAATTACCCGTAGCGGTTATGTTTATACTATACTGATAGTACTAGTGGTTCCTATAATGCCAATACCAGTACTCGTTCCTATAATACTCGTTCCTATAATACTGAAACTATATCGATGTTCAGTCGAAATCGGTTTGATATCGACTCTTGTATAGCCCACATACAAAAAAAATATATTCTATTTTAAATATAACTCCATTTTCAACTAAATTTATACCAAGTTGTTGAGGAAAAAAATTATCACAAGCAGTTTCTTTTGATTAATGAAGGAGTTAGAGAAAAATAAAAATAAATAAATATTTAATACATTAAAGGCGTATATCATTATTATTATAAGAGACGAAATTGTAACATAACAAAAGCAAAAACAAACTTGTGATGCTCTTGGCCGCATTGAGTGAGCATCCCTCTTGTGTGCATATATAATATGTCTAACTAGATGATTGTATGATCTACTTTTGTAATTATTTATATATTGTGAAGTTTATTAAAGAGTAACAGTATTTATTAAGCATACCTATTGTACTAAGCTCTTCATATCTTTTTTTTAATTTATTAACCTTTTTCACTAATGGGACTTGAATCCTCATCACATAAGAAGGCAAAGCTCAGTGGCGGACCCACCTTGATGGGTGGGTGGACGGGCGGTCACACTCTTTGAAAAAAAATTAATGTATTTTTTAAACAAAAAACATGATCACACCATTAAAAATATGTTTCAACCTCTCATTTGTAACCCCGGAAAAAAAATTCATGTGTCGCCACCGATCTAGGATTAATCAAAACCATACAAACCATAGGATGTAGAAGAATTACAACCTTTGACGGGTAGTTGAAGCCACAACACTTGGTTGTAGAAGACAAAGAAACCAAAATAGCTTCCCTCCAAAGTGATGTCCCGACTAAGCAATGAACCCCAAGTTGTTGCCCATCGTATAACATTTCAAGATCTCATAAAAATGTGTATTAATACTCTTAGTTAAACACACTAAAAACACTCAAGAACAAGTGACTAATTTTCCTTTTAACACTTTAGAAAAATTAGTATGTTCTTCCTTGCTCAAGATCAACTCATAACTGCACTCTTGTTCTCAGCAGATTGCTGTACAAAACTGGACGGCTTTTATGTGTATGATATATAGAGATATATGCTAGATCATCACACTTAGGGGCGGAGCCAAGACAAGCCCAGTGCACGGAGAAAGGCACCCCCTCAACTCCAATCCAATAGTGTAAAAGGTTTTAAGAGAAAAAGTGGGGGTTGGCCCCTAGCAATTTTTTTGCCCCTCACCATTAGTTACGATTTGGTTCGTAACAATTGGTATCAGAGCCGCCGTGATCCCCCTTCGGACCTATGGCTGCTCAAACTCTATCCAAACACGAGTTGTTCGATCGAATCGAGTCAAGTATTGATCGGATGATCGATATTCTCAAAAACCAACCTCGGTTCCCAATCTCTCCACCGCCTAAACTACCACCACCACCACCCATTTCCGCCACCGAACCACCGGCTTGGGCATCATCACCATATTAGTGGTATCAGAGCTGTCGTGATCCCCCTCGGACCATGGTTGCTCACGCTCTATCTGAAGCCGAGTTTTATCAATGGATGAATGAATCCCTTGTAAAGCTCGAATCTCAGTTGCAAACCGTCTTCCACGAGTTCCGATCGTTCCGAACCGCGTGGGAAGCCCGATCTCCTACACTTCCACCACCCGTTTCTACCACCGCACCACATGACCCTACACTCTTTCCGCCGCAACACCACCACCTGCCTCACTCCCACCACGACCAAGCCTAAATATCACACCACGGTTCTTTGTTGTTATACCAGCATCAGCCTCAAAACAAGTGTCGCCTACATCAAAACCAGACCCGAAATGGCCGCTATCACCCACACCGTCTGCACCGAAACAATCTTCACAAAAAGCACCATCACTCGCACCGCCTATACCCATGGTTGCAAAAGTCGCTAGGCGCTCCCTCGTCGGTCGACCAGGGAGTTGAGAGTACTTGGTTTAGGCGGAGAGTATAAGGGGAGTACTCGGACATGTTAAGAAATTACACTTTGTAGATTAAATATATGTAAAATATCATAAAATTACTAAAATTTATAGCAAAATACGTGAAAATGATATTTATTATTTAATATGATAGGTATAGAAATTATGTTTTATTATTATTTAAGTCAAACTAGGCACGAGTTGACCTACTAGATCCGATTCTAACCGAGGTTGACCGTGTTTGACTGACTCTGAGTAATTAGGTGGAGTCGAAGAAAGTCGTCTCGGCAGCCTACCTTGTAGCGACTACTCGGGGATTAGTCGGCCTTGGAAACCTTGTTTTACAACCATGCCTATACCAACAACTCAGCCTCTAATGGGATTACTGCCGAATCAAATAAGCACTCCTTTGAAGATAGATGAAGAACCTTACGAGTGGCGACCGCCATGGCACGCCACCAAAACTCGTTCGTATGGTGCCCGAATAACCGACTGGCGACCACCATGGTACTTTATTACGACTCATCCGATCGTCGTCAAAAGAACCGAGTGCAAGCCGCCGTAGCGTATCGGAAAATTTCTTCGGATTACATCCTTGAGGACAGTTTGAGCGGTGGGGAATGATGTGTGCCACACCCTTAGTTTCCTTACCCACGTAGTCCACTCCATACATGTTATTTATTTTTGGTTCCTTTATTTACCCCGTGTTTGCATTATGCTAATTTTAGGGGTTAGTGGTAGGAGTTATTTACAATTTGTTCAATTGTTATGTAAGGCTATATAATAGCCATTAGGTTTCATTAATGAAGTTATGGGAAGAAATGAATTAGTAAAAAGTTCTTGGTCCCTTCTAAATTTCTTCAAGTTCCTTGCTATTTTCTTAGGACCATTTGATATATGACTCGGTTCGTATCATGTTTTTGGCCGCATTGAGTGAGCATCCCTCTTGAGTGCATATATAATATGTTTAACTAGATGATTGTATGATCTACTGATCTACTTTTGTAATTATTTATATATTGCGGAGTGTGTTAAAGAGTAACAGTATTTATTAAGCATACCTATTGTACTAAGCTCTTCATATATATATATTTTTTTAATTCATTAACCTTTTCACTAATGGGACTTGAATCCTCATCACATAAGAAGGCAAAGCCTTATCCAACATCTTAATACCACTATGCCAAAAGCCATTTGATACTAAGCTCTTCCTATTGATCGTGCTTATGAAAATGCAATTAAACATATTCAAAGGTATGGAAGGCTATTAAACAGATATCACCAAACACATCTATAACTAACATAACATGGGTAAGATAAATATAAAGACAAGTAAACAGCCTAGGAATGAGTGTGAAGACTACGGAGAAGTGGGAGTTGAGTCATCTAGATATTGTATATGTTGGGAATTTATGTGCGGTTAAAACACATTTTAGAAACAAAATCATGAAACCCAAAACCTTTAAAAATATTTTTGTAAAGATCCACTATATATGGATCTAATTCAGTGGCAGACCCACCTTGATGGGTGGGTGGACGGGCGTTCACACTCTTTGAAAAAAAAAGTTAATGTATTTTTTAGACAAAAAACTCGATCGCACCTTTAAATATATGTTTGAACCTCTCATCCGTAACTCCAGAGAAAAATTAATGGGTCCGCCACCGATCTAGTTGTAAGATTAATTAAACCGTACAAACCATAGGATGTAGAAGAATTACAACCTTTGACGGGTAGTTGTAGCCGCTACACTTGGTTGTAGAAGACAAAGAAACCAAAATAGCTTCCCTCCAAAGTGATATCCAAACTAAGCAATGAACCCCAAGTTGTTGCCCGCCGTATAACCCTTCAAGATCTCATAAAAATGTGTATGAATACTCTTAGTAAAACACACTTAAAACACTCAAGAACAAGTGATTAATTTTCCTTTTAACACTTTAGACAAATTAGTATGTTTTTCCTTGCTCAAGATCAACTCATAGCTGCACTCTTGTTCTCAGCAGGTTGCTGTACAAAACTGGACGGCTTTTATGTGTATGATATATAGAGATATATGCTAGATCATCACACGTAGGGGCGGACCCAAGACAATCCCAGTGCGCGGAAAAAGACACCCCCTCAACTCGAATCCAATAGTGTAAAAGGTTTTAAGAGAAAAAGTGGGGGTTGGCCCCTCACAATTTTTTTGCCCGAACCCCTTCTCCGTTGATCTGGCTGATCGTCGCAAAACCAAATTAGTATGTTAAATCCCTTGGATTAACTCATCTACAATTCTGTAAATGTAGCTCCCAATTGTTGAGAATAATTCGAAATTGCTTGGATAAATCTGAAGTCGTGTAATCACAATCAGATCAAACAATTGGAATGGCTACCAATCTTTGATCGGATAAAATCAGAGAAATTCTAGATTTTTGTATGGAATTTTTGGGGATTAGTTTCCGAATCAAAATTCGTCAAGTGTCTTCTCTAAGAAATTTGGGAGCGTATTTTCAGTTTTTCACAACTGCTTGCAGTTTCAATTTTGAACAAAAACACTTTTAGTCCCTTAAGTTTCCAAAAGTGCATATTTAGCCCGAAATTCAATTTCTGATGCATTTTTGATAAAGGACTTTTGTCCAAAATAAAAAATTTGGGAGCGTATTTTCAGCTCGACCCCAGCCAGGGGCTGCCGCCCCTTGGACCCTGCTCCCAGGGGCGCTGCCCCGGACCCCCGTTAGTCCCGAGGACATTCAAATAAGTGTGCACTCTTATTTGAACGTCACACGCAATCTTAAATTACACTAAAATATCCAACATACCTCCCCCATTTTAGTGTAATCAAGACCTAATTTGTTCACAACAATCAAACAAACTAATGCATAAATGAAATGTCGTGACGATTGAATTTCATATAAGTATATTACACATTCCAAATATTCGAATTTAAGGGTGTCTATAAGGATTGAACCTTTAATATCCATATTGAATACATGAAGATAATATACACATTAGTTTACATACATAGATCTAACTTGACACTATCTTTTACTAGCCTATGTCCCTATCCTTCATAAGCATATCAAAGCCAAGTCCAAGCTTCTTGAAGCAGCTAAACTTCATGCTCATATAGGTAGCTCTTTTACTCTTGCACCTGCAAATGCAATTTTTCAAAAGAGCTATTAAGAAGATATACCTCAACCTTACTTAACTTGCAGATCTAAACACATACCTTTGGGATAATTTTAATGTTGTGTTCCAAACTCTAGATGTTAAGCTTTCCACATTGAATTCTGCACCTAACGTCATATTAGGTGGGAATTGGGTATCTTAACATGAGAGTTTTCAGATGGACTTTAACCCTAATCCCACAGCTGATCCTTTCACGAGATCTCTAGTTAACCCTTTTGTTAAATGATCAGCTAAGTTATGTTGAGTTCTCACATACACAACCGAAATCGCACCATGCATGATGAGCTCACGAACCATGCTATGTCTCACACCTAAGTGTCTTGACTTGCCATTATACACTTGACTATACGCCTTAGCAAGTGTAGCTTCACTATCACACCTTATAGAAATGGGAGCCATTGGTTTTGGCCACAATGGAATCTCATAAATCAAGTTTCTTAGCCACTCAGCTTCTTTGCCAGCTGCGGCTAATGCTACAAACTCAGACTCCATTGTTGAATCAGTTATGCAAGCCTGTTTCTTTGAAGCCCAAGAAATGGCACCTCCCCCCAAGTAGGAATACCCAACCACTTGTAGAAGAATGATCTTCCTTATTGTTTATCCAACTTGCATCTGAATATCCTACAATCACCGAAGGAAATCCAATGTAAGTTAGACCATAATCCATGGTTCCTTTTAAGTATTTGAATACTCGACCTAGTGCTTGCCAGTGATGAGTACTAGGATTTCTAGTAAACCTACTAAGTTTTCCAACAACATACGCTATATCTGGTTTGGTGCAGATCATAGCGTACATAAGTGATCCAATCGCTCTTGAGTACTCAAGTGGAGATACTGCAATGCCTTTATTAGGTAATAGCTTCAGACTAGGATCAACAGGAGTACTTACGGGAGAACAATCCTTGAAATTGAACTTGTTCAAGATCTTCTCAATATAGTGTGATTGAGAGATTGAAATGCCCATGTTCTCACGTTTGATTTTAATATCTAAAATCACCTCAGCCTCCCCTATATCTTTCATAGCAAACATAGATGATAAAAATTCTTTTGTTCTATTGACTTGATCTTGGTCAATGCCAAAAATCAACATATCGTCTACATACAAACAGATCAAGACTCCGTTTCCAGAAGCATCAAACTTGCTATAAACACATTTATCTGCTTGGTTTAAAGCAAAACCATTAGACAATACAATCTCATCAAACTTTTGATGCCACTATTTAGGTGCTTGCTTCAAACCATAAAGAGATTTAATTAGTTTACACACCTTGTTTTCACTTCCAGGCATAACAAACCCTTCTGGTTGTTTGATGTAAATCTCCTCATCTAATTCACCATTTAGAAATGCAGTTTTCACATCCATTTGGTGAATTACAAGATTATCTATAGCAGCAAGTGCTAATAATAATCTAATGGTGGATATCCTTGCTACAGGAGCATATGTTTCAAAGAAGTCAATACCCTCCTTTTGTCTAAACCCTTGGATTACTAAACTGGCTTTGAACTTATCAATAGTACCATCCACCTTCATCTTCCTCTTGAAGATCCATTTACTTCCCAATGGTTTACAACCAGGAGGTAGATCCACCAATTTTCAAGTGTTATTTTGCAAAATAGAGTCCATTTCATCTTGGATGGCTTCTTTCCAAAATGAAACATCCCTTGAAGCCATTGCTTCACTATATGTCTTTGGATCTCATCAACATTGAAACAATATTGATATTGACAATTAATATCAATCCTAGATCCTTCAACTAAGTACAGTTGAAAATCCTCACCATAAGACTTGGCCTTTCTTTCTCTTGAACTCCTTCTTGGTTCAGTGCTAGTTGAAGGCATAATTTCTTTTCCATTAGAAATCTGGAGAGAAGGATTCATATCCTTTGGCCTAGGTATAGATGTGAATCTTTCTTCATCATATTCTACATTTCCACTTCTTGCCTCAATAATCGTATGTACTGAAACGTGGTCATTTGATTCTATTACATAGAACCTGCGAGCAAATGAGTGCTCAGCATATCCAATGAAAATGCATTCTATACCTCTTTCCCCTAAGTTTCTTATCTTAGGATCATTGAGCCTAACCACGGCTCTACAACCCCAAACTCTTAGTTTTTGCAACTCGGGTGGCTATTTATACCAAAGCTCAAAGGGGTTGTTTTGTTCCTTTTATTAGGAACCCGGTTTAACAAATAACAGGCTGTCAACATAGCCTCTCCCCAAAACCCATTATTTAAACCCGAATGGGACAGCATGGTATTAACCATCTCTTTTAGCGTCTTATTCTTCCTTTCCGCCACACCATTTTGTTCCGGTGTGTAAGGAGCTGTGGTAGGGTGTATTATTCCAGTTGATTGGAAATATTCTAGATCAAAATACTCACCACCTCTATCCGTATGTAGGGTTTTGATCAATTCACTTTGATGAAGCTCTACTTCTTGTTTATAGATTTTAAACTTTTCCAAAGCTTCATCTTTTGCATGTAACAAGTAAACGTAACAGAACCTAGTAGCATCATCTATAAAGGTTACAACATACTTCTTGTTACCTAATGATGGTGTACCATGAAAATCACATAGATCACTATGTATCAAATCTAACAATTTACTTTCTCTATTAACATGTTGCAAGAATGGTTTTCTAGTTATTTTATTCAACTTGCAGATATGGCACTTTTCATTTGTTAAATTAATTGCCAGAATTAAGCTCATCTTAGACATTTCCATAAGTCGTTTATAATGTACATGTCCTAATCTAGCATGCCATAATTCAGATTTTGACGAATTTACACTAGATGACGAATTAATCATACAAACAGAATTATCACTAAACGGCACTTCTAGATTTAACATAATCATACCATTACATAAATAACCAAATCCGATAAAAGAATCATGTCTTAACAAGATATACTTGTCACATTCTAACACTTGTTTGTACCCGCAATTATTTAATACGATACCGGATAACAAGTTTTTCTGAATGCCGGGTACATACAATACATTACTTAAACTTAGAGTTTTTCCAGAAGTAAATTCTAGTACTACACTTCCAATTCCGTGGATTGGCTCGGTTGCAACATTTCCCATCTTTAAAACAGATCCATCTTAATTAATGTAAGGTCCTTGAACCATCTTCGATCCTTACATACGTGACTTGTTGCTCCCGAGTCATACCACCAAGCAACAGAATCATCCTGCACATAAAATGCTTCAGAAATTAGTGAAATATAATTCACATCCGAATTATAATTAAAGTTTAATTTCTGACCTTGTTACTTTGGATCCTTAGAGGATCCACCAGTGCCAGCTTCATTCTTGGCTTTACCAACACGACAATCTCTCTTGAAGTGTCCTAGTTTACCACACTTCCAACAGCCTTGATGATTGGTCTGTTTTGCATACTTCACAGCCTTGTTCTTCTTGTTAAACCCACTTTGATAATTTCTTTTGTTGTTTCCCTTGTTAGAATTTTTGAGACTAGGACCACTTTCTTCCACCATGTTAACAGAAGACCCACCAACGTGTTTGTCTTTGCAAATATTTTCCATGGCCCGATAAGACTCCTCAATTCGAAAACAACTTCCAAGTTCAACCAGATTTATTTCCTCCTTCTTATGTTTTAAAGTATGTTTAAAATCTTTCCATGAAGGAGGAAGTTTATCAATGATAGATGGAACAGAAATAGCTTCATCCATCTTTAAACCATGTTGTTCGAATTGACCCAGAATTCTTAGACATTCATTGTATTGTTCCATGATGGGTCTACCATCAACCATTTTATAATTCATAAAATCACTGACCAAGAATTTCTTACTAGATATGTCTTCAGCCATGTATTTGGCCTCTAGTAATTCCCACAGTTCTTTTGCAGATTCAACATTTTGATAAATATCGAAAAGAGAGTCACACATACCATTCAGAATATGCCCACGACAGATGTAATCAGCATTCAACCACTTTCCACGCTTCCTAGTTTGTTCCAGCGGTTCTTCCACCACTTCCTCGGGCATCGGGGTACTCAGAACGTACACCACTTTCAAAGTCGTCAACAGAAAATGCATCTTCTTTTGCCAGCGACGAAAGTCTTGCCTTTCAAACTTGTCCAATTTCGCAAATTTGTTCGTCATAGCCTTCGAAGATTCACCACCGCTTGTCATCTTCACTGAATTGTTTGATCTTTGTTGGGAAAAATTCGAAATTGCTTGGATAAATCTGAAGTCGTGTAATCACTATCAGATCAAGCAATTGGAATGGCTACCAATCTTTGATCGGATAAAATCAGAAAAATTCTAGATTTTTGTATGGAATTTTTGATTGTGAGATTTTTGGAGATTAGTTTCCGAATCAAAATTCGTGCAGTGTCTTCTCTTAGAAATTTGGGAGTGTATTTTCAGTTTTTCAAACTGCTTGCAGTTTCAATTTTGAACAAAAACACCTTCAGTCCCTTAAGTTTCCAAAAGTGCAGGGGCTCTGCCCCTTGGACCCTGCTCCCAGGGGCGCTGCCCCCTTGGATCTCCCGTTAGTCCTGATGACATTCAAATAAGCGTGCACTATTATTTGAACGTCACACGCAATCTCAAATTAAGCTAAAATATCCAAACACCAATCGCTCAAACTCGCTACCCAGATAACACGGAGAACTTAAGGAGGCATGAATGCAAGACAAAAGTTAATAACTTTCCATATTTTTTCTAGCTTTTTTTTGCTAATCTGGGCGATTATTGTCGTTTGAATTTCTATCCTTAGCTAATATATTGAAAGTCCATGGCATTATAGGCTAGTGGCATCTTATGGGTGGGATAAGACTTTAGGACCAATAGGTTCTCGGTTCGATTTCCACAGGGCAGGTTTTCCCATATTTATTGGGTTTTTCTCATTAATTGGTGTATAAGCATTATGTCTAGTAGAGAAAGATATGATCGGGTGGTTTCACTAACGACACGATGATACTCTAGTGGTCCGTCAGTAATTCAAATTTGCCGTTACAAGAAAAAAGTTAATATATTGAAAACGTGAATATTTCTCTTTCATATGTATTATGGCTTTTACTTTGTTGGAGTGGGTTTCCTTTTACTTTGGAAAAAAAGTGATGATTAAGGTCCACACGTTCACCTTTATAGAAGAAAGGTCATCGTCAATTCTTTTTAACTTGTATTGCAATTGAGAATTAATTAGTCATGTTAGGAATTCATAAGGCTATCCATAAAATGATAATTTATAGGTAGATCGGTATGTTTTTTGAAAAAAAAAAAACAATTAGTGAAATACCCCACATGGTGTGGTGGGATCGGTCGGTTTTATTAAGGCAATCGACAGAAAAACCAAAAAAATAAATACACTGACGGTAAAAATCATAAAAACAGAAAAAGTCCTAATATATCCAAAAGAATAATAACACGTGTTTTACATCGAAGGAAAACAATAAAAACAAATATGTTACCAATCCTGATAATACCTTGATACCGATGTCGATGTCGATAGGTTTCGGTTAATCACAATAACGGCACTCACTATAGTATATGATGTCAAAAAATAATCTACTTAGAATGTAACTTTGTTCTCAAGAAAATTTATAATAGAAGATTAAGAAAAAAAATAAACACTCTTAGCTACTACGTTATCGATTTCTTTGTAAGAAAGTTAACAAACACAAGTTATAAACGAAAGATAAATTAATTATTGAACATAAGTATCTAATGTATAAGAGGAAAATAAAAGTTTAAAACATATTATAAAACCTATTACCTATTCACCAGCCACGTAAACGAATTTAAATAATAATATATTACCGTTCAGTATCGATTCGTTCATTACCATACTTGTTATAGCTTACAGCTTATGGTATCAAATAATAGTCTACTTTGAATACAAAAACGTTTCAACAAAACTTTTGCCAGAATTTCAAGAAAAACAAATAAACATACCTACGTATCAAGCTATTTTAAAAATTAAATGAAAATTATAATTTCCTTAGATCCATATATTATTTAAAGTACAAGGGTAAAACTAAAATTTAGAAACAAAAAATTAAAAGCTTGTAAATTAAAAAAAAAGTAAATGCATTGATCGAAATCTATAAAAACGAATAAAGGTATACTATGCTGAAAAGGCTATTGACACGTGTTTTACATCGATTGAAAACATAAAAACGAATAAGGTACGGATGATACCCTGATACCGGTGTCGATGTTGGTACAGGTTTGTTCGTCACGATACCTGTCACACCCCAACTGATGGCGGAAAAATCGGGATGAGACGAAAACGAGATTGCTAGAAGCTTCATAACCTATTTGTGTCGAGTGTTTAATAATTACATTTTACATCGCTTTAAATCAGATAATACGAAATTTAATCATGTCACAAAAAAAAGAATACAATTTCTTTCATTAATAACAGTTAATACATGGTTTCGAAACAAATACAACATGTTGAAATAAAATACGATACAAAAGTATTTAGAATTTTTAATGCGTTTCTAGGCAATCCTACTAGATTCTTTGCATTATCAGCAATCCTGCAACATGTATTAAAATCATGGATCAATACAAAAGTATTGGCGAGCATACAAGTTTGAAAATAATTATAAGTATAGAACTTTGTTTTAATCACGACAAGTGTATGTTCAAATCAAATTGCACATATATGTAGACGACTTTCGGATAACGATACATATAACTAAATTCTTTATCTAGCATACATGGCATCTTATGCATAATAATAACATGTGAATACGAGTTGAGACAAATAAGCATAAACAGCTCAAGCATAACAAATAGCATAAATAGACGAATTTGAACTAACACGTATAACTCACTTAAGCATAACTGGTAATACGTTTGGTAATTTGAACATATTTAATATCGTATAATATAATTTGTTTAATTTGTACATGTTGCACCCCAAAATGCGTTAAAGTGTAAAAAGGGTCAGTATGCTCACATTTTGTGAAGCTTCTTCGACAAATCAGTAAAGTGGTGAAGGTTGAATGGTAGATACCGAGGGTACCTCACATAGGAAGACGAATGTTACAGTAGTGTTGTAAAAAAATAAATATGCCTTACATTTATTTTTTTATATATAAAAAAATATATTCGTATTCGATACGTTTGATTTCATAATTTTACATGATTTTGGTTTCGGATTCTGACGAAAATCGGCAGAGTTTCCTCTGTTTATTGGACGATCCCGACAATGTGATTTGTCGATAAAATTTGTCAAAAAGCAAAATGCACAACGCAACATCAGTATATAAGTATATATATGAGTTATGTTCGGTCCCGCAATTAAAACGTTTCACAAACATGAGTGCATCATCGTTAATAATCGTATCATTTTACTTCGAGCTCAAAAGTTTTTAACGGATAATTTATAACTTACAAATTCTAATCAAAACCCACATTTCGTCTTATCAATTCCGACATTTATATGCCTATATAAAATAATACCTCGCTTAGTACTCGATTCGGTTATACATTTTAAACCATATATATACATATTTCCATAAAAACATAACCGATAATCGCGAAATTTATTTACCGAGTCTTACGTTTAACTTGCTGACCCAAACCCGACATATGACTGAAGTGAGTTACTGGTTTGGTCGTGTTAACTGACTTTGATCCGACACGAGACCCGACACAAGGAAACTGACCAAACCGAGATCAGACTGAAACTGAATTGAATTAATTCAACCTGTACCTGAACCAGGACGATCCGCTGAAACGGGACTGAAACGAAAATGAGCTGAACCGGGTCATCTTGAGTCTGAGCCGAGTCAAACCGGAAACCTGAACCGAGCCCAAAACAATCTGAAACAAGACTAGACGGCTGATTTGTGATGAACCTGCCGGAGACCCGCTCGCTACCTGTCGCAGCTTCTGCTTCTGCCGTCTGCGGCTTCCATCTCCGTCACCGGCCTCGCCAGCTTTCACGTTAAAACACCCGGTCAACCACCACAGGATCGACGCCTGCGGTGGTGTTGTTGCAGTGGTCATGGGCCGCCACCAGTGGTGGTGGTCGGCCTGCTGGTTATCAAAGAGGGAGGGAAGGAATGTGGAGAGTGGTTGAGTTGTGGTGGAGTGGGGTTCGCCGGAGGAGGCAGGGATGTCAGAGCTCGGCCGAAATCCCAGCTCCGGTCGCCGGATATGTGAACGAGAGGGAGAGAGCAGGGAGGGTGTGTGTGTAGCCGACCTGTGTGTTGTGTGTGTAGTGTTATAATATAATTAGAGTTAGGTTTAGGGTTTAATGTGTGTTGGGCTCAAGGCCCGGTAACTAGTACCTAGAGTTCTTTGAGCGGTCCAATACGTTTACGAGATCCGTTTTTAAATACGAGCTCCATAAAGTTGTCGTATTTATTCTGTTTATTATTATTATTATTGTTGTTTTATTATTATTATTTATTATTATTATGATTTATTAATAGATATAAAAATAAATAAATAAATAAATAATAACAACGATAATAAAAATGGACAAATAAATAATTTAGTGGTACGACACATATTTCCTAAAATAAAATTTTACGGAAACGCGAGGGTCACAGTCTCCCCTACTTTAGAGAATTTCATCCTGAAATTTCATTCAAGAGGAAGGCTTTAGGAAAAATGGCACTTCGAAGTATGTATGGGTATAACTGAGAGTTAGGTGGTGAGTTATTGATGTTTGTATTAAATACAACAGTGAAACACCGAATTTCTCATGCCATATTTTACGAACCTTAGTAATATGGCATTAACACTTATATATAGGAAGTACCAGCGGCGTATCCACCATGTTCGTACTATATTACGTCTGTTTCGCTAATCGATGTCATGTCGCGTCCCGTGTCACGATCGGGGTTTATTAGCGTATTACTAGTGAGAATGATAACGTATAGAAATATAAGTCTATAAGTATGATTGTAATTAAGTATGAATGAGTATAGTGTATAAGTGTAAGTGTGCGTATATGCACATTCGTGTACAATACAAATGATATATTTTAGTTAACCAAGATTAACGGATTACTGGCATGTGAATAAACAGGTCAAACCATCGTGTACCGCAATGTAGACTACCCATCATCGTTAAAACGAAGAGGGTGTAAAATAGTTTACTTAACATGACCTCAAGAATACGAGCGGGCGTCACTCCATAGCGCTACACAAGCGCTATACATGTTAAGGTGTGGCTTGATCAAAGTTAATGACGAGTCTACCACATAAACATGTGAATAAACAAGTCAAACCATCGTGTACACAATGTTGACTAGTCAAATTGTCGAAACATAGTGTAAAATAGTTTACTTAGTATGAAATAGTTTACTTAACATGACCTCAAGAATACGGGGGGTGCTACTCCTATAGCACTACGCAAGCGCTATACATGTTAAGGTGTGGTTTTATAACGAGTTTATCACATATAATGTTCCAGTAATCCCAAATCAAGTATGATGTTTAGTATGCACCTATAGAATCGTTGTGTAATAGATTTAGTATAAATGCGAAGTTTTTCGTGCATAAATTCGATTTTAGTATAGTGTGACATTGAAAAAAAAAATGAAGGAATAAGAATTATATAGCATAAAATGTAAGATAGCATAAAACAGAGGCTTGTTAAAATGTTGGAGTGTTTCGGTTTTAGAAACTTCGACTATTCCAAGTGACTCGTAAGTCCGTTCGAATTAGGGAGACATGATTTGGCCTAATAGGTATAATACTCTCGTCGCCAAGCGATTAACGGTACTTTACCCTTCCAGTTAGTACATGTCCCTAATTTGATAGAAAAATATGAAACTTTGGCGAGATTGAAAATTGAGGAGCGGGACCAGTCACCAAGGTGTGGATGTCAATCCTGGCTTGAAATTTCGTCCCCAAAATTGTGGTTTATTGAACGTATCGAGATATAATCTCGAATCATCTATAAAGATCCACTAGATTACGAAATAGAAACTCACATCAAGATATGGACGTTACTCTTGACTTGAGTGAATTTCGCGCAAAATAACAAGTAGAGTGGATTGAAATTTGTCATCAATGCGGGAATCACCCATGTTTTGATGAGTTATTTCGATTGTGGAACAAGAATATTCTCACAAATGTGTATTGTGTTTCATGTCTTAGGAAAGACATATTGTAAGTTTTAAGACTAGAAAGGGGAGGAGCATGATAGAAAGAATAACAATTTAGACAAGTATCACAGATGGTCAAGAGTATGGTACTTAAACTATAGACTAGGTCGAACATGGCAATTCTACCTCATTCCCTATAGTTATGGCTCTGATACCAATCTGTCACACCCCAACCGATGGCGGAAACATCGAGATGAGACGAAATGAGATTGCTAGAAGCTTCGTAACGTTATTTGTGTCGAGTGTTTAATAATTACATTTTACATCGCTTTAAATCAGATATTACTAAATTTAATCATGTCACAAAAAAAAGAATACAATTTCATTTCATTAATAACAGTTAATACATGGTTTCGAAACAAATACAACATGTTGAAATGAAATACGTTACAAAAGTATTTAGAATTTTAATGCGTTTCTAGGCAATCCTACTAGATTCTTTGCATCATCAATAATCCTGCAACATGTATTAAAATCATGGATCAATACAAAAGTATTGGCGAACATACAAGTTTGAAAATAATTATAGTATAAAACTTTGTTTTAATCATGACAAGTGTATGTTTAAATCAAATTGCACATATATGTAGACGACTTTCGCATTACGATACATATAACTGAATTCTTTATCTAGCATAAATGGCATCTTATGCATAATAACAACATGTGAATACGAGTTGAGACAAATAAGCGTAAACAGCTCAAGCATAACAAATAGCATGAAATAGACGAATTTGAACTAACACGTATAACTCACTTAAGCATAACTGGTAATACGTTTGGTAATTTGAACATATTTAGTATCGTATAATATAAGTTTGTTTTTTGTACATGTTGCACCCCAAAATGCGTTAAAGTGTAAAAAGGGGTCGAGTATTCTCACATTGTGAAGCTTCTTCCTGACAAATCAGTAAAGTGGTGAAGGTTGAATGGTAGATACCGAGGGTACCTCGCATAGGAAGACGAATGTTACAGTAGTGTTGTTAAAAAAATAAATTTGCCTTACATTTATTTTTTTATATATAAAAAAATATATTCGTATTCGATACGTTTGATTTCATAATTTTACATGATTTTGGTTTCGATTCTGACGAAAATCGGCAGAGTTTTCTCTGTTTATTGGACGATTCCGACAATGTGATTTGTCGATAAAATTTGTCAAAAAGCAACAATGCACAACGCAACATCAGTATATAAGTATATATATGAGTTATGTTCGTCCGCAATTAAAACGTTTCACAAACATGAGTGCATCATCGTTAATAATCGTATCATTTTCCTTCAAGTTCAAAAGTTTTTAACGGATAATTTATAACTTACAAATTCTAATCAAAACCCACATTTCGTCTTATCAATTCCGAAATTTATATGCCTATATAAAATAATACCTCGCTTAGTACTCGGTTCGGTTATACATTTTAAACCATATATATACATATTTCCATAAAAACATAACCGATAATCGTGACATTTATTTACCGAGTCTTACGTTTAACTTGCTGACCCAAACCCGACATATGATTGAACTGAGTTACTGGTTTGGTCGTGTTGACTGACTTTGACCCGACACGAGACCCGACACAAGGAAACTGACCAAACCGAGATCAGACTGAAACTGAATTGAATTAATTCAACCTGTACCTAAACCAGGACGATCATGAAACGGGACTGAAACGAAAATGAGCTGAACCGGGTCATCTGAGTCTGAGCCGAGTCAACCGGAAACCTGAACCGAGCCCAAAACAATCTGAAACAAGACTAGACAGGCTGATTTGTGATGAACCTGCCAGAGACCCGCGTCGCTACCTGTCGCAGCTTCTGCTTCTGCCGTCTGCGGCTTCCATCTCCGTCACCGGCCTCGCCAGCTTTCACGTTAAAACACTCGGTCAACCACCACAGATCGACGCCTGCGGTGGTGTTGTTGCAGTGTCCTGGGCCGCCACCGAGTGGTGGTGGTCGGCCGGCTGGTTATCAAAGAGGGAGGGAAGGAATGTGGAGAGTGGTTGAGTTGTGGTGGAGTGGGGTTCGCTGGAGGAGGCAGGGATGTCGGAGCTCGGCCGAAATCCCAGCTCCGGTCACCGGATATGTGAACGAGAGGGAGAGAGCAGTGAGGGTGTGTGTGTAGCCGACCTGTGTGTTGTGTGTAGTGTTATAATATAATTAGAGTTAGGTTTAGGGTTTAATGTGTGTTGGGCTCAAGGCCGGTAACTAGTACCTAGAGTTCTTTGAGCGGCCCAATACGTTTACGAGATCCTTTTTTAAATACGAGCTCCATAAAAATGTCGTATTTTTTCTGTTTATTATTATTTTATTTTATTATTATTATTATTATTATTATTATCATTATTATCTTTATTATTATTATATTATTTATAAAGAATAACTAAATAAATAAATAATAACAACGATAATAAAAATGGACAAATAAATAATTTAGTGTTACGACACGTATTTCCTAAAATAAAATTTTACGGAAACGCGAGGCGTTACAATACCGACACTCGTTATAGCTTACTCTACCAAAAAATTATATCCAAATGTTAAGAAAATTTTTATCGGAACGTTAAGAAAGTTAACGAACGTAGGTATTCAGTTTTTAAAAAAAATTTAACATATGCACGTTATTAGAGACAAACAAATTAAATGAAAATTGAGTTGGTAAAAAGTGTATATTATTTAAAGTATAAGAATTGAACTTAAAACTTATAAAATTTAGGGAAATTGACTACTTTTACCAACCATATAAATTAATATCTACTACTTTTTAGGACTCACACATTGCAACGAGACTGTAAAACTGATGCATGCACGTTGCGGTGCGCTAAATCATGTAATTTAGACTTAAACGTGAAACATTATTGTATAAATAATAACTGAGTCGAAACACTAGCAAAACCCATGTAAAAAATTGACATTGAAACGCTGATAAAAAGAAACAATTTTAACACGTTAAATAAGCAAGTCACACGTTAAAGTAAACATGTCTAAATGTAAAGGTTGGATTTAGTTATAAACGAAAAAAATTAATACATAAAAGCATTTAATGTATCAAAAGAAATGAAGAGAAAAGAAAAACATAAGGAAAAAAAGCTGATTAAAGTATGGGGGTAAGCAACTTTATTAAAGTTATGAGTTCTAGAATAATTAAGTAAAAATCTAACTATTTAAAGTTTGAGGGTTATATGATAACTTTATTAAAGTTTAGTGGATAAGATGTAAGATAATAATATGTCTTGATTATGTGTTATGTATTAGTTAATTAGACATTATATATTATTTATTAGATAATTAGACATTATTAGATAATTATGTGTTATGTATTATGTAATGTGTATTAGATAATTACGTATTACGTATTACGTATTAGATAATTAGACAATGGAATGAATAGGAAAATCATTCGATAATAATATGTTTTGATTATGTATAATTGTAGTAGTTTTGACACAATTTTGGTGTATCTCAAGTTTTAACTAATAGAAATTAGGATACTTGTTAATGTGAGGCTAGCCTTTTCTGTAGAGATATAGGAGTCTTAGAAAGCAGGTACTGGATTTAAGCACGAGGAAAAATAGTTTAGAATTTTAATGATAATTAGACAATGGAATGAATAGGAAAATCATTCGATAATAATATGTTTTGATTATGTATAATTGTAGTAGTTTTGACACAATTTTGGTGTATCTCAAGTTTTACTAATAGAAATTAGGTTATTTGACTAATAGACATTAGCGTACTTGTTAATGTGAGACTAGCCTTTTTAGTAGAGATATATGAGTCTTGGAAAGGAGGTATTAGATTTAAACATGAGGAAAAAATAGTTTAGAATTTTAATGATAATTAGACAATGGAATGAATAGGAAAATAATTAGATAATAATATGTTTCGATTATGTATAATTGTCGTAGTTTTGATACAATTTTGGTGTATCTCAAGTTTTAACTAATAGAAATTAGGGTATTTGACTAATAGAAATTAGGGTATTTGTTAATGTAGGGTTAGTCTTTTTGATAGAGGTACGAGTCTTAGAGAGGAGGTACTAGAGTTAAACACGGGGAAAAATAGTTTAGATTTTTAATGTAAAGTAAAGTAGAAGTTACATTTCTCGATGAAATAAGAATTAGAGTATTTGCAGAAACGAAATGGAAATGTCATGTAAAGATTTTTTTTTATCGTTTTTAGATTGTAACGAACAAATAGTAATTATTTAACCTTTTTTAAGTAATTATGATTGTTACTTTTTTTTCTTATTTGATCCATTTTTACTTAACCATTTTTAAAACTCACCGACAAAAAAACTCATCGATTCATCACTGTCATAGAAATGCTAAAGAAAAAACATGGATAAGATTAATGCAATTCATCCAATACCTTTTTCATAATCTCCCATTGTACAAAAGTACCTTTATTTAGTAAACAAACCATGCCCACTACATGGTTCAAACCATTCGGCCGATCCACATCCATGTGGGCGTGATTTGTGCAATAAAATAAACTTTTGAACTATGTGTTTCATGTGTGTTCTAGACACAATTATTGTGCGAGTTAGTTTCATTGTAACTATATACTTTCACTGTAACATAGATGACTAACTAGATGAAAGTATTTTTACGTCTATAGTATATTACAACAAATAGTTGGTAGAAACAACTCCAACATAATCAATACATGGTCATAAAGTAACTATAATGCACAATATGGTGAGAATGCGGATTATATTGGTTTGGTTTGTTACGGTGCCGGTATTGATAATTGTTATAACAACCAAAAGTGAAAACCTAAAATTAAAGTGTGATAATACTGAAAAGGGTACAAATGTTGTTCGTGAGAGCTAGTTTATGTACATAGCTTCTGAACGTTGAAGGCTGATGACAAACTCATTTCTTCCTTGTTTTTTTTACCTGAAGGGATATACAAGTATTGATTAATCCAAAGCTGCAATATAATCTAAAAATTCAACTTTTTATATATCAAAATCTAAATGTGATCATTTAAACATATTTACACCACAACATGCAAGTGTCTCAAATCATTTTCATTTACCATATTATAGAGAAGTGGTACACGAAGGCGACCCTTTTCAGTTGGTGCATCCTTCAACGTCCTCCGACGGACCTGATTTGAACCACCGTGTCTCTTACGGCGGCAGTGGTAGTTGTTATTTGCCTCACCTTCATTCGTCATTAGTTGATCTGATCTGAAATAACGATTGCAAATCAGTTTTCTGTTGATGCCGTTGTTTCCGAATCCTATAATGAATAAAGCAGACAGAACACATCGTAATGAAGAAAGAGAAAGAAAATTCAAATGCAATATACTGGTAATGGTAGAGATCTGAACGGTTGTACTTGTAATTTGTTCGATTAATACCTCCAAGAGAAGCAGAACTTCCCACCTCCAAGAGATCATTGGTGATTAATAATGGATTTAACATAGGCCTGATTGTAGTTGTTGCATTCGTTGAAAGAAAACAACATTTCATGCGATTTTACTTAAATTTACATGATATTTTACATGTTAAACGTATTAGTTTACATAATTGAATTATTTTGAAACAAATTAAATAGTTTTATATGATTTTACTTGTAAAGCAAATTAGTTTTACAAAGTTAAGTTTTTCAGTTAAAATGTTGTTAACTTGTGTTTCAATTTTTTGCAGGTTAATGTTTGGTTGTTCGTTTATGCGCAATCTGTAATGACTGCCAACAACAATATGTCAACTGCAATAGATAAGGAAATGGTAATTTCATATGTTTATGTTTATGTTTATAGTGAGCTTTGAACAATTTAATTTGTAAATAGAGTGAGTCATTGGATCTGAATGAAACCTATCTGTTCATTCATATTCTTTTTTTTTTACGCCGCACTTTGCTTTAAACTAAATTAAGTTTGATAACATGTAGCACTAGTTATGGACTGATGTTAGCCAAATTAGTATTGTGAAGAATCAAATCCTATATCGAGTTGACTAAGATGTATTCTACAGATAGAGTTTCTTCAAGGAATGCTGAGATGCCTTTGCTGCAATGTAATTTGCAAAACAATACACTGTTAGGCTCGCCACAAGATGAGAATCCTCCCTGTGACTACCCTCGAGCGTGAGAATAAGTATCTAAAGAAAATTAGGGTTTAGAGTTGAGAGATAAAGTGAGATAGATTATATCTGAGGAGAGTAAACCCTCATTCTATTTATAGTAAACTTTGTTAGACGTCGCTTTCTCCAAGTATGATGGTCCCCATGCCCTAATGGTTTTGGCGACACCTGTCATCATCTTATTGGTATGGAACATTCCGTGTGATGATGTGCATGTGTATACTAGCGCCACGATCACTCTGATTGGTGGATAAAGTATCTACATTCAATGTGGCATGGGCAATGGATTACCTCTGCGTGGTTTAACCGTAAAGAAGTGTGATATACCATATCGACGAATCTCCTATTGCCATGTGTCTTGGTTGGCAAGCCATCTGATACATACTTCTACAAATCCCCCTAGTCTTGGTTGCCACATGAGCCAAAGTCTCTTCATAGTCCACTCCTAGATTCTCAGAGTATCCATTGGCTATAAGCCTTGCTTTGTAATGCATGATCTAACCATCTGCCCCAAGCTTCGTTTTAAACAACCATTTTAAGCCTACTACATTCTTTCCTACAGGAAAAGTTGCAAGCTCCCAAGCTGCATTCTTTTTAATTGTAGCCAGTTCCTCCATCATAGATTCTTGCCACTCTTTTCTTTGAACAACTTCATCATAGGCCATAGAATCAGCAATATTGAGAGCAGATTGACAATTTAGATATTCACTTGGCAACTCTTTAATTTAACGTGTATTGACATATACATTTTGTAAGGATCTCACTCTTCCTAGAATTGAAGTACTAGAACCAACACTTTAAACACTTTGATCATTATTTTGTTGTGGCATAGACACAGCTGGAGAAGGAGGAGGATCTGTTTGAAGAATTAGTAGATGAAGTTGCATTTAAAGAACTTGTATCATCTATGTTTGAAAAAGTGTGACCATCTTCAATAGGCTCAGTTGGAAATAGATCAACATACATGCTAGTGTAAGCCTGCTTATCATGCTCATAACTTTCTTTCTAGTTCCATGTGGCTTCTTCAATGATAGTTGTGTCTCAATATCTTCTTGTTTCGAACTTCTTTGTAGATGGATTAAACAACCAATACCTATTTCCATTCAAAGAATAACCAGCAAACAACATCTATTCTGACATTTCATCAAACGTCGTTCTTCCATGTGCATATACATATTGTAGTCACATCAGGGTTTTCACAATGCCAAACTTGATAAGGTGTACAATCTTGAATCGCTCTAGTATGGAACATGTTAATGATATGCACAACAATGGCTACAACCTAAGTCCATGGAGAATTAGGTAAATTCTTCTCCTTTAACTTGCTACGAGCCATGCCCAAGAATGTTCTCTTCTTCCTCTCCACAGCTCCATTGTGTTGTGGGGTATAAGGTTCTATTAGTTTTCTTCGGACACCATGAGATTCATGGAAAAAGTTGAATTCTTTTGAGCAGAACTCACCTCTCCTATCAGTCCTTAGAACTTTGATAACACACTCACTACTTTTTTCAACCAGAGCAACCAGGGCTTTAAAGACTTTAAATCACTCAAAGGCATCAAACTTCTTACTTATAAAGTATACCCAACAAATACGAGACAAATTATCTATGAAGAAAATAAGTAATATAGACTGCGGCCAATATTCGCATGTATAAGTTCCAACTTCTTTTCGGCTTTCCATGAATAAGATTTGAAAGGAAGTTGAATACGCTAGCCTAGGATGCACCCTTCACATACTTCACTTCCTTTGATTCTTAGCAGACCAATCACCATTTGCTATTCATAAAGAGACTTCAAATTTTTAAACTTAGATGACCATACCTCTTGTGCCACAGTTGTAAGGACAAAAAGTGAATGCGAATTCTTCTTTCTGATTTTAGTGGCATCCAGGACAAACATGTTGTTACTTGAAACATGATATCCACTCCATTATTCTTGATATCTACGGGCCCAGCTATATAATGAGTAGTTGAGCTAGGGTTTTATCATTGACTTATAACACAAAAACTCCAGGAATTCTCTAAAACCCAAAGATTATATACACATGCTTATGACGGATAGTGGTGGTTCTACCCATGATACTATCTTGATCTTCAAAAGTCCAGTACCTAGTACCTTCTGTTAGCGTTTCTCTCAGTTTATGTGCAGTCTCTTTCTCATATCGTGTATTGGGTTCGAGCATATAGTGTTTCGTTTTCCTGTTAAATCGAGAGTTTTATTGTGAATTGTGTGTTGTTAATTAAGAGTTATATTCTGTTTTGATTAGGTCTGTTCTTGTAACCATTCGGATTTGTTTGATTCTGCAAAGATACTATAAATTTGACAATGTTCTTCTACTTTGTCTTTCTTATCACCTAACCGACTGTTTAATCTTTCTTCTTGAGATTGTAGGAAGCCCATCAGTTTGACTTGACTGGTGTAAGCTTTGATTGATCAAAAGAGACTTCAATTGATGGAACAATGGGTAACACTATGCAGAATCTTTTCAATGATGACTTGATCTATCACCTCTTAACGATATGATCTCTTCTGACTAGACTATCAATTGCCATCACCCTTGAAAAATATTCACCTACAGCCTCTCCTTTTATAGCCAAGTTTTCAAAATCACTTTTTAAGCCTTGCAGTTTGATCGCTTTGACCTGACTGTCCCCTTGATACTCCATCTTGTGTATCTCCCAACTTGCTTTTGATGATTTAGCCGTAACAATTTTGGAAAAGAGTTGATCATGAATGGCTTGTGAATTAAAGCCATTACATGTGCATCCCCCCCACTTCAAGGTTCGTGAGAGTTAGTTTTATGTACATGGCTTCTGAACGTTGAAGGCTGATGACAAACTCATTTCTTCCTTGTTTTTTTTACCTGAAGGGATATACAAGTATTGATTAATCCAAAGCTGCAATATAATCTAAAAATTCAACTTTTTATATATCAAAATCTGAATGTGATCATTTAAACATATTTACACCACAACAAGCCAAGTGTCTCAAATCATTTTCATTTATTATATTATAGAGAAGTGGTACACGAAGGCGGCCCTTTTCAGTTGGTGCATCCTTCAACGTCCTCCGACGGACCTGATTTGAACCACCGTGTCTTTACGGCGGCAGTGGTAGTTGTTATTTGCCTCACCTTCATTCGTCATTAGTTGATCTGATCTGAAATAACGATTGCAAATCAGTTTTCTGTTGATGCCGTTGTTTCCGAATCCTATAATGAATAAAGCAGACAGAACAGTCGCAATGAAGAAAGAGAAAGAAAATTCAAATGCAATATACTGGTAATGGTAGAGATCTGAACGGTTGTACTTGTAATTTGTTGATTAATACCTCCAAGAGAAGCAGAACTTCCCACCTCCAAGAGATCATTGGTGATTAATAATGGATTTAACATAGGCCTGATTGTAGTTGTTGCATTCGTTGAAAGAAAACAAAATTTCATGCGATTTTACTTAAATTTACATGATATTTTACATGTTAAACGTATTAGTTTTACATAATTGAATTATTTTGAAACAAATTAAATAGTTTTATATGATTTTACTTGTAAAGCAAATTAGTTTTACGAAGTTAAGTTTTTCAGTTAAAATGTTGTTAACTTGTGTTTCAATTTTTTGCAGGTTAATGTTTGGTTGTTCGTTTATGCGCAATCTGTAATGACTGCCAACAACAATATGTCAACTGCAATAGATAAGGAAATGGTCATTTCATATGTTTATGTTTATAGTGAGCTTTGAACAATTTAATTTGTAAATAGAGTCATTGGATCTGAATGAAACCTATCTGTTCATTCATATTCGTATTTAACTAGAGTGAGTCATTGGATCTAATATAAAATTCCCAAAATAGATTTTATAGAGCATATATCTTTTTGTAATATAATTTAACTACATGAAATAGTACTTACATAGCTAGCAAGCACATAGAGAAAGAAGTTAAAACCAGCGCCAGCCCAAGCTTCTTCGATGAGGAAACCAGAAATTTTGGTCACCCTTTTATAGAAGAAATAAACCTGTATAACTCGAGCGATGTATTGAGAGAAGATAACGAATTTCAAAAGATTTTCCCTCAAAAAAAAATTTGCCCAGCGAAGTGTGGGATGATTACCAAAACCGTCAACTGCACACAAAAAATCACAAAGAATATCATATTTGATGAACATTATGAAAGATATAGGAAATGTTCAGGAATGTTTTAAACAAGATAAGCGTATTTCTTTTTAGTTCCCACCCATGACCTAGTGACTAGTGGTATGGTGCTTCCCCCAATCCCACACACACGAACAAAAAAGTGTTTACTAAGATGCTAGGTTAGGTGGTATTTAGTAAAAAAAAATTCAGAAAAAGAATTTGTTTCTGTTTTCCAGATTATAAGCTAACATCTACCAAGTAAAAATATTGAAACTATATATGTTAATGCCCATTGATTGATAATTTGTATGCCTAGCTACACCTTGGAAGTCACTCTCACTCACTCAAATCCACAGAAAGATATATTATGCAAGTATTTGCTGTATCAAAGTATACATAAAGATAATATATAGTAAATTCCAAGATCTACCGAAAGATATAAAAATAAATATAAGAATAGGAAACAGACATACCTGTGGAAGGGGGAGTGCTGCTAACACATCGATGATGAAGGAGGATGTTCGGTAACCTTTTGTGTTTCTAGTTCGAAACTGGATGATGATATGAAATATATATAACATGTCGGCAACAGAACGAAGAACACATACAACAGTCTCCCAACCACGGTCCATGTCAAGGCACTTCTGGGTGCCCTCAATTATAGGAATATATAGAAACAAAGGATCCAAAGGCAGTGCGATCACAGAAAATAATGAAAATCTTTTGTTCCACTGCTGAATAAATCCACCCTTTGGATCAAAAATCTTCATCGAATTGATTTCCGTCTCTCCTCACCGTCGACACTTATTGTTCTCCTCAAACTTCGCTACGCTTCTCCTGATCACTATTGATGGAAATTCAAAATTGGAGATTCAAATGCAACTAGTTCATCAACCAGCCGCCAGTCTTCTTCATAGTGATAGATAAGCCTCCTAAATCTACATTAACTTTACTAAAAGTTAGAACAGACCTAAATTTATAAAGTATACGTTTGTATACAAAAAGCAAACCATGCAACTACTAAAATAGAAAAAAGAACTTCAGATCCAAAAATATAGTACGTCAGATAAGCAAAACTTAGTAATA
Source organism: Scalesia atractyloides (assembly GCA_947069175.1). Classification (NCBI taxonomy): domain Eukaryota; kingdom Viridiplantae; phylum Streptophyta; class Magnoliopsida; order Asterales; family Asteraceae; genus Scalesia; species Scalesia atractyloides. Next base: position 27,592,951 of record CAMTDV010000006.1, read on the forward strand.
ACTTACTAAAAGGCTTTATTTGTCTCTGCTTAGTTGTAACTGTGATGTGGTTCCGACCGGTTTAAGCAATTAGTGGGGAAATAGGATAGAATTTGAGACAAAAGTGATTGGAGCAATTTTCTGAATTTCTTCCCAAAACAAATAAAATCCCCTTATAAAGAGGTACAACTGGAAACCAGTAAATGATAACTTGCTAAGGAATTGGAAAACATGACAACGTGGAGGCTTAGGCATGACCTGCAATCTCCTTTCTTCCTGCCACTCATAATAACTACACAATTGAAATCCACAAGCATACCCAACATGTTGAGGAAATCCATGTATAATTTTAACTTTTATTTGATGAACCCGGTTCATATGTGTACATATTTGTTTGTTACAAAGATTAATCAAAACACTTTTGACTAGTAAGTGTACATGATATATATGTTAGTTAAAAATAAACTTTAACTAGTTGAAAAATATACACATATATTTTTAGGCAACGGAAGCATAGGTAACAATATGTAAATAATATAGAGCACTTTTATATATACCAAGGAATACCCGTAATGGAACAAGGTCACCGACATGCAAACACGAAATATAAACGCAAACCATAGGGGGTTTAGATATACTTTCGGTTAGTAATAAACTGGTTGAGACACCGAGGTTCAACGAACAAGTGCTAGTTAACGAACTAGCGAAACACGGGAACGGGTCGGGAAGCGGCGGAGGTAGCCGGCGGCGATACCCGGCGGCGGTTCGACCGACGGCGACTTCAATGGCGGCGGCAGGTTAGCCGGCGGCGGTAATGGGGTGACCGGTTGTGGGTGTGTGTTATTAAGAGCAATTTTGTTCTTGCAACAACAACCAAAACAAGACCCCAACACTCCCCTTTTATAATGCATGGACATCTTTGCATGTCTGCCAAGTGGCGACCATGCAAAATGCATGCGATGCCATTGGCCAAGATTCTCGGTGCACGACAAGTGACGATGCAAGAGTGCATGCGCGACAAAGTGGCGTAGAGGAGTGTTCTTGTCTCATCCGGTCCATGTACCCGTGTATCGTTCGTAATTACCAGTTAAATTAGTTAAGTGGATTTAACTTCGTTGCCCACGGTGTAACTCTTACGGGTCAAGACCCGGTCGGCAGCGTTGACTTATCGAACCGGACATAAATATCCAACAGCTCCCACTTGGACAGTCTCTGATAAGATCTCAACGCAGACAACCAGCTGTGCTCTAGCTACACATAGCTGCCCCCAACAGGTCATGACACTTTAAAGTCACTAACCAAGGTATCTTCCCTTTAGCAACGGCTTGCTACTTGAAGATAGTAGACTTATGGTAATCGTTGTCATCTATCATTTCTGTAAAAGACATCGATTGAACAATGAGACATGGATCAGGTCAATCTCATATGACGTTCAATCATTATCGTTCTCGTTCCAGAATCAAAGTGGTCCAATCAAACACACAGTAAGTTTGGGTAAGGCCTTACACTTCTCCAGTTTGAATCAATGAGGGCGTCCAGATGTCTAACTGTTACATATATAAGAGTACAGAATCCCATCTTGACTACATACAACTCCCACTGAACTTCAGAGCTATTCCCAACCAATGCCTTTATGACTGGCAGTTACATGACAGCGGTTGACACTAATCAAAGAATAATCTTTAGTAAACGAGAGTTCTAGTATGTATCTCAGGTCAGAGGATACTAAATGAGTATACCAAAATCAAATACATCTTATGACCAAGATCCATGAAGATGAATTGATGCGAGTTACATCCGACGTCATTCATAATGAGGTCTGTGAGTTTGGAAGTCAACTCCTTGAGTCCAAAGTCAGAATAGTCTTAATTCAAAATCGTTCCCATGAGTCTGACCGACTATATAATTTAGAATACAAGATTCATGAATTAAACGTATAAAATTCGAACACAGTTGTAGGATTCAAGAATTGCATTTAACTAGTAAATCAAAACGAATGCAAGAGTACAACTGTTTGATGTTCGTACATCCAAATACTAAATCAAAAACATATCACTAGCTAATCTAAGCCCAATAGAGTCCATATGACGATCGTGTTTTTCTTGAGTCATTAGCTTAGTAAATGGGTCAACTAGGTTTTGATATGTGTCAATTTTGCTTATAATGATGTCTCCACGTTCCACAATTTCACGTATGTAGTGGAACTTTCTTAAAATGTGCTTGGCTTTGTGATGGGATCTAGGCTCCTTGGCTTGAGCAATAGCACCTGTGTTATCACAAAATATCTGGATGGGTTTCATGATACTTGGAACCACATCGATATCTGTTATGAACTTCTTCATCCAAGCAGCTTCCTTTGCGGCATCTGATGCGGCAATGTACTCAGATTCCGTGGTGGAATCAGCCACAACACTCTGCTTGGAGCTTTTCCATGAGACAACTCCTCCGTTGAGAGTGAACACGAAACCCGTTTGTGAGCGAGAGGTATCTCGGTCAGTTTGAAAACTAGCATCAGTGTAACATTTTTAAGTGAGCTCCTCATTGACTCCTCCAAATATCGAGAACATATCTTTTGTCCTTCTCAAGTACTTAAGGATGTTCTTAACTGCAGTCCAGTGGGCAATCCCAGGGCTCTGCTGGTAACGGCTTGTCATGCTCAAAGCATACGAGACGTCTGGTCGAGTACAAACCATAGCATACATGATAGAACCAATCGCGGAAGCATATGGAACTGTTTCCATTTGCTTTATCTCACGGTCCTCAGAGGGAGCTTGTGATTTGTTCAAGACGGTTCCTTTAGTCATTGGAACACCTCCTTTCTTGGAGTTTTCCATTTTGAAGCGTCTTATCACTTGATCTATGTATGTGCTCTGAGTTAGCCCAAAAGTCGCTTAGATCTATTCCTATAGATCTTGATTCCCAAAATGTAAGCAGCTTCTCCAAGATCCTTCATTGCGAAACAAGATCCCAACCAATGTTTAATTTCCTTAAGCATGGGGATGTTGTTTCCAATGATCAATATATCATCTACATACAAGATGAGAAATGATATGGCACTCCTACTAGCCTTTCTGTAAACACAAGGCTCGTCTTCGTTCTTGACAAAACCAAACTCTTTAAACTTTCTGGTCAAAACGAGATTCCAGCTCCGAGATGCTTGCTTGAGTCCATAAATGGAGTTGTTTAGCTTACATACCCTATTGGGATATTTTGGATTGATAAAACCGTCAGGCTCAACCATATAAACATCTTCATAAAGATGTCCATTAAGAAAGGCGGTTTTAACATCCATTTGCCAAATTTCATAATCATAGTACGCAGCTATGGCAAGTAATATCCTGATCGACTTGATCATAGCAACGGGCGAGAAAGTTTCATCATAGTCAACACTTGAGTTTGAGTGAAACCTTTCGTTACTAGCCGTGCCTTATAGGTTTGTATATTTCCATGCATGTTGGTTTTTCTTTTAAAAACCCATTTGCTCCCTACTGCCCGAGATTCGGGGGGTAGCTCAACCAAGTCCCAGACTTGATTGTCACGCAGGATTGTATCTTGGCTTTCATAGCCACTAGCAATTTCGCAGAATCTGGATTAGAAATAGCAGATTTGTAACTAGTAGCTCGTCATCAGACTCGGCTACTGCCAGGACTTCAGATTCCTCAATATGCCAAAGGTATCTATCGGGTTCTTTACGAGTCCTGATACTCCTACGAAGGCTTGTGTTCAAGTCTGAATCAGTGTCAACAATTTGTTGTGTTTCAGACGTTCCGACCTCCTCAACGTTTGTTTGTGGTCCTTGAACTTCTTCAAGATCCACCAAGTTACTTCCAATTCCTCGACTAAGAAGTTCATCTTCAAGGAATCTTTTAGCCTTCCTTTTAATGGAAATCGTATTTGCATCAGGATGGTAGAAGTAATAATCGCTTTGGTTATAGTATCCGATGAAAACTACCTTTTGCCTCGAGGGTCGAGCTTGTCATCAGAATCACTTGTGATGTAAGCATCACACCCCCATATTCTGAGGTAACTCAAGTTTGGCTTACGCCCATACCATATCTCATATGGAGTCTTGTTCACCTTTTTGGTCGACGCTAGATTTACGAGTCGTGCAGCAGTCATAAGAGAAAAACCCCAAAAGGAGTGAGGCAAATTTGTTATACACATCACCCATCGGACCATATTCAGCAGGGTCCGATTTCTCCTTTCACACACCCATTAAGTTGGGGTGTGCCTGGTGGAGTGGGTTGTGAAACTATTCCACGTTCCTTTAGATGATCAAGAAATTCTAAGCTGAGGTATTCTCCGCCTGATATGAGTGAAGCATTTTAATCTTTCTATTAAGTTGGTTTTCAACTTCGTTCTGAAACTCTTTGAACTTTTCAAAGGTTTCATGCTTATGCTTCATAAGATAAACATAAGCATATCGACTATAATCATCGATAAATGTAATGAAGTATCTCTCGTGATTCCTAGTCATGGTTCTAAAAGGACCACACACATCTGAACGTATGAGTCCTAACAGATCACTAGCTCGTTCACCAACATGGGTGAAGGGATCCTTGGTGAGTTTGCTAGCTAAGCATGATTCGCAATCATCAAATGAGTCCGCTCTGGTGGATTCAAGAATCCCCTCAGATTGGAGCCATTTTATGCGTGCCTTGCTTATGTGGCCAAGTCTACAATGCCAGAGGAATGAATCATTAGTACCATTTTTCTGACGTTTAGAAAGGTGATATATGTTATTGCTAGGTTGAACATCAATTTCATAAATACCGTTTCGAGGTTTAGCCTCAAAATAGTAAGTATCATTTAGATAAGCAGAAATAGCAACATCATTAAAAACATATCTAAATCCTTGTTCAAAAAGCAACGAAACTGAAATGATGTTCCTAGTCAAACCAGGTGCAAAAAGACAATTGTTCAAAACAACAACAAGACCAGAAGGACATGTAAGATTAAATGTGCTAGTTGCTAGAACTGGGACTTTCTTCCCATCGCCAACAATGAGTTCCATGTTCCCTGGTTTCAATTTCTTCCACTTTTCAGGCTCCTCAAGACATTAACGATGTGATAACCACATCCGGTATCAAATACCCATGTGTTGTTAGAAACAGTGAAAAGCTCGATAACATATATCAGAATACCTAAAGAAGTGCCTTCTCCATTGGCCTTCTTTGCTTTGAGCTTAGCAAGATACTCGGGGCAGTTACGTTTCCAATGCCCCATTTTGTTACACTCATAGCATTGTCGCTCATCTGAATGAGGGGCTTTCACAGCTTGTTTGCTCTTGTTGGTGGAATGTTTGGCAGCAACAAGAGCCTTTCCTTTGTTTTTGCTGTTGAGACTTTTCTTTGTTCTGGGCTTCCTAACACCACCTGATCGAACAATTAACACTTGGTTTGTTTTGTTGGAAATGTTCATCTCTGCCATTTTGAGCATCCCATGTAGCTCCGGCACTGTCTTTACCCAGTCATTCATGTTAAAGTTCATAACAAATTGATCATAATGACTAGAAAGAGAGTTGAGAATGAAGTCAACAGCCATCTCATCTTGGAGAGGATAACCAAGTTTGTTTAATTGGTCGATGTAGCCTTTCATCTTGAGGACATGAGCACTAACTGAGGAACCCTCTTGCATTCTAAAGCTTATGAGTTTTCATGTGTCATAGCGTTCCTAGCAGGCTTGTTTCTGAAACATGCCTTTGAGTTGCTCAATCATGTCGAAGGCACTCATGTCTTCCATATTCTTCTGGAGATTTGGGGACATGGTGGCTTGCATGAGGCAAGCAACTTCTAGGGCATCTTCTTTATGTTTATCGAAAGCCTTCTTCGCAGCAGCAGTACCATTTTCAGGCGCTGTTGGAATTGGGGTTTCCGAAACATAAAGCTTTTTGCCATTTTGAGAACGATTCTCAAGTTGCGGTGCCACACAAGAAAATTGGTGTTATTTAGTTTGTCTTTCCAAGTATGGACTTGAGAGCAAAAGAGGAGTTGTTTTCAGATGACATCTGTTAAGCAAAAATTTTATTTGATTAGTATTTTTAATGCATTTTCCTTATTTAGTGAGGTGAGACGATAAGGAACGAGAATCCGGTTAGAAGTTCTTTCTAAAGGCAGCTGTAGCACGCAACATTAGCAAGAAGTTCAAGCGGACTGACAACGATTGTCAATTATGAGAAAAGCACAACTCCCGGGGTTTATGAGGCTGCGGGGACAACCTTTTTGCCCTTGCATTGATACGTTTGGCCTCATCTATGCCACTTTTATTCTGAGACAGCTGTAGCACGTAAAACGAGAAGAAAAGTAATAGTCGTCCTAAAACGGTCACATGTGGAAAGGTCGGATGTGTCGACGAAGCCTTGCACATTGGAAGGATAAACTAGACACCAAATGTTGTGCTGTGGCTCCAACACTGATGGTTCGCATTATGCCCCAAGTGTTACTAGTAGTAGGATAACATAGACCATTGATTTTAATTTTACAAAATAGGGTCGTTATAGTCGGGTTTTAATTTAGATATTAACTTTGCGACTATACCAAAAGGACCCTTCACCTCTCAGGACAATTAGTTTTAGATAACCTATAAAACTAAATTTGTCGCGACTTGAAATAACCAATTAAAGTTAATAGTGTAGACTATTAAGTTCATGAGTTTTAAAGATGTGATAAAAGCTTTTAAAACTCTAGTGGTTATAAAAATTTACAAGTTGCTAGAACTTGCTTTTCTCGACTTCATTTTTAAAACCCCTTTTAAAAATGCGTATTGGTATTAGGTTGATTTGTAATAACATTTATTAAAAGCAACCATAATAGAAAATGAATATGTGAATCATATGGCATGGTTATGATATTGCTAGAGCCAAGTAGCAAGATCAAATGGGTCATGGTCACAACACACAAAACAACCACAAGGATAGACTTGAGTGCATCTTGTTGTCTTGAGCGACTCCCACTAACTCCAAGACTCCGGCATTCGGTTTTGCTTCGGGTTCTTTACGGGTCTTCGTATAAAAAATATTTAACAAGTAAACATATTAAATACAAAAACCTATCTATTACAACTTTGAACCACAAAACTGGCCAAAACCATAAATTAATCAATTACAACTTTGAGCCGCAAAGTGGACCAAAACCATAGACAAAACCAAACATAAAACACAACCACAAGTCGGGCCCGATTTACATATTCAACATAACCAAAGGTTTATGGAGGCAAGTTTTGGTCAACCAAATATAAACAATTAAATATGACAAAAATATATATTGCGTTCGATAAAATAAATCAAAAAACTTTAGACTTTTAAAGTTTTGATTTATTATTCCGGTGAAAAATAAAGACCGGTTTCGGTTTGCATGTGGTGAGCATCGACTCTGATACCACTGAAGAAAATCCGTGGTATAATTTTAACTTTTATTTGATGAACCCGGTTCATATGTGTACATATTTGTTTGTTACAAAGATTAATTAAAACACTTTTGACTAGTAAATGTACATGTATATATATATGTTAGTTAAAAATAAACTTTAACTGTTGAAAAATATACACATATATTTTTAGGCAACGGAAAGCATAGGTAACAATATGTAAATAATATGAGCACTTTTATATATACCAAGGAATACCCGTAATGGAACAAGGTCACCGACATGCAAACACGAAATATAAACGCAAACCATAGGGGTTTAGATATACCTTCGGTTAGTAATAAACCGGTTGAGACACCGAGGTTCAACGAACAAGTGCTAGTTAACGAACTAGCAAAACACGGGAACGGGTCGGGAAGCGGCGGAGGTAGCCGTCGGTGTTTGGCGGCGGTGATACCCGGCGGCGGTTCCGACCGGCGGCAACTTCGATGGCGGCGGTAGTGGGGCGACAGGTTGTGGTGTGTGTTATTGAGAGCAATTTGTTCTTGCAACAACAACCAAAACAAGACCCCAACACTCCCCTTTTATAATGCATGGACATCTTTGCATGTCTGCCAAGTGGCGACCATGAAAAATGAATGCGATGCCATTTGCCAAGATTCTCGGTGCACAACAAGTGGCGATGCAAGAGTGCATGCACGACAAAGTGGCGTAGAGGAGTGTTCTTGTCTCATCCGGTCCATATGCCCGTGTATCGTTCGTAATTACCAGTTAAATTAGTTAAGTGGATTTAAGTTTGTTGCCCACGGTGTAACTCTTACGGGTCAAGACCCGGTCGACAGGTTGATTTATCGATCTGGAAATAAATACCCAACACATGTTGCATGGGCCGTCTTCAGTTTGACGTCTGTTGTTGGGTACTTGGGTTATTCGGTTTGTTTATGCGTTACACGGTTCACGGGTTGCGGGTTCAATTCAGAGCAGCATGTTTCGGGTGAATAGTAGAATTGTTCGAGGGGTAAAAGGGTCAATTATGACTGTTTTGGATGTGGGAAATCTTAGTGATTTTGCATGCACGTTTATGTAGATTTGGTAAAGGGTTTGACCGAGTATATTGTAAGTGTACGTTGAGTCAGATGCATGGTACACCTTGGGGAGAATAAGAAGTCAAATATTGATTAAGTTTAGGTTTTTATTAGAAATACCCACCTTTTTTGTATTATGTATCCTACTTAAAGCCTTTTTTTATTGAATAGAGTAACCCTTTTCATTTGCTAGAAGCTTTCATTTCATTTTAATATTTTACATACATACACATACACGCATGCGTGAGTTTTGTAAAGAGTGTGTGTAGTGTGTTTTAATTGGGGCCTGAAGCCTAGGGCTCAATAAGATCTTAGGTAGCCTCTACTGGCGGGTGCGTTAGCTCGGCGGAGGGTAGGCGTAAAAGAAGAGTTTGGATTGTTATACACCAGAAGATGTAGACTGGGAGGTGGTTCGTGTCGGTCGTTGTGTGGGAAGAGTAGCGTTTGAGTTTGAGACGACGGGAGTGACCGGTAATAAAATCATGTGTTTCGTAGCTGTTAGAGGTTATAAAAAAACTAGTTAGGTTGTTTTTTTTGGCAAAAACTTTCCGATCAGATTTGATTTGCTGGACAAGAAAAAAAGAAAAGATTCATCAACAGGTGGTTGTGTATATGGTCTTGCTTAGCAAGGAGAAGAAAAAGACAGTAAAGGTAGCAGTGTAGAGAGCCTGTGTTTTTTCTTTTGGTTAGTGGTCAAGAAAGTTATGGACTAATATCATTGCAAGGTATGGGACTTGTCTCAGATCTGTTGTATTGGTAACTGATGTGGGGTTTATATATCAAATGAGCTCTCTCCCCCACGAGGCTAGTCTTTTGGGTTGAGTTCTCTTGTTTGGTATGTAACAAGAATAAGTTGGTTTACATGATGAGAGAGGCGTAGGCATGACGTTGAGATGGTATGAAAGGAGGAGATGATGATTCAGCTGTTGTGAAGAGTGGTGTGAACAAACTGATTAAGGGGTGAATGTTGGGTTATTCAGTTTATTTATGGGTCACGCTGTTCACGGGTTGCAGGTTCAATTTGGAACAACAGGTTTCGGGTCAAGAGTCTGTTTTGGACGTGGGAAATCTTAGTTATTTAGGCTGCACGTTTATGTAGATATGGTAAGGTGTTTGACCAGGTATATATTGTAAGTGTACGTTGAGTCGGATGCATGGTACACCTTGGGCAGAATAAGAAGTCAAATATTGTAGCGGTTCTTAAGGATTAAGTTTAGGTTTTTATTGTTTTAGATATACCCACGTTTTGTATTATGTATGGCTATTTAAGGCCTCTTCTTTATTGATCACAATAAACCTTTTCATTTGACAGAAGCTTTCATCTTCATTTTTATATTTTAATTTTTTCATATATTACATACATACATACGCCAGTTTTGTAAAGAGTGTGTGTAGTGTGTTTTATTTGGTGCCTGAACCAACATCTGCATGGGCTCATAACAGCGCACCCCACTCAAACCCACGTTGTCCTCAAGTCCAAAGTTAGGATAGTTAGTAAATCGCCACTTTGTTTCCCAACACAATTTCTAAATTGGCTAATATGAAACACATCATGAGTTTGTGAACTCGGGGATAGATTAACCTTGTAAGGGCCAAGAAGAACCTGGGACTAAGCTTGTTAGACAACATGTCGCTACACTGGTTTGTCGGTATTGTTGGAGCTTAATGTAGACCAAACTTCATTAACAAGTTACACCTCACGGCGTATCTAGTCTATATAGACCTTCATACCGTTATGCGTCGTCACCAAATTAGCCCTCACAGTAATCTTCGACGGCCTAAACCTTGGTTGTGTCGGAAACATAAGGAATAAGTTTTGGGCGAACGGACATAAAAAATCTGAAAGAGAATCATTTTGGTAAAAGAGTGAACCCTAAGTGATGTAGTTGTACTTGGCCCGTGGACATTAATGGATCCAACTTTTAGGCTTGTCTCGGCAAAGCACCCGAGATATTCTTCCATGAGCAACCTCCGTTTGGCCATCCCTTTGCGGATGGTAACTCAAGCTCAAAGCTCATACGGAAACTTGTACCTTGCAACTTGAAATTAGATCTCCAAATAAACTAACGAAGACCTTCCACTGAGCTAACTACAAAAGAAAGAATCCCATGGAGTTTGACAATGTGAGCAATGAATTCCCAAGCAATGCTCTCAGCCATGAAAGGGTGTTTCATGGATACGAAGTGTGCATATTTAGAGAGTCGGTCTACCAATACCATAACAATAGTGAACCCTTTAGAATTGGGTAGCCCTCTACAAAATCCATATTCATAGCTTCCCACACCTTTTCTAGTATCGCGGCGGGCTGCGATTAATTGGTTGGCTGCAAGCTACCTGACTTCAAATGCTGACACCCAACTCACCAAAAGGTTTGCTTCACCTTTCATATGGTCTTGTAAAACCCGCAATGCCACCTTCCAATGACAAGTGACATAGTTGCATGACTATAGCTAATAAAGGAGAAGAGCTTATGAGAATCACCCTAGCTCAAAACTGAACACTATATAAAAACTCCACTTGGACTTGGAATTTGTGATATAAACTAGAAGGTTTTTTTTTTTATAATAAGGATCAAATTGTACCTCACGCTGGATATCTTGGGAAATAGTGGAATAGGAATGTGAGATGGCCATGAAGTGATAATCAGCTATACGAGAGAGAGCATCAACACCTTTGTCAGAAATCCCTTTCTTATATTTGATTATGTAATTAATCCGAAGAGCTTCGGTAGCCACCGGGCTTTTTTCGGCATTGAAAGGCGTTGTTCTATGATATTCTTCAAGCTCATGTGATCGGTTTTAACAACAAAGGGATGACCAAATAGGTAATTCCTCCATTTTCAAACCGCCTTAACCACCGTCAACATTTCTTTCTCATAAGTGGACTAAGCAAGCATGTCCATTTCTTTCTCATAAGTCGGTTGTCTTAAGTAAGGATGACCCCAATACCCACCCCACTCGCATTAAACTTAACCATAAAAAGCATAGACCAATCTAGAAGACCCATTGTCGGTGTTGTTGTAAAGGCAAGTTTCAGAGCCATGAAGGATGCCTCTGTTGCTTCATCCCATTTAATGGACCCTTACCCACCAATTTCTATAATAGGGCCGCAAGTTCCCAAAACCTTAAATGAACTTCCAATAACACCCAACGAGGCCTAAAACTCCACCAACCCCCTTTGCATTGGAAGAGGTTGGCCATGGTGAAAGTGATTGGACCTTTTCTAGTTCGACTGCCACTCCATGATAAAATTGAGGGGGTGGGACCTTCGAAGGGTTCCTCGAAATTGGCTGGGCCAAAACAATTGAGTAAGGTTTTGGTAAACTTGGCCCAAGAGAGTGGTCCCCTTGGCTTAATGTACCACCAGTTCATTTGCAGCGCAAGGCCTTCGAGGTAAAAAGATGCAAGTTGGACTTGATCTACTTTGGGTACCTTCTAGAATTTAAAATATTGCTCCATTTGGTAAAACCAACCCATCGGGCCATCACCGCTAAATCTTGTGAAGTGGAGTTTAAGGTATGGGTTAGGTTAGTTGTCGGGAATGATCACGGTTCCACCGTCCGTACTAGAAGTCGGGGAGCTCTTGTCTTGTTTCGACCGGACCATGTATAGCTTGAAGCACCTAAACATCCCAAGGAGTTTCTCAAACATCGAATTAAACTTTGCAAGGGTATCCTACATATCCTGTTGTAATAGTTCACTAGTTTTGTAGTGGGGTTGCCATGGAGATCACATTGCTCTAATACCATAGATGTGGTTCTGATTAGTTTAATAAATTAGACAGAAAATAAGATAGAACTTTAGGGAGAAGTGATTCGAGCAATTTTCTTGAATATCTTCCCAAAACAAATAAAATCCCTTTATAAAGAGGTAGAACTATAAGAACTATTATTAATAACTTCCTAAGGAATTGGAAAACATTATAACGTGCAGACTTGGGCATGCCCCACGGTCTCCTTTATTCATACCACTCACAATAACTAGAAATACAATAAAATAAACAATATTAATCCATGTGCAAACCCAACATGTTTCACGGGCCTTCTTCAATTTGGCGTCTGCATGGGCTCAAGCTTGGATGGGCTTAGGTACGTAACAACCGATATCAGTCTCCATCGTTAATAAACAGAAGTAACTTACGATTAATAATCGGTTAGTACTAAAGATCACTCCATACAACTTTTCTTCGGTAATGAGGCATCATCTAGTGATACTTTAATAGCATGACCACTGTGTGGGGCTCAGCTCCTTGGACCCTGTTGGGTCACCACTCAGACCTGTCACAGTGGAGCCCTTTTGGAACCTTCCATAGTTAATGGGTTTACCGCTTAGGACCATTAAGGTTCCATAGTGTATTAAATCATAATAGTCTTCATCCAGCATGTGTTCCACATTTCGTTAGTCAGATCACTAGTCATTTTAATTTCTCATTTGATCTTTAAGTAAATCAATAAATAACAATTAGAAAAATGAAGTATTGTCACTAAAATCACCAACAAGGATGTTATTAGAATTTACTTACGCACTCTTACTTTTGTATTATGGAATGATGTCTATCCATCCTACACATTTGTTGTCTTAATTGTTTAGACAAAGTAGAATATCATTTTATATAGCGTAATTAGTAAAGGATCAATTCGCGAATTCTCATTGTTCCTTGTATAGAATATTGAAAATTGTAATACCAATGATAACGTGTATATATTAGTACAATGAGTATAATAAAAAAGAAACTTAATAAGTCAAAACTCCTAACATGCAATCATAAAGACGGTTACAATAAATAACATCTAAAAAAGTAAATATAGTCATGGCAACTAGCTGCGAATGACGTAAAACCATAATGGTGATGAGAGGCACGGAGATAAGAGGCATAGCAATGTCTTCAAGGTGGCACAACAAGACGTTAGGAGAAAAAGAAGAAAATCCTAATGTATATAAGATGAAGAATGGAGGGGAAAGAAAAATGAAAACCGGGCAGTATATAGAAAAATTAATCAACTTTTAATTATAATAACTTTGTGTTCCTGAATTCTTTTGATTAGAAATAGAGAAAAGAGATTAGAAAAGACCCGTGTTCATGTGTATTTTAGTGGAATAAAGTGAAAAAAAAGAGATAAGAAAGCTTTTTAATTGTCCTCTGAGATCAATGGACATATTTGGAGAGAAAGTAATCAAATCCAAATATAAGGGTTTGCAATTTATCTGTTTTACCCTTTCAGTTTGTAATTTTCTTCTCTTTTCATCAGCTGAGAACACTAAAATCTTTAATTTCTTTTTGAACTATAAAACATGAAATTACATTTATTTTCTCTTCTCTCTCTTCAATTCTATTTGCTTTCTTTCCTTTCATCTATGTGTTGTTGTTGCATAAGGTGTTGCAAAACACATCTATTTTTCCTTAGGATTTGTATTGCTTTAAGGATGCTTGGCAACACGCGAAGATGGTCGGCCCAAGAAAATTCATGCCCAATTATTTTCTCTTTGGAGCCACCCTAAGAAGGCTGATAAAGCCTTCGTGACACACTCAGGCCCTAAAAATACGAAAATAAGCCCTAATCAATGTATTTTATCACTTTTACACGCCCATTCGCATTACATCCGTCTTAACTGCATAATTTGGGCTATCTTAGTGTGGAGAAGCCAGATTTGATCAATAATTAAAGCGGGCGATCGTTAGTGTGGAGAAGCCATATTTGATCAATAATTAAAGCAACGATTCGCGAATCGTGTCTCTCACGCTTATTCTGTTTATTTTTTCGGATTCTGTTTGTTTAATTGGATTTATAGACATCATGTTAATGATTTTTATGACTTGTGTACTGTTTTCAAACATGATTGTTGGCTAACCATCAAGCACCTCCTCTACCACCATCACGTATCATAATATGTATGTTTCTATGTAAGATTTCGGTGAAAACCCAAACAAACAACCCAAATAGAAACACAAAAAAAGAGAAGGAATGTTGAAGTGGTATATGGGGGCTGTGGATGTTATCAACCTAATCATTAAAAAATAAAAAAAATAAATACAAAAAAACCTTGAGAGAAATATAGAGGGATATTGGACTAAATTCATATTTTTCATTCATAACTCAAACGAAAATAACAAGAGCTATTATATAGCTTTACAATCTAAAGAGAAACTACTCACAACCCCACATATTACACTAATCAATTAACTCACCCACTTACTACCCTAATTCAATATAGCATACTTTGGTATGTTTGGCAAAAGTAGCTAGTGGCTGGAATCTGATAGTGATAACTGGTGACTGTAGCAGGTAGCTATTAGTTGTAGCTTTTTAAATATATTTAGTTGTTTGGCAGAGTAGCATAGCTGGAGATTTTAATAAAATGACCAAAATGGACATAACTAAAAAAACATAATTGTCATTTAAAGGTTAAATAGTCATTTTTTCCCTAAAAGCTTGTAAATCCTTCTAAACGCTACTAGTAGGAGCGTTTACCAAAGAATGAAGTTCCTTTAACCAAACAAAGCTTTTTATTGAGTATGAGCTTTTTCTTAAAAGCTTAAAACTTGAAGTTCCTAAAAGTTTCATGCCAACCATACCCTTTGATAAAGAAAAGAGCATTACAAAAAAATGTTTTAGTTTGCATGAAGACGTGGCCCATAAAGTGGATTAAGCGAGGGTGGTTTCTGGTGAGAGAGATGCATAAAAGCATGAGACGGCTGATTCGTTTTTAACTTCTTTCTTAAATTAGTTTCCTCAATTGGTATATCAAATAGGTACTTGATTATAACACATCGAAATTTGAATTCTCGAGCCTAAAATATTTTAGGAATGATGAAAAAGGGAGATGAAATTACCTTATACGAAATTAAATCCAGAACTACAAAGTCCACGTTCTTGGAGAAGCATCAAGTTTCCTACAAATTTTCTCTACGACAAGACACCAGTTGTAACCAAAATGAACATGATATTAAAAGAAAATACAAACATATATAACAGTTAACATTTTGGCAGTGGTGACGTAGGATCAGTAGGAAGCTTCATGTCAAGTAAATGAAACCTTCATTTCGTTGTCTTCATACTTGAAAATATCAAATTAGCTAATTTTTTTAATGCCTTCTTCTGTCCGGTGGCTGTCTAGTCTTTAGGGAATATATTTATGGTCTTATAATTATAATTAAAAAAAGACGAAAACGGTATGAAACAAAATACCAAAAGGATGGGTTAGGGTGCATAATAATTCATGAATAGTCTAAATGGTTGTTAAGGTCAAAGCTTGAAGTTTGTGTTATTCATTGCTTTATTAATTACAATGACATGAACATAAAGAGATTTTTCGAACTTAGAGTTGTTAAAAGTCATACGCTACACAATATCCCTAAAAAAGACATAACATAATTAGAAAAATAACCATTGAAAACAATATATTAGAAATTACGGATTAGAAAATGTTGATTGACAACTTTGCTTCCAAAAAAGTTATAACATAGCCTCACGAAACTAGTAATATTAAAATTAGTGCAACTAGACTTGTGTCACCCTTAAGGGCCCACACGTATATACATTATTTACGCACACCGCAAACGAGACGTGACATTCAAAAGAAATAATTCCAATAATTATCAGATATGTAAAATTGTCAATTACTATCCAAATAAATTAAACTGAAACATCTTGTAGTTTATTAATAAAGCAACGAGTTGTGACTTTAACAACCATTCACAAATCCAAATGGTTCATATGGTGGATGCACTATTACACATCGAAAAACATAACATGGTAAAATTAGTGTAAAACATAGGAAAATTGGATTTTAATAATTCTAACTATTCGTCATTGGCTGTCAACAGTTTTAACTTTAAAATTAACCATTGACAGTCCCAACTATTGATATATTGGCCACCAATGAACCCTAACTAACAGACCCCTAACGTCGTTATTCTTATAAGACTGTCAGTTGTTACTTTTTAAGTTAGGATTGTTGGCGACCAATAGTGAATAGTTAACATTATTAAAATCCAATATTCCTCAAACATAATATGGATCTATTCATGAGATGCATATTTCACAGATAGATGGAGCCTAGTTTGTAGCATCTAAACTCTACGCTCTAAACCCTATCTACAGTCGATCTTAATTGACATAACAATGGTTGATGCGAACCTCCATTTTTCCCTAGTTATGAAGGAGAATACCTCGCATCTTGCCACCTGATTTCATTATGTTCAGCGGTCATACGCGTGTTACCAACTTTGTCGAATGCCAATGGCATGACACCTTTTGATGTTTAAACCATCTAGATGCCCCGGGCTCCAACTACACTGTAAGTTCCGCATTGAATTTGCAACGAAAAGAAATGAACGCGTCACACTGAACAATACGAGTCGTATCGTGAATAAACTAAAACTTATTAGTTTGATTTTTATAATGTATAAATGATAGATTAAACATTCTCATTGAAGTTAGTACAACAAAACTGTCTTCTGTACTACTAACATCATCAGTCAAAAAGACAACACTAGTAGCACATGGGTAACAAGGTAGATGCCTAAGTAAACAAAATCCTACATCTAATAATACAACACTTGTATTAAGAGTACACATCATCGACCCAACGACACTTGTAACAAAAAACCTTAAATCGAAACATCTTTCGGACAACAAGCTACATTTTATGATGTGACGATGAAGGCCGGTCCGGTGAAGACAGTTGTCGTACAGAATCAACATTTAACTGGGTTGGCCCATTCACAGCAGAAAAGCCCGCTGGACCCAACGACTCAAACTCGAGCAGTTCGCCACGAGGAGTAAAGCCCATCCTATCTTCATATAGATAAACCATCCCGGTAGACGAAACAGTTGACCTATTTGATGACGGGGTTCGAATACATGTCAAAGGTTTGATTCTAGCTAGGATGTAACGAGCCATTATGGGTTTGGTATGTCGAGAACGACTCATTTCTATACGAACCCGTTGACCTGTCCGACTCTCATTACCACCCCACCCATCGATCCGACTGTGAACTCAGTTTATCAATCTGCTTACTATTATAGTGCGGCCCAAACCCAAACCGCGTGATTTTGAATTAGCATTCCAGTTGCCTCTTTATCGATATGATTCTCACTCCTATCTTGGTTGTAGTTCCCCCTTGGGAGCCCGAAGGATTCCAGTCCCTAATTGCAGGCTTCTAACAAAGCAAGAAAAATAAAATAAACATTAAAATTAGCATTCCAGTTGCCTTCTTTATCGATATGTGTGTGTTCGGTTAAAGTTAAATGAACGAACACAGACATGCCTCTGTTCTTGTTCATTATGTTTGTGTTAGTTTGGTTTGTTTACAACCCTAGATATTGTTGGCCCCAACGGTTCAAATAATAGATCAACAAGCACGAACACAAGATATTGGGGGGACAAACCCGCAACTCTTTCTATTCAATCAAACGAACTTACAAGGAAAATGACAAGTAGAACAATAACGTCGACCCCTATTTATAGCTCTATGGAACTTCCTCTGCAAGATATTAAACCTTTATCAAACCTACTAAAATTCCAATTACCTAAAATAAATTGAACTTTAATATATTCTAATTAAATCAATTTTTCACTTTAGCCCTTACGACTTTCAACTCATACGAGTTTTAGGATTAACTTTCCACATTACCCCTTAATTCTAAAATTCGACTAAAATTTCTTCACTTTGTACTGCCAAAGTCTTGAATCCCAAACAACACTCTCAACTCTTCGATTTCTATCATTGGTTTATTTTTACTTTTTCTTTCGGTTGTTTGTGACAAACCTCTTTAAGTGGTTCTTCACGCTCATTGTTTAAACCATCCACATTCATCTCAAATGCCAATTCATTCTTTACTTTCTTTTCTTAAACTTTTCTATCTTCAAATATTTGTTGCATCACTTATTCAGTTGACAAGTTCCTTTTTCTCACTTTTCTTTTCTTTCTTTGCTCTTCTAGACATTCTTGACAATCTTACTTTGACCAAAAACTCGCAGCTGGGTTAGTCTTTCTTTCTTTATTAACCCTTTTGGGCTTTCCTTTCTAACTATACTTCTGAACTTTTCATTTGATTCCGATTTTTCTTCAAAGGATGCTCGACCATCGACTTTCACATACGATTCTAAATGTGTAGATTTGTTAGGTGCATCATTCCTTTCATTCAGTAGACATCTTTAAGGTTGTTTGATTCAAAAAAAAAAACATAAATCTGAAGATTCATCATATTCTCTTACTCTTTCAAAGCAAATCTTTCCAATTCTTTGAATTCCAAATAGCTTGCAACGCTTCCTCTTTCTCTGCAGCTTCCTCAGTTTCGTTCATATGTGCTTGTTCTTCTTGAACACTCACATCCAATCTTTCTTTTCAACGATCTTATCCAATCTTTCTTTCTCAACGGCTTCTTGAGTTGTTTTTTCTTGCTCTTCCTTTCATACATGATCAATTCCAATAAACCGAATCTTCAAAGCACGCCATACTTCCTTAGCATTTATGGGTATGCCAACTAGTACCAAGATTGGATGTCTTCAGGTAGGGTTTGACATATGTACCCTAATGTTGTGTACATCTTCCTTTCATCTACACTACGCCGATTGTAGGTTCAATTACATCCTAAAAGTCATAGTCTTTCAGGAATCCCTCCATCTTGTTCGACCATACTTTGTAGTTTGATTTCACCAATACTGGAAGTCCCCCAATCACCATCGTCTCTTTTCTATCTTTCGTTTCTTTTCTTGTTTGCTATATTCAGTTAGACTTATTCTAATTCCAGATCCTGAAACAAATCTCTAATAAATAACCAAACACTACATACTTTTCTTTCGTACTTACTTTCTTTCTTTCAATTCATCAAGAAAATAAATACTTCCTTGATCACCTACTCAACCTGGAAACCCGAAGTGTTGCGTTTTCAATTCATCAAGAAAATAAATACTTCCTTGATCGCCTACTTGATTTCACTTTTGAAACTTGTGGTCCTTTCTTTTCGGTGTAAGTTATCTTCACCACTTGTTTTTTTATTCGTCCAAAAAACAAAAACAACTACTGTTTGTAATTTTTAAAAACTCAAAACAAACTAAAACAATGATGTGTGCCTTATCCATACCCACGTAATCATATCTCCCCACTCACTCAGGAATCAGTAACCTACGTAGCCCATGATAATCATGAGATTTATGCTTCTTTCATGCATGCATTAGTAGCCAGGAATCCATTACTCCATCAGTTTCTTTTATACATTTGTTACTTTCAGTTGTTTCTAATTTTTTAGTTAGTGGGTTAGTTATTTTCTTTGTAATGTTATAAATAGCAAAGTATGTTTAGTATCTGAAGATATGAATGAAATGTTATCAAAGTCTAGTTATCTCTCTATTTTCTAGTCTCATATCTGTCTATTTTCTTTGATGAATTAATCAAGAACCAAAACAAACAACTAGGTTCTAGAGGTTTACAAAAGCCAAACCCCAATTACGATAATCAACAACATATAAAAATCCACTTCCCTTTTACTCTCGTTCCACAAAAATAATCAAACCATGAAGCAAACAAGTGATCATGTTTATTTATTTCTTCATTCATCATGCCTCTTAAAAGAAACAATCAGATTGTGTATGCCACCTAAAAAGTGGATTTGCACTTCGAGTGAATGAATTATTTATCCTATATCCATATAATTACACTAAAAATCACTACTTTTTCTATCCCTTTACAATTAATATTTTTTATACCTTTATAATGAAATTTTTTCTCTCTTTTACTCACAACCACTTTCAAAAATATTATAAAAAAATTATAAGGGGTAAACAGTTTTGCTTATATTCATATTTACATATGAATACTAACATTTTCTCTCTCTTTCACTCACAACCACTAAACAATCGTTCTTTATAGAATAACTAACTCACTCACACAAATTTAAGAAGTTCATTGTGAATGCTCTTCCCAACGAACTTTGACATTAATTTTTTGTTTTTCTTTGTCACAAATCCAACTCGCACAACCTGCGTATTTTTTCAATTTTTGCGTTTGTTTCGGCCGCGCAGTTGTTAGGAAACTATATCTGTAAGTATTGAAGAAAAACATTATTAAACAGATCAAACAAAGGATATATATGTCAGCAAGATCAGAAGACAATCAAGACAAGAAAAGACAAAGATTCTTCACAAGGAAAAACAGAAAGTCATCAGAAACAGAAACTGCATTTCTGATGGAAATCCGAAGAATCTGGTGAAATTGAAGATTACCAGAATTTCTAGTAAACAAACCATCTGAAATTCTGATGAACCAACATGATCAGAATTCTGATCTTGTCAACTTGCTTATCTACTTGTCTCTTTCAATTCTTTTATGTTACAAGTTGACCCATGCAAATTCATTAAACCTACCACAAGAGGAAACTTTTAATACAGATGAAAGTAGAAGAATAAACTATTGTTTATTCACCAGGACTTCTATAAATAGAAGGGCCAATTACAAGAGGAGTAAGAGTGTGCACAAGCATTTAATACATCCCACAACACTCTCACACATTTCATCACATAATTCTCAAAGTATTTGTTTTACAATAGCCAATAAATCACATTGTAAACTAATTAGTTTCTCAAAGTGATAAAACGTGAAAATTCTGTATTTGATATCTTTTGTTTGTTAAAGTTTGATTTCTTGTTTCGCACAATATTTTCTCATTTGTTGAAATCATTTGCCAAGATCAGTTGAAGAAACAACTGTTTCTTAATCTAGGACCAACAATTAGTATCAGAGCATACTGAATAAATTATTTTCAAAAACGATCAACTGCTCACTTCTTGTTTCTATAACTGAATATGGCAAACTTTCAAACATGGAACAATGCTTTCAATATTGGGTCAATGTCAAAACCACCAACTTTGGTGAGGGCAGAATACCCCCAATGGAAAATCAGGATGATCAATTTCCTAAATTGACATAATCGAGCTCTGTTTCAATCCATTGTGAGTGGACCCTATGTACCCAAGCTTGAAATTGCAGGGATTCCAGCAACTGATGACACACCAGCAGTGCCTGCATCATTTGTGCCAAACCTGAAAAAAATTGGGATGGACATGATAGGGCATTGGTAGAAGCTGATGAAAGGGCCAAATCACTATTGATTATGGCACTTCCCAATGACATATTTTCTCAAGTAGATGCATGTGCTTCTGCTAAAGAAATATGGGATCAGTTGGAAAATTTATGTGAATGAGGAGAAAGAATGAAAAGAAACAAAAGAACAAATTGTGTTTCATCATATGAACGTTTCAAAAGTCTACCAAATGAAAGCGTCTATGAAACATACAACCGGTTTGCAAAAATTCTAAATGAATTAAAAAAGTTTGGTATTGAAAAATCAAATTATGAGAGAAATGTCAAATTCTTAGATGCCTTACCCAGAGAATGGAGGAGTCTAACAATGACTCTAGCTTCCACATTAGAACTAGGAAACATGAATCTACATGATCTTTATAGCATTCTAGTTCCCAGGGAAGAAGAAATCTATGAGGATACCAATCAAAGGGGAGGTCCTATTGCTCTCATCTCCAACTCACAAAAAATCTCTAATCCTGATCCACAAACCTCTTACATCCAAAGTGCATAAAATCCAGACACTTCATCTGAATTTTCAGCATTTGCTGAGGCAATAGCCTTACTCACTAAAACCTTTGAACAAAGAATAAGAGTGGGGGAAACATAGATACCAGAAGGTGGATAAAACCAAGATGGAGGGAAGGTCAAAAGATAAAAGAAAAACAGAAGTTGTTTGTTACAAATGCAGACAAAAGGGTCACTTTGCTTCTGAATGCAAAAACAAAAGGCTAAAAGATGTTGCCTAATATGAGAAAATTGGAAGAAGCAAAGAAGCAACAACAGCCAGTTCGTCTAATAGCTGGACAGACTCCTGGTTAACAGATGATTCTTCTGATGATGAAGAAGAAGAGATGGCCAATTTCTATTTGATGGCCAAGCTTTCAAACAAGAAAGCTGAGGTTGATGAAAATTCTGTAAGTAACAACAACTCGGATCTTGAACTAAAATTAGATAAACTAATACAAGACTTTGTTAATTTACAAGAAAAACAAAATTTAGAACAGAAGAACACTGAAAATTTGCAGCAAAAACTAAATAGTACAACTCTTGAAAATCAATTATTAGAAAAAGAAAACTTAAATAAACAAGCAAAGCTTGAATTTTATGAAAAAGAAAGAAAAGAGTTATACAAAAAGATTCATGAAAAAGAGATCAATGTAAAAGGTTTTCAACAGGCAAGAAATTTCATAAATTACATTGAATCCATAGAAAGAACAGGGAGAAAGACTAAATTATATGTAAAAACACAACACAAAAATCCAATGTTTTTGTAAAAGCTTCAAAAGAAAATCTTGAAAAACAAACCATTGAATCAGATAGTGAATCTTACAAATCAGAAACTTCAAGTAATTGTTCATTTAGTTCAAGAGAAAACAAATCAACATTGTCTTTCAAAATACTTATATCAAAAATGGGATAGCTCTCCATCAACATCTATTGAGCAAAACAAAAATTGCATGTGTGCTGACATACTCAAAGTAATTAGAAAACATATGTAGTTGAAAAATAAGAATTTTTTTGTTGAAAACTCAAAAGATCACAAACACACTGATGAAAATCATTCACCAGAAAAATAAAAATTGATTAAAAATTTATCAGAAAAAGTACCCAAGCAAGTTTGGGTACCGAAATCCTTCTAACCTTTTCATTTTCAGGACCATCATGTGCAGCAGATCTGGTACTGCGATTCTGGAAGCTCCAAGCACATGACTGGGAACAGGAGCTTGCTTAGCAATTTTATTTCTAAGCCAGGAAAACTTGTAAATTTTGGTAATGGTGTGAAAGGAAAGCTTTGGGTTATGGGTGTATAAAATATGGTTCTTTAACCATAGAAAAAATTGCATATGTGGAAGGACTGAAATACAACTTACTTAGTTGTGGTCAGTTCTGTGACAAAGGATTTCAGGTAACATTGTTACTAGAAAAATGTTTGTTAATTAGTTTAGAAGACAACAAAATCTATCTAAGAGGAAAAAGAATCAGAAAATCAATTTACTACTTTGATTTTAAAGAAGAAATTGAATATCCACAACTTTGTTTATTTTCAAAAGAAACCAAAAGTAGTAGTTGGTTATGGCACAAAAGATTAGCTCACTTAAATTTAAAAACTCTAAACCAATTGGCTAGCAAAAATCTGGTAAAAGGGTTACCCTATATATCATCCAAAAAGGATAAGATATGTGATGCCTGTGAAATGGGAAAATCCAAAATAAGCTCACATAAAACTGTGTCAGAGTCCTCAATAAAACAAAACTTAGAACTCTTACATATGGATCTTTGTGAGCCAATAAGTAAGGCAAGTTTTTCAGGTAAAAAGTACATTCTGGTTATTGTGGATGACTACTCAAGATACACTTGGGTAGAATTCTTGACAAAGAAAAGTGAAACACCAGATTTGCTCATAAACTTCATCAAAAGAATTGAAAACTTGTTAAACTTACCAATTAGAAGATTCGGAAGTGATAATGGGACAGAATTCAAAAATTCAAAACTTGAGACATTCTTAATTTATAAAGGAATATCTCATGATTTCTCAGCTCCTAGATCACCTCAACAAAATGGGGTTGTAGAAAGAAGGAATAGAACCTTAGTAGAAGCAGCTAGAACCATGCTGGCCTATGCTAAGTTACCCATTTACTTCTGGGCTGAAGCAACTGCCAATGCATGCTTTACTCAAAACATATCCATCATTAAAAAAGACATCAGAAAACACCTTATCAAATCATGAATGAAAAGCACAAAAAGGGATTTTTCTTGGATATTCTTTAACATCTAAAGCTTACAGAATTTTTGTGTTAAAATCAAGAATAATTAGAGAAAACTTATACGTGTCATTCGATGATACATCAAACTGAAATCTCTGATGAAATTCGAACGGAAATCCATCATCATGAATCAACAGAAAATCTCACCCATCTTCTAAATACACTAACTAAATAATTTCTGGAAAACAATCAACAAATTGAAACAATTTTTCAAAAATTAACTCCTGAGGGTCAAGGAAATTGATTAGAAGAAATGAATTTTGATCCTCTAGACTCACCAGAAATTCAAGAAGAAATTTGCAGAACCATCAGAAAATCAGAATTCTAATCAAACAACAACATTTGCATCAGAAAACCAGAATTCTGATCCTCTGGACTCATCAGAAAATCAGGGGAAATCTCAGAACCATCGAAGACACAAATAATCAGAACAATCAAAGATGGATCAGAGGTATTTCTCAATCAAACATAATTGGAAACCCTGAAGATGGAGTAAAAACAAGATCTGCAACAGCTCATGAATGTTTATATGCTGGATTTCTAAGCATGATAGAACCCAAAACTCTCAAAGAAGCTGTGAATGATCCAGATTGGGTAAAGGAAATGCAAGAAGAACTAAACCAATTCGAAAAGAGTCAAGTGTGGGATCTGGTTACCTAGACCAAATGATAAATCTATCATTGGATCTAAATGGGTGTTTAGAAACAAGGCAGATGAACAAGGAATTATAACAAGAAATAAAGCAAGACTGGTAGTAAAAGGGTACTGTCAACAAGAAAAAATAGACTATGATGAAACCTTTGTACCAGTAGCAAGATTGGAAGCAGTTAGAATATTCCTTGTTTATGCGACTTCAAGAAATTTCAAAGTTTACTAAATGGGTGTAAAGTCTGCATTCTTAAATGGTAAAATTGAAGAGGAAGTGTATGTCCATCAACCAGAAGGCTTTGTTGATCCAAAATATCCAAAACATGTTTACAAACTAAACAAACAACTATATGGTCTGAAGCAAGCTCCAAGAGCATAGTATGAAACACTTTCCAAATTTCTGATCAATTCTGGCTTCACAAAAGGTACAATTGACACAACCTTGTTTATAAAAACTCACAAAGGTCACACACTCTTGGTTCAAATATATATGTAGATGAAATTATATTTGGATCAACAAATGATAAGTTTTGTAAAAAGTTAAAAAATTAATGACCAATCATTTTGAAATGAGTACGATGGGAGAATTAACCTTTTTCTTAGGTCTACATGTCAAACAAAGAACTGATGGAATATTGTTGAGTCAATCAAAATATGTCAAAATAATTTTAAAGAAGTACTCACTTGAAAACAGTTCAACCTCTAAAACTCCAATGGCAACTAGCAATTCTGATCCAAATGGTAAGTATGTAGATATTAAAACCTACAGGGGAATGATAGGATCACTTTTGTATTTAACTGCAAGTAGACCAGATATTATGTTTGCAACATGCTTTCTGGCAAGATATTAGTGCAATCCTAATGAATCCGACCTATAAGCTGTAAAAAGAGATTTTTAAATATCTAAAAGGCACACCTAATCTTGGTCTATTTTACCCTAAGGATACAAATTTGGATTTAATTGCATATACAGATGCAGATCATGCAGGTTGTAAGATAGACAGGAAGAGCACATCTGGTGCTTTTTAATACTAGGAGACAAACTTGTATGTTGGGCAAGCAAGAAACAAAACTGTGTCTCAACTTCAACAGCTGAATCAGAATATGTAGCTGCTGCAAGCTGCTGCTCTCAATTAATTTGGATGCAGACACAGCTGAGAGATTATGGAGTTCATTTGACCAAAACACCAATCCTGTGTGATTCAATGAGTGCTATTGCAATAACAGAAAATCCAGTACATCACTCAAGAACCAAACACATAGATGTCAGGTATCATTTTATAAAAGATCATGTGGAAAAGGGAAACATATAAATGTATTTTGTCCCAACAGAAAACAAATTGCTGATATTTTCACAAAACCGTCACACGCCAGCCGATGGCGGAATCATCGGGGTAGTGGCACTAGGCGACCAGATTGTCTTGTGATAATTCCATAACAATAATTTAACAATATCATTCAAACATTAACGTCCAATACCATTAACATAACATTTTAAACAATCATTACAGAATCTAAGTTCTCCCACAAAAACAACAAGGTTCGATATCCCCTAGATTTTATTACAACTGTTCTAAACAAAACTAAACGATCTAAACTACGCATGCAACATCCAAGGCATCCCAAGCTATAAATCCTCAACCTGTTACATACGTTAAAATACGAGTCAATACAATTAAGTAAAGGTGAGCATAAAGGTTTTGTAATACTAGCATAACAGAGAAACCGTTCGCGAGGTAATCTAACTACATATCATGATACACTGAAACATTTCACACAGATTAACATAGGCTTATTTCTCATGCTAACTACCCTGAGAAGGCTTGCGCGTCCATCCTAACTAGACCCCGTCGGGTGTTAGCCAAACTATAGTACCATACTAGCTAAGGAGGCAAGTTAACGAAAATAAGTCCTAGTCACATGTTTCTAGTATCACGTATTGAGCATACATAATCAGATTATTCGCGTGTGATAAATAGTTTGATTTGTGATGTGATTTTGATAATGGAACTTATGTAACACCCAAAAAGTGCATTAAGGCGAAAATGGGTCAAGTTACTCAATGTGGGTGCGTTTAGGTAAGAGTTTGGGATCTGAGAGGAGTTGAGAAGAGCGCGCATCAACCTGTAAACGAACAGAAGTGCATTAGTCTTCCGAAAAAACCAAATGGTGAAATTGGAGTTGAGCAGTAGCCAAGTTCGGCCGAACTTGTATGTAAACGTACAAGTTCGAGCGAACTTGCATGGTTTTAGTGAGTTTTGAGCAAACTTCGGTCGAACTTGGTAAGATTCCTAGGAATCTTGTCAAGTTAGGGCGAACTTGTAAGGAGATCTTTCTGAGATTACAAGTTCGGGCGAACTTGCTTAGTTTCTTAGGAGCTGCAAGAAAAAATTGGTGAAAATGACCCAAGTTTGGTCGAACTTGACCCATTTCGATACAAGTTAAGTCGAACTTGACCTGGTGAATTGGTGATTCTTGAGTGAACTTGATGGTTTCGGGTCCAAATCTTTCGTTTTCGCGTCCTTTGCTGAGGAAAATCAAGTGTTCATCCCTCCAACCATGTGCTACTGAGCAAACTTAGGTCGGAGAGGTCTTTTAGAGCTGTTTTAGCCGTTTTACAAAAGCGTGGGCTAATCCAGGCGAACTCGCGGTTCCTTCGGATTAGTCGGCTTGTGTAAACCAACATAAACATCCTTGTGCTTCCAGATCTGGGATCTTGAATGATAAATGCTTCGTTTCATATCAGAAAATGAACAAAACATCATCAAAAGTTCGTATTTTGAGTAAAAATCAAGGTTTAAAAGGTTTTACTCAGATCTAAACATAGATCTGAGTGAAAAACAAAGTTTTATGGAAAAAGATGAAGATTTTCGTAAACAGAAGAGATTTGATGAAAACGAAGGCAATGCCTTGTGCCAAAATCGTTGTAAACCTTTGTGAAACGTTGATTAACATCGTTGCAGTGAAATCGGGTTGATTCTTACTTAGAAAACAGAGGGTTTTGGGTTTCGGGAGCTTCGGGCGAACATGCAGCAAGTTCAAATGAGAGAACAGAGTTGGGTATTTATATGGAGAAGGCAAAAGTGAGGGCTGGTGGAGTCAAGTTCGGCCGAACTTGTACAAAAGTGTACAAGTTCGCGCGAACTTGTAGGTTATTGAGAGAAAGAGAGCCAAGTTCGACCAACGTGACCTCCCTGAGGTGAGGTTCGAGCAAACTTGAGGTTTAGGAAAATTAACTGGGCCAGTCAAGTTCGCCGAACTTGGTAACACCAAGTTCGAGCGAACTTGACCCAAGAGTTGGGTTTTCTTCGTTTATTTCGCGTTAAGGGTCGTTTGGCGATTCGGTTCTATTAGTTAGGTAAATTAAGCGTTAAATTAAAGCGTTAAGCGTCATAATTGATATAACAGTGCGATTTAGCGATTCGAGGGTACGAGAGCGATGCGATAGCAATTTAACCATAACCAAACACACACATAACAAGTAAATAACATATAAACACGTAAACTAATATTACCACACAATTCTAATAAACCAAATAAGTAATTGCGTTGCGGTTGCGATGAGATAGCGATGGGATAGCGATGAGACATGTAATGCGATTTAACAAGCGATTAGAGCGATATAATATACAAAACCATAACTAATTAACATAAACTTTTCTTATAAATCGAATCTCGGAATTACAACGGATAGATACAAAGGTAAAACAAAGAAAAAAGATAACCACGAATTCTCGAGTTGTTACAGTCTCCCCTACTTTACGAATTTCGTCCCGAAATTAAGCAGTGACCGTAATAAAGAGATGCGGGGTATTTGGCCTTCATATCATTTTCTAATTTCCAAGTGAACTCAGCGCCCGTTTGCCTTCCCATCGGACCTTCACGATAGGGATGCGAGAGCGTCTGAGCTTCTTGGTCTCTCGGTCCATGATTTCCACAGGCTTTTCCAGAAATGGAGAGTCTCGTTGATCTGCAGATCTTCGAGAGGTACATGGAGATTCTCTTCGGCTAGGCATTTCTTGAGGTTAGACACGTGGAAAGTGAGATGAACGTTATTAAGTTCCGTCGGTAGTTCGAGTCGGTAGGCCACTTTCCCAATTCTTTCCAGAATCTGAGAGGGGCCAACGTATCGTGGCGCTAGCTTTCCTTTCTTTCCGAAGCGGACCACTCCCTTCCAAGGTGCAACCTTTAGGAGAACGTGATCTCCCACTTCGAACTGCAGGGGCTTGCGGCATTTATCGGCGTAACTCTTTTACGACTCCGATCTTTCAAGAGATTGTCCTGATCTGGAGGATCTTGTCCGTCGTTTCTTGAATTAACTCGGGACCGGTGATTTGTGCTTCTCCAATCTCGTAAAGTGCCTCAAAAGGAGCCATTTGAATGCTGGTATGATAACTATTATTGTACGAGAATTCGGTTAAAGGTAAATGAGTATCCTAGTTACCACCGAAATCTATGATGCACGCACGAAGCATGTCTTCGAGGGTGCGATTCGTGCGCTCAGTCTGACCATAGGTTTGAGGGTGAAAAGCGGTACTGAGATTGAGAGCGGATTGAAAGGTCTCCCAGAGACGCGAGGTAAAGCGACAGTCGCGGTCAGAGATGATGTCACGAGGCGTCCGTGTCGAAAATGACTTCGTCTGTATAGATTCAGGCTAACCGTTCGACCTTAAGTCTTCTCGTATAGAAATAACGTGCGCGGATTTGGTAAGACGATCAACGATAACCAAAATGCTATCGTGACCAGAGGATGTACGGGGAAGTTTCGTAATAAAGTCCATAGCTATGCTCTCCCACTTCCACATCGGGATTTCGGGTTGTTCGAGTAAACCAGAGAGCCTTTGATGTTCGTCTTTAACCTTCAAGCAGGTTAAGCACTTTGAGACGTAAACGACGATATCCTTTTTCATGCCCGACCACCAGTACTTAGGACGAAGGTCCTGGTACATCTTGTCGGCACCGGGGTGAATGGAATATCGAGATTTGTGAGCTTCGGTCATTAACAACTCACGAAGATTATCACGGGTAGGAATCCAAATAGATGGAGATAGTAACAAATACCATTAGGCTTAGCTACGAGTTGAGTTTCGGCACCACATTTCATTTCTTCCTCCAAAGTATTTTCGTTAAAACAAGCAAATTAAGCTTCGCGAATCAAAATTTCAAAGTTATTCAAAGCTTGAGAGTCACGAACACTATACACATAGCTTCGTCGACTTAGAGCATTGGTGACGACGTTTGCTTTGCCGGGGTGGTAGCGTATCTCACAGTCATAATTTGAGAAGTTCAACCCATCGGCGTTGGCGCATGTTCAGTTCTTTTTTATTAAAGATATGTTGCAAGCTCTTATAGTCGGTGAAGATCGTACACTTGGTACCGTAAAGGTAGTGTCTTCATAACTTCAATGCAAAGACAACTGCACCGAGTTCGAGAACGTGGGTGTGTAATTCTTCTCGTGGATCTTGAGTTGTCGAGATGCGTACGCGATAACCTTGTCTCGTTGCATGAGAACACAACGAAGACCAAGGTTTGAGGCATCGCAATAAACAACGAAATCGTCTTTTTCGTCGGGTAAAGCGAGAACGGGAGCGTTGCATAGCATACGCTTGAGTGTTTGAAAGGCTTCCTCTTGCTTGGAATCCCAAATGAATGGTTTATCTTTATGAGTTAAAGCGGTAAGCGGAATGACGATTTTCGAGAAGTCGACGATGAATCGACGGTAGTAACCCGCCAATCCAAGAAATGAACGGATTTCGGAAGCATTCTTCGGTGTAATCCAACTTTTGACGGCTTCGATCTTTGCAGGGTCGACGTGAATTCCTTGACTATTAACGATGTGGCCGAGAAATTGGACTTCTTCGAGCCATAATTCACACTTTGAGAATTTAGCATAAAGGCGATTTCCTTGAAGAAGTTCGAGGCCTAAACGAAGATGGCGCGCATGTTCGTCTCTCGACTTTGAATAGATAAGAATGGCATCGATAAACACAATGACGAAACGATCTAGAAAGGCTTTACGCACACGGTTCTTCAAATCCATGAAGATCGCGGGTGCATTCGTAAGACCAAAAGGCATGACCACGAATTCGAAATGGCCATTGCGAGTGCGAAAGGCGGTTTTCGGAATGTCTTCTTCCAACACGCGTAACTGATGATAACCGGAACGAAGATCGATCTTAGAAAAACAAGTAGCACCTTGAAGCTGATCAAATAGGTCGTCGATACAAGGAAGAGGATAGCGGTTCTTTATCGTGAGTTTGTTAAGTTCACGATAATCGATGCACATTCGGAACGATCCATCCTTCTTTTCACGAAAAGGACATGCGCGCCCCATGGTGAAGTGCTGGAGCGTATGAAGCCTTTATCAAGAAGCTCTTGAAGTTGGCTTGATAGCTCACGCACTTTGGATGGTGCGAGGCGATAAGGAGCTTTAGCAACGGTAGTTGCTCCGGGAACTAAATCGATATGGAATTCAACATCTCGAGTAGGGGTTAAACTAGGTAAATCGTCGGGAAAGACTTTAGGAAATTCACAAACAACGGGAACATCTTTATAAGACTTCTTTTCTTTCTCCGGGTTCACAATGTGGGCGAGGAAGGCAACACATCGCTTTTGCAAGCATTTGTGTGCTCGAGTACATGACAAAAGCATCAACTTCTTTGAGGTAGTTTAACCATAGACATGAAGTTGATCACCGTTTGGAAGAGGGAAGCGAATCATCTTATCGAAGCAAACAACTTCAGCATGATTTTCGCGAAGAAAATCCATGCCTACTATGATATCGAAGCTACCTAACTGCATAGGTATGAGATTGATCGAGAAGATGTGGTTGTTGAGATCGAGATTACAACCACGTAAAATGGAGCTAACGGTAACGGTTCTTCCGGTGGCGACTTCCACATCGAAAGTCTTTGGGAGTTTAGCGCGTTTACATTTTAAAACCTTTTCGAATTCTAACGATACAAAACAGTTATCGGCACCAGTATCAAATAAACATGAAGCATAAATACCATTAACGAGAAACGTACCATTGACAACATTGTTGTCATTCTGGGCCTGACGGTGGTTCAAGTTGAAAGCCCTTCCACGCGCAGCTTCTTGTTGCTGCTGGGGCTGCGGTGGTGGCTACTGCTGAAGCTGCTATTGCTGCGGCTCTTGTTTCATCGTACGGTTTGGGCAGACGTTTTCAAAGTGGTTCGGATCACCACACACATAGCACACGCATGTCTTTGGAGCTTGCTGCTGATTGGCCTGGGGTGGAGCTGGTAAAACTGGTGCTGCTGGAGCCTGAGGAGCTGGCTGACGCGGACCGGTACGGCAACTCACAGTAAAGTGACCGTAGATATTGCAGTTTGTGCAAAAGCGGCAGTTTCCACCCACCACATGATGGTAAGTGCACTTAGGGCACAACGGGTGAGGTCCGGTATACGTACGCTTAGATGGAGGTGCGTTCGGAGCGGCTGACTGAAGCGGCTGAGGGTTTGTTGGTGCGGCGAGGGCAAAGTTCTTGCTCGGGTTTCCTCTTTTGTGTAACATTTGTCAAAAAACGGGTTTTCCAAACCCGCTTCGTTTGTGATCGGATATCAAGTTATAAAAATTTTGTTGTGTATTTATGACTTATTATAATTTTAAACGATACATAATTAATAAACAAATTTGAATTTATAAGCTATAAATGTTAAAAAATAAAAATAAAATAAATAAAAAGAAAAACAGGCTGCCGGGATTCGAACCCGGGTCAGCCGGGAAGCCTAGCAACTTAACTCACACACATCCAACCACTCCGCCACTTGATGTCTTTGTGAAATCTAGGAAACAATTAAAACATATGTACAACCGTGAATCAACCTGTTGCGCCAAAACTGAAACCGATATCGGCTTCCAACCGTCCAAGACGTTTGAGTGATCGCGGATTCCTGAAAATAACCTATAAACCGACATTCTTAATCAATTCAGTCTTGAATGAACATGAATTCATGTGATGTTCGGTTTTTATAACCGAAAACATTCACTTCTTGAATTACCTCAACAAAATCATCATCTCGCGACTCAGTAACATTCACAGACCCTCTAATTTCACTTTACTCAAATTTCTGATCGTCGGAATCGCTTTTTGAACTCGCCGGACTTTCGCCGGAAAACCGTGTCTTCCATCAAAACGGTAAGTTTCTCAATTCTTCCATCTTCTATCAGTTGTTAGGCTTTTGCTAACTCAAACCCTTCAATCAGAATCAGTTCCAGGCGACGATATCGGATAATCAACACTCGCCGGAAAACTTCTGAAAATTACTAGATTTCGCTGTGAAACGGTATAATCATTCAAACCTTCTGATAACTCTTGCTTAGTCAATCAATTTTACAACTAGTTAATCAAAAACTGTTAATTGGTCCGCTCAGACGGAGTTCATAAAAACAGAGCCGACGACTTTGCCGGAGTTCTGAGAAAAATCGTCATTCCGGTATGTTCTTTCCCAAAACCTTTCCTATCCGTTACATTTTAATCATTCATACGCCTGTTAATCGAATTAAGCAAGAAACAGTTGATTAATCGTTGTCTGTGTTCTTGAGCGAAGAAGACGAAGTCGATTATGATTATAAGATTAATTAAAATCAGTATAATAAACGGGTTAGACACACAGTCCAGCGGTGGACTGTGTGCAAACAATAAACATACGTCTCGAGTTCGATCCCTATCACGACCCTATTCTCGGAAATAAAAATGTTTTTTTAAGAACCGAACCGGGTTAACTCACTGAAGATGTTAAGTATAATAAAAATCAGTATATTAACCAGGTTAGACACACAGTCCAGCGGTGGACTGTGTGCAACACTAAACCACAGGTCCCGGATTCGAGACCTGTTACGCACGCCGGTTCGATGATTAAAATCCTTTTTAAAAATAAATGAATTTTGAACAAATTAAAACAGTATATAAATATAATTAAAAACAGAAATATTTCGAGTTAGACACGTAGCTCAGTTGGTAGAGCTGCGTGCACGCGTACGGGAGGTCACGAGTTCGAACCTCACTCAGTGCAAACATTATAAACGACCGAACCGGTCAACAAGTCAAAGTCAAAAAGTCAACGGTCAACCCAAAAAGTCAACATATTTTTTTATGTTTTTATTTATTTATTTAATTCAAAAATCAATTAAAAATACTTAAAAATAATGTTTTTAAAATTAGAAAATAGCCTTAAACTCACAAAAATATATCTAAAAATCCTATTAAAAATTATTAATAAAATCCACTCATTTACCATACCTTTCGTTATTATTTAGGTTAGTTAATCCTCGTCGATCAACCCTCTAAACTCGTGCGCATTCATCATCTTCAACCGAACGCACCCAATGTGAGTGAATCTCTATAAATTCCCCGTTTTAATCACGTTTTTGGGGTGTATCATGTGTCTTATTATTTATTACATTTAAACTATTGTGCATCCATCATATTCATGATCAAATGTGTATTCAATATGTATCAACTGTTTGTGTGGTTAATGTTTAGATTAAATTTATCATTTTCAGT
Organism: Scalesia atractyloides; assembly: GCA_947069175.1. Classification (NCBI taxonomy): domain Eukaryota; kingdom Viridiplantae; phylum Streptophyta; class Magnoliopsida; order Asterales; family Asteraceae; genus Scalesia; species Scalesia atractyloides. The sequence goes on from CAMTDV010000006.1 coordinate 27,627,408, forward strand.
ACATACATTATCATAGGCCGCCGCTCCCCATTACATATGAGCGTTGAGCTGTTCCCCATTACATATGAGCGTGAACGAGGCGTTGCCAACATACGATCAGCTCCGTTTGATTGAGCCTTGATCGCATAGACATTTATCATAGGCCGTCCGTTCCCCATTACCTATGAGCGTGAACGTGACGTTGCCAACATATACAGTATCATTCGTGTTATATATTCATGCAAGTTGGTTTGTTATTGTATGTTATTGTTTGTTATTGTTATTGTTATTGTATGATTATTTACGTTTGCTCACATATGATTATCGCACAATTTTCCATAATAAATATAACAAGAGATCAATAATAAATGTTTTCTAACAAGGTTCACTCGCCAACTTATGTTGACCCAAAAACCCTCATTTTTACACATGATACAGGTGATCCAGCTGCAGCAAGAAACATATAGGATGGCTTAGAAGAATAAACCGGTTTAGACTTTGGATTGTTTAGTTGACTATCTTTCTTTGTAATTGTATGAACATGTTTGGAATATTGAGGATGAAATTTTGAATTTAATAAATATGAAACATATTAGTAAATATCATGAGCTTTGGTGATAACCAAATTATGCCCCGACTCTTATTCCGCTGCGGGTCGGGGTGTGACAGATTGGTATCAGAGCCATGACTATAGTGATATAGGATAGGTTATTAGACCATTAGAGCCTATACTATAGTTGATTAGAATTTTTAAAAAATTTTGTGTGTTACATGCAAAATTCATGATGTTTATATGTTTTATGTTTAATGTTACATTCAATGTTATGCAAGCATGTTCATAAGTACATATTATTATACAATGCCTATCATGAATCATATTCTCATAACATATCATATCCATGAAAGCACACACCACATTATTTCCATGATTTTTTTTTGCAATGATTTTTGTATTTTCAAATCACATCAAAGTGAGTTCTCATGACGGGCATGTAGTAACTGGAAGGGTACAAGTACCGGTAGTCGGAACGTCCTGTCTAGGCTTGGCATTCGTATAAATCCAAAATAAAGGACCAGTTTGCCTACCTGGGGACTAACGATGAGAGTACGAAGGACCTATTAGGCCAAAGCATGCTATACCAAACGTCGTGTGAGCTAACCCCACTTTGAGTTGTCATTGTGTCTACACCTGGACACCTTCCGACCATACATCTCGTAAACATATTTCATGGTTTTCATTCGGGTGATGCGAGTGTTAAACCGCCAATACCAATGTGAATCCTACTAAGCCAATAGCCATGGGGGCCCACATGACTATACAGGTGAAGGTATGGGGGACATTTGAGGCCCAACATGAGCAAACCCAAGACATCCTATGGATGTAGTTGCATTATTGATGTTTATGTTATTTTTATTTTTTAAGACATATGACACCTAAAAAGACTCCATAAACTCACAATCTTCTTATGTATATTCCTGTAGATGTCGGCTAGGCAACAACGAGGGGGTAGAAGATCAGGAAGGTCAAACGAACGCTTGGCCACCCAAATCGCAAAACAAATGGCCGCGGTGCTTCCTGATATTGTAGTTCAAGTCCAACAAGCTCTCGCCGCAAATCCCAACAATCCTCCCCAGCAAGAAGACCAGAATATCGGCAACCCTCTTTCCAAAAAGTGCTCATATAAACATTTCAAGTCTTGCGATCCTCCGAAATTTGAAGGGACCGAAGGTGTCACTGCTCTCCTCCACTGGTTTGAGGAAATGGAAAACACCTTCCTCAACTGCGATTGTCCCGAGGATCGCAAGGTACGTTACGCAACCGGGAGGCTATTTGGGGTAGCTCTTACCTGGTGGAATACTGAAAAGGGTAAGAGAGGAATCGAAGATGCAATGGCCTTAACGTGGGAGGAGTTAAGAGAAATCATGACGAGACGCTTCTGTCCTAGAAGCGAGATCAAAAAGTTAGAGGATGAATTTCATTCGTTGAAGCAAAAGGAGGGAGATCATACTTCCTACAACAAGAGGTTTTTAGAGTTGAACCAAATGGTCCCTAACTTGTTCACCCCAGTTTACCGCTTAGTCGAACATTATATTCGAGGCCTTCCCTCGATAATTCAAGACTCAGTTCTCAGCACTTCGCCTGCAACACTTGAAGCTGCTATGGAACTAGCTACCGAGCTTACCGAGAATCGAATTCGCAACGGTAAATTTAAAGATGAGAAAAAGAAAGCCCCCGTTGAGGGCCAAACTTCAAACCATTCCACCTCCTCCTCAAAGTTTGCTAACAAGAGGAAACGAAACACCAGAAACTTTGCTGTCACACAAACAAATTTCCCTATCCCTGCTGCACCCATTACCCAAGTTGCCCCCTCACCTGCACCATATAAAAGGCCATACTCCGGCCCATACCCAAAATGCAACCGTTGCCAATACCATCACTTTCCTGATCATCCCTGCCAACATTGTACCGGCTGTGGTCGCGCGGGTCACACCATTCAAACCTGTCGCATACCTCAGCGAACGAACTGCCACCAGCCCTCAACCCAAACCCACCATCAGATAGTGGGTCAAGCCCAACAACCTCTACTACTACCACCTACCCAACATGTAGCCCAATCCTACTACCAACCCAACTATCCCATGGTGCAACCCATGCGGGCTTGTTACAATTGTGGAGACCCAAACCACTTTAGAAACACTTGTCCACGCTTGGTGAACATTATACATGCTCAAGCTCAAGAAAATCCGGTGAATCAAGCTAACCAAGCTCCTCCACCTGCTAGAGGAAGAGCTTTCAACATCAACGCTAACCAAGCTAGGGCTGACAACAATGTGGTTAACGGTACGTTTCTCATCAATGGTAGTTATGCATCCATGTTATTTGATACTGGCACGGATAAAAGTTTTGTGTCCTTAGAATTTGAACCCATCCTCAACCAAACTCGTGATAAACTCATGGAATCCATAACAGTAGAAGTTGCTGACGGAAAACCGGTCTCATTAAACTCTATTATACGCAATTGTACTCTCACCTTAAACGATCACGATTTTCCAGTTGACCTCATTCCTATGAAGTTGGGAAGCTTTGACATTATAATTGGTATGGACTGGCTCAGCCAACATCATGCTGAAGTTGTATGCCGCGAAAAGTTTATACGCATTCCTCTTACAAACGGTCAGACTCTACGAATCTTTGGAGAAACCCCATCGAAAGGGCTCAAATTAATGTCCTGTCTTCAAGCCCGAAAATATCTCCGCAAGAATTATGTCGCATTTCTAACTCAGGTCGTCAAAAAGGGAATCAAGGAGAAGAAACTTGAAGACATCCCAGTAGTAAAAGATTTTCCGCAAGTTTTTCCTGACGACATTTCAGGACTTCCTCCCGTGAGAGAAGTCGAATTCCGCATTGATCTTATACCTGGAGCTACACCAGCTGCAAAATCTCCTTATAGGTTAGCCCTATCCGAAATGCAAGAGCTAGCCAGTCAATTGCAAGAACTGACTGACAAAGGATTCATACGTCCTAGCTCATCGCCTTGGGGTGCACCTGTCCTTTTTGTGAAGAAGAAAGATGGAACGTTTCGCATGTGCATCGACTACAGAGAACTCAACAAGTTAACGGTCAAGAACCGCTACCCATTACCTCGCATTGATGATCTTCTTGACCAACTTCAAGGCGCCAGCTGTTTTTCAAAAATCGACCTTCGTTCTAGTTATCATCAACTCAGAGTACAAGAAGAACACGTCCCAAAGACCGCCTTCCGAACTCGTTATGGTCATTATGAATTCATGGTCATGCCATTTGGTCTAACCAACGCTCCAGTTGTCTTCATGGATCTAATGAACAGAGTCTGCAAACCCTATCTTGATCGCTTTGTTATAGTCTTCATCGACGACATTCTCATCTACTCAAAGTCTAAGTCTGATCATGAACGACACCTTCGACTCATCCGTACACTCTTAGAGAATGAAAAGCTCTACGCCAAATTCTCCAAATGCGAATTCTGGTTAAAAGAGGTGCAATTCCTTGGACATGTCGTCAATGACAAGGGAATACATGTCGACCCCTCAAAGATCAAAGCGGTACAAGAATGGCAAGCACCACGTACACCTACCGAAGTAAGATCATTTCTTGGTTTGGCTGGTTATTATCGCCGTTTCATTGAAAATTTCTCTCGTATTGCTGTACCACTCACGGCTTTAACTCATAAAGGAAAACCCATCATATGGGGACCCAAACAAGAAGAAGCCTTCCAAACCCTTAAACAAAAACTCTGTGACGCACCTATTCTCACTCTTCCTGAAGGTTGTGATGACTTCGTGGTTTATTGCGACGCGTCAGGGCAAGGACTAGGCTGTGTTCTAATGCAAAGAGGAAAGGTGATAGCTTATGCTTCTAGACAACTCAAAACTCATGAGAAGAACTACACCACCCACGACCTAGAACTTGGAGCCGTTGTGTTCGCTCTTAAGATATGGAGACATTATCTTTACGGTACTAAGTGTGAAATATACACTGACCACAAGAGTCTTCAACATATCTTCAACCAAAAGGAGTTAAACATGAGGCATCGAAGATGGGTCGAACTTCTTAATGACTACGATTTTGAAATTCGGTATCATCCTGGCAAGGCAAATGTGGTGGCCGATGCACTCAGTCGAAAGGGTTATGTGAACTCCATTCGTCTTCTATGTTCGCAAATCATAACCGACATCAAAGATCAAATTCGAGAAGCCCAACATGTTTCAGTAACGGAAGGCGATGTACGAAAGGAGCTGTCCTGTGGAGCTGAACTTAAAATTGAAACTAAATCCGACGGTATTCTTTACTATCTAGATCGCATATGGATTCCTGACCACAACAGCCTTCGTGAATTCCTTATGAATGAGGCACACAAAACACGATACTCTATACACCCAGGAGCCGACAAGATGTATCAAGACCTTCGATACACCTACTGGTGGCCTGGAATGAAAAAGGATATTGCTGTTTTTGTTTCCAAGTGCCTTACATGTTCCAAGGTAAAAGCTGAACTTCAAAGACCCTCAGGACTTCTGGTCCAACCTGAAATATCTGTATGGAAGTGGGAAAACATAACCATGGACTTCATCACCGGGTTACCTCGCACTTCTGGTGGGTATGACACTATATGGGTAATCATTGATCGTCTTACAAAATCAGCTCACTTCATTCCGATCCGCGAAGATTTCAAGAATGAGAAGTTAGCTCGTATTTACATCAGCGAAATCGTAAGCCGTCATGGTGTACCGTTAAGCATTATTTCAGATCGTGATGGTCGTTTCACTTCACGAACATGGCAAGCCGTACAAGCCGCTTTGGGTACACGATTAGACCTCAGTACCGCTTATCATCCTCAAACTGATGGACAATCTGAACGCACCATTCAAACTCTTGAAGATATGCTTCGAGCATGTGTCATAGACTTCAAGGGAAATTGGGACGCTCATCTGCCATTAGTTGAATTTTCGTACAACAACAGCTATCATTCAAGTATCGGCATGGCACCTTTCGAAGCGTTATATGGTCGTAAGTGCCGATCTCCAGTATGTTGGCACGAAATTGGGGAAGCTCAAATCACCAGTCCAGAATTGATTCAAGAAACCACAGACAAGATCCATCAAATTCGAAACAATCTTCTAGCGGCTCAAAGTCGTCAAAAGAGTTATGCAGATAAACGACGAAAGCCTTTGGAGTTTAACATTGGTGATCATGTACTTTTAAAAGTATCACCGTGGAAGGGAGTAGTTCGTTTTGGCCAGAAGGGCAAGCTAGCACCACGCTACGTAGGACCTTTCAAGATACTCGAAAGAGTAGGACCTGTAGCATACAAGCTTGATCTACCAGAAGAACTCAACAGAATTCACCCCACATTCCACGTATCAAACTTGAAGAAGTGCCTCTCCGATGAAAACCTCCATATTCCCCTGGAAGATATTCAGATCAATGAATCTATGCATTTCATTGAAAGACCAGTAGAGATCATGGACTTCGGAGAAAAACATTTAAGACGGAGTCGTATTCCAATAGTTAGGGTACGCTGGGAGTAGAAACGGGGACCTGAGTTTACTTGGAAACGTGAAGACTCAATGCGCGAAAAATACCCGCATCTTTTTCCTGTTACCACTACTACTTAAATTTCGGGACGAAATTTCTAAAAGTAGGGGATACTGTGACATTTGTCAAAAAACGGGTTTTCCAAACCCGCTTCGTTTCTAATCGGATATCAAGTTATAAAAAATTCGTTGCGTAATTATGACTTATTATAATTTTAAACGATACATAATTAATAAACAAATTTGAATTTATAAGCTATAAATGTTAAAAAATAAAAATAAAATAAATAAAAAGAAAAACAGGCTGCCGGGATTCGAACCCGGTTCAGCCGGGAAGCCTAGCAACTTAACTCACACACATCCAACCACTCCGCCACTTGATGTCTTTGTGAAATATAGGAAACAATTAAAACATATGTACAACCGTGAATCAACCTGTTGCGCCAAACTGAAACCGATATCGGCTTCCAACCGTCCAAGACGTTTGAGTGATCGCGGATTCCTGAAAATAACCGATAAACCGACATTCTTAATCAATTCAGTCTTGAATGAACTTGAATTCATGTGATGTTCGGTTTTTATAACCGAAAACATTCACTTCTTGAATTACTTCAACAAAATCATCATCTCGTGACTCAGTAACATTCACAGAACCTCTAATTTCACTTTTACTCAAATTTCTGATCGTCGGAATCGCTTTTTGAACTCGCCGGACTTTCGCCGGAAAACCGTGTCTTCTATCAAAACGGTAAGTTTCTCAATTCTTCCATCTTCTATCAGTTGTTAGGCTTTTGCTAACTCAAACCCTTCAATCAGAATCAGTTCCAGGCGACGATATCGGATAATCAACACTCGCCGGAAAACTTCTGAAAATTCCTAGATTTCGCTGTGAAACGGTATAATCATTCAAACCTTCTGATAACTCTTGCTTAGTCAATCAATTTTACAACTAGTTAATCAAAAACTGTTAATTGGTCCGCTCAGACGGAGTTCATAAAAACAGAGCCGACGACTTTGCCGGAGTTCTGAGAAAAATCGTCATTCCGGTATGTTCTTTCCCAAAACCTTTCCTATCCGTTACATTTTAATCATTCATACGCCTGTTAATCGAATTAAGCAAGAAACAGTTGATTAATCGTTGTCTGTGTTCTTGAGCGAAGAAGACGAAGTCGATTATGATTATAAGATTAATTAAAATCAGTATAATAAAAGGGTAAGACACACAGTCCAGCGGTGGACTGTGTGCAAACAATAAAAATACGTCTTGAGTTCGATCCCTATCACGACCCTATTCTCGGAAATAAAAATGTTTTTTTAAGAACCTAACCGGGTTAACTCACTGAAGATGTTAAGTATAATAAAAATCAGTATATTAACCAGGTTAGACACACAGTCCAGCGGTGGACTGTGTGCAACACTAAACCACAGGTCCCGGGTTCGAGACCTGTTACGCACGCCGGTTCGATGATTAAAATCCTTTTTAAAAATAAATGAATTTTGAACAAATTAAAACAGTATATAAATATAATTAAAAACAGAAATATTTTGAGTTAGACACGTAGCTCAGTTGGTAGAGCTGCGTGCACGCGTACGGGAGGTCACGAGTTAGAACCTCACTCAGTGCAAACATTATAAACTACCGAACCGGTCAACAAGTCAAAGTCAAAAAGTCAACGGTCAACCCAAAAAGTCAACATATTTTTTTATGTTTTTATTTATTTATTTAATTCAAAAATCAATTAAAAATACTTAAAAATAATGTTTTTAAAATTAGAAAATAGCCTTAAACTCACAAAAATATATCTAAAAATCCTATTAAAAATTATTAATAAAATCCACTCATTTACCATACCTTTCGTTATTATTTAGGTTAGTTAATCCTCGTCGATCAACCCTCTAAACTCGTGCGCATTCATCATCTTCAACCGAACGCACCCAATGTGAGTGAATCTCTTTAAATTCCTCGTTTTAATCACGTTTTTGGGGTGTATCATGTGTCTTATTATTTATTACATTTAAACTATTGTGCATCCATCATATTCATGATCAAATGTGTATTCAATATGTATCAACTGTTTGTGTGGTTAATGTTTAGATTAAATTTATCATTTTCAGTACATACATTATCATAGGCCGCCGCTCCCCATTACATATGAGCGTTGAGCTGTTCCCCATTACATATGAGCGTGAACGAGGCGTTGCCAACATACGATCAGCTCCGTTTGATTGAGCCTTGATCGCATAGACATTTATCATAGGCCGTCCGTTCCCCATTACCTATGAGCGTGAACGTGACGTTGCCAACATATACAGTATCATTCGTGTTATATATTCATGCAAGTTGGTTTGTTATTGTATGTTATTGTTTGTTATTGTTATTGTTATTGTATGATTATTTACGTTTGCTCACATATGATTATCGCACAATTTTCCATAATAAATATAACAAGAGATCAATAATAAATGTTTTCTAACAAGGTTCACTCGCCAACTTATGTTGACCCAAAAACCCCCATTTTTACACATGATACAGGTGATCCAGCTGCAGCAAGAAACATATAGGATGGCTTAGAAGAATAAACCGGTTTAGACTTTGGATTGTTTAGTTGACTATCTTTCTTTGTAATTGTATGAACATGTTTTGGAATATTGAGGATGAAATTTTGAATTTAATAAATATGAAAATATTAGTAAATATCATGAGCTTTGGTGATAACCCAATTATGCCCCGACTCTTATTCCGCTGCGGGTCGGGGTGAGACATTTTGTGTCCCTGACACTTTCCCTTCGGATTGCTGGATGGTTCAATAGCAGCTGTTGGTTCGACGATAGCTTGATTGGCAACTTTCGCATGGTTCTTGAAATAACCATCTTGAACTCGCTGATCATTGATCTCAGCAGCGAGCATGTAGGTTTCCTCGATAGTTGTAGTACGAGTAACTTTCACAAAGTTCGCGACACACTCGGGTAATCCTGACTTGGACAGATGATGCTCAAAATCTTAAGCCGAGCGGTAAATCCAGCATTGTCAGGGCCATCCTGTTTGATTCCCCAAAACTCATTCTCGAGCTTTTGTATTTCGTGCGGAGGATAGAACTCCTTCAACATCACTTCCTTGAGTTCCTCCTAAGATAGACTGTAGGCTTCATCATTACCACGCCTATTCCTTTCGGCGGTCCACCAGTCGAGAGCACGGGACTGGAAGACTCCGGTAGCGTTCACTGTGCGAAGGTCATCGGGCATCCACTTTGCCTAAAGGTGACCTTAATGGCGTCAAACCAATGGAACATAGCAGTCGGTCCATCGTTGCCCGTGAAAGCGAGAGGTGCACAGGCCTTGAAGTTTTTGAAACTGAACCGTGACTTGGGGTTTTCAGCTTTCGAGTCAACTGATGAGTTATTGCTCACAACGCGAATTTCTGAGACGATTTACGGGATGACCTTAGCCATTTCCTTGGCTACCATGGAGGCAATACGCTTGTCGGCGTTGCTGCACTGGAGGTTCCTTCGGGTGTGCGATCCCATTGAAGACATCTACACGAAGGATTTAGATTAGATGAGATTCGATTATAATAGAGTTATGTTTAAATGATTATTATTATTATTATTCATACAAGGCACAAAGTCACATAAGCACGTATCCACGTAAACACATAAACACGTAAGCACATAAACACGTAAGCACATAGGCACGTAAGCACATAATCACGTAATTACATAAGCATGTAAGCACATATTTTGCACGTATTCACTTCTAGTTAACCAACTTGCGTAGCGCGATATGAGATGCGAGATACAAGCGAGATGCGTAGGTGATATATAATAGCGAGATAAGCGAGATAATACCGCGTATGAGGCACACATGTCCTCATAGGCGTAAGCGGGTTAAATGATTAGTTTGGTTGGTGTATTAATTAGCGTTTTAGATTACGAGAGCAGTGCGAGTTGTGCATATATTCGATGGAGCGTAAATGCGATAAATCGATGATATGATAAATCATCAAAGCGAGAAATCGAAATAAGCAAAAATTCTCAAAATTTTAAACACATAAATGATAATAAACTCGATGAGGCATAAATCGACGATATAGGCTTAAATCGATTTTGGAGTGTCCGGGGTTTTGAGACGTTGACTATCCAAAGTGATTCGATCATCCTTTGACTTTGGACCCACGCTTTGGCCTAATAGATAGATGCTCTCATCGCAAGCGGCTAACGGCATTGTCCTTCCGGTTACTACGCGTTCCAAATCATCGGAATGACCGAGACTTTGGTGAGATTGAAAATCGATTTGCGGAATTAGTTACTAAGATGCGGGTATCACCCCTAACTTAGCAACTTTATTCCTAGATAGAAATGGAGATTTTCGTCGAGGTTTGGATGTCACTCCTAACTCAACGAAGGTATCTCGTGCCATAAAGTATGCGTGGAGTGAATGATCTCATCGAGAGTTCTTGGTTTCACACCTATTCTCGACTTGATCACTCGTTTTGTGTGATACGAGCGCTTCCAAGAGTGTTTTATTGTATTAGCCTTAGGAAAGGCACATTTAAGCATTTATGGCAAGTAGTTTAGCATTTAATTCAAAGATGGTCATCGGGTACTAAAACATGCTACTAGGTCGAACATGCAATTCTACCTATTATCCTAAGGTTATGGAGTTGCTCTAATACCAATTGTCACACCCCAACCGATAGCGAAATCATCGGGGTAGTGGCACTACTCGACCAGATTGTCTCGTGACAATTCCATAACAATCATTTAACAATATCATTCAAACATTAACGTCCCATAGCATTAACATGACATTTAAACAATCATTACAGAATCTAAGTTGTCCCACAAAAACAAGAAGGTTCGATATCCCCTAGATTTTATTACAACCGTTCTAAACAAAACTAAACAAAACGAACTAAACTACGCATGCAACATCCAAGGCATCCCAAGCTATAAATCCTCAACCTGTTACATACGTTAAAATACGAGTCAATACAATTAAGTAAAGGTGAGCATACAGGTTTTGTAATACTAGCATAATAGAGAAACCGTTCGCGAGGTAATCTAACTACATATCATGATACACCGAAACATTTCACACAGATTAACATAGGCTTATTTCTCATGCTAACTACCGTGAGAAGGCTTGCGCGTCCATCCTAACTAGACCTTGTCGGGTGTTAGCCAAACAATAGTACCATACTAGCTAAGGAGGCAAGTTAACGAAAATAAGTCCTGGTCACATGTTTCTAGTATCACGTATTGAGCATACATAATCAGATTATTCGTGTGTGATAAATAGTTTGATTTGTGATGTGATTTTGATAATGGAACTTATGTAACACCCAAAAATTGCATTAAGGCGAAAAATGGGTCAAGTATACTCACTGTGGGTGCGTTTAGGTAAGAGTTCGGGATCTGAGAGGAGTTGAGAAGAGCGCCAGATCAGCTTGTAAACGAACAGAAGTGCATCAGTCTTCCGAAAAAGCTGAAATGGTGAAATTGGAGTTGACAGTAGCCAAGTTCGTCCGAACTTGTATGTAAACATACAAGTTTGAGTGAACTTGCATGGTTTTGGTGAGTTTTGAGCCAAGTTCGGTCGAACTTGGTAAGATTCCTAGGAATCTTGTGTTCATCCCTCTAACCCTGTGCTACTGAGCAAACTTAGGTCGGAGAGTCTTTTAGAGCTGTTTTAGCCGTTTTACAAAAGCGTGGGCTAATCCGGGCTAACTCGGGGTTCGTTCGGATTAGTCCGGCTTGTGTAAACCAACATAAACTCCTTGTGCTTCCAGATCTGGGATCTTGAATGATAAATGCTTCGTTTCATATCAGAAAATGAACAAAACATCAACAAAAGTCCGTAGTTTGTGTAAAAATCAAGGTTTAAAAGGTTTTATTTAGATCTAAACATAGATCTGAGTGAAAAACAGAAGTTTTACGGAAAAAGAAGAAGATTTTCGTAAACAAAGAGATTTGATGAAAACGAAGGCAATGCCTTTGTGCCAAAACGTTGTTAAACGCGTTGCAGTGAAATCGGGTTGATTCTTACTTAGAAAACAGAGGGTTTTGGGTTTCGGGAGCTCCGGGCGAACTTGCAGCAAGTTCAAATGAGAGAACATAGTTGGGTATTTATAGGAGAAGGCAAAAGTGAGGGCTGGTGGAGTCAAGTTCGGCCAAACTTGTACAAAAGTGTACAAGTTCGCGCAGACTTGTAGGTTATTGAGAGAAAGAGAGCCAAGTTCGACCGAACTTGACCTCCCTGAGGTAGGTTCGAGCGAACTTGAGGTTTAGGAAAGATTAACTGGGCCAGTCAAGTTCGGCCGAACTTGGTAACACCAAGTTCGAGCGAACTTGACCCAAGAGTTGGGTTTTCTTCATTTATTTCGCGTTAAGGGTTGGCGATTCGGTTCGTATTCGTTAGTTATTAAGCGTTAAATTAAGCTAAGCGTTATAATTGATATAACAGTGTGATTTAGCGATTCGAGGGTGCGAGAGCAATGCGATAGCGATTGTAACCATAACCAAACACACACATAACACGTAAATAACATATAAACACGTAAACTAATATTAACACATAATTCCAATAATCCAAATAAGTAATTGCGTTGCGGTTGCGATGAGATAGCGATGGGATAGCGATGAGATATGAAATGCGATTTAACAAGCGATTAGATGCGATATAATATACTAAACCATAACTAATTAACATAAACTTTTCTTATAAATCGAATCTCGGAATTACAATGGATAGATACAACGGTAAAACAAAGAAAAAAGATAACAACGGATTTTCGAGTTTTACAAAAACCACTCGATGAAACAAGGCAAAATTTTTTGGTCAGCAAACTGGGAATGATAAATATAAGTGAGGAGGAAAACACAAAACCAACTTTGTCACAAACTGAGAAAAATGAAACACCTCAAAATGATCAGAAAGAGATAAAAAATCACGGAAAATCATCAGAAAATTAACAGTCACATCAGAAATTTTGATAGTTATCAGAATTTCTGATGAAATATCAGATCCACTAATAGCATATCAGAAATTCTGGTAGGTTCAGTCAGAATTTCGGTAAGAATAATTTCTGATGATCTATCAGAAATTATGATGACTTATTAGAATGTCTGGTAAATTACCACAAGAAAATATTCCTGGTACATATGAAAGGACTCATTTTTCATGCATAAAATGTCATTTAAAAAAATTATAAAACCCAACGAAATCCAAAGTATGTAAATATTTTTTTCTCTTTATTATTCTATAGGTTTATCACTTTAGAGTAGGGTGAGTGCGTCACTTGACCAAAAATCTGGGCAAAAATAATGCTAATGCTATATTTCTTAAGTCGCCATGCTTACTCAGCGTTACTAATAAAGAAAATTGAAGACACCTGTCATTTAATGATGACAGTTTCAATAAATAGCCGCCTAAAAATTAAAAGAAAAAGAAAATGTATCTCACATTACCCTAAATTTGAACCTGACACAATATCGGGTAATCAAAGGATACAAAAGAGAAGAATCTTCAAGTAGGTAAGGCCATTTATGGTAAAACTATAACTTCACTATAAATAACTACCACTTGGACCACCAAACTATCACTTTCAAACGCACTTCCTCCTCAGAAACCCTAAAGACACCCCATCAATATCCACCATGGCACAAATCAACCCTGATCACTTGCCCCTCAAATACTTCCCCACTCACAATATGAGGCTGCGAAGCACGCTTCGTGGGAATGCATGGGAGGACTGCTGGCACATCCTTAAACTCCTGGTGCAGCACAGCCCACTGGGTATGCTCTCACCGCATATGTCTGGATCTATCCAGACATTTTGCAGGAGTTCTTGACTCATGTTGAAGCAACCACAACCGAAAATGGTGTACCCTTCATCCGCAACATCGTCATGAACAAATACCCCATCACCTAGAGTGAATCCACGATATGGGGAGCTTTACATATCAACGATGATCATGGAGATACGGCTTACGATAAGGAAGTGTTGAATCAGACCTTTGAGAGGATGGGATACTTCACTGGGAACAGATAAAGAGGGATCTGCAAGTCAGGGTTCATAAAACCTTGGCAGTTCTTGGTGAACCAGATTTGTGTATGCTTCTCACTAAAGCATGCAAACTTCCATGAGTTTTCCTGCATAATCATGGAGGTAGTGCATGTTGTGGTGCATGAACTGCCGTACAACTACTCTCATTATCTAATGATAGATTTTCTTCACAACATGCACACCAACAAACCATTCCTTGTATATCCAAGATTTTTGATGAAAGTCATAAATCAACAAATAGGGTTTGGTGGCACACCAAATTGGTATTCAAGACTCGAGGTTGTTCTTCAAGAGAATATGCATAACCCTAGCCTGATGCCCACTAACCAGCACACCGGAACCGTCACACTCCTATGGACCTATGTTAAATACGTTCTTTAGTTTATTTTTGAGTGAATTGCAAATTTTGTCCTTTATTTTTATACTTCTTTTCAAGCGGTGTCCTTTGTCTTTAAAATCGACGAGTTTTATACTTTATGTTTTCAAATCTTGCACATTATGTCCTTTAAGCCTGACTCAGTTAATTTTTTCTGTTAAATCTGATCATGTGCCTTGCACATGAGGGCAATTTGTCATTTCATCCCTTAAGGACTAATTATGTAAAGCACAAATAACTTTTTTATTATAAAATAGTTTAGAAATAACTCTGTACTACTCCACCACCATCCATCCCTTTACCACCATCAACCACCACCCCACCCACTACCACCACCTGCCAAACCACCACTACCCCACCACCAACCACCCCTTTACGAAAAATTCACCGTTTAAAGACTTTGAGTTTTACTTTATTAACAATGGTTGTTTTAATTAAAACCATAGATAAACATCTCCATAGCCATTATAAATCAACAACTAAAAGCAGCTAAAGAACAAGCCCAACAGCCAACCAATTGTCCAAACATACATCTAAAACCCAGCAACAACACTTTATTCATAAAAAAATTGCTTTCCAATAACCAATGCAAAATTACTCAACAAACCCAAAAACATATAAAATTTATAGAAAGCTCACCTAATATCTCACATCAAAATTGAAATTGGTTCTCTGTTCACCACCAATACGCAACAAATGTTGGATTGATTTCATAAAATCAAAAAACAAAAGCTTAATGTTCAAGTCGAACAAAAATAGGTAATAGATAGTTAGGGATTTATGATACCATCACCACCACCACTCAAAACCATCTCAGTCAATATTTCAAGATCTAATAAGAAGAGAGATGTTAGGGTTTAAAGAGAGGGGAGATGCTCAGATATGGTGGTGGCTGGCGATTCTTCAAACACGTAGCACACTCCTTTCCGATTGCCGGTAGCACACCATGAATGATTGTTGGCGGTTCTTGGAGGTGGCCGCCATAGTAGATCAGTCTGGGGCGGTGATGAGCGGTGGAGGACAGTGGTGGTGTTGCTGATGTTGAGAGTGGTGGTTGGTGAAGGTTGTAGGTGGTGGTTGGTGGCGGTTGTTGGTGACAGTCGACAGAGTCAGAGTAAGGGGTGGAGAGAGAGACAGAGTTCTATGTAGTAATATATACTTATTTATATATTGTATATTAATTTTTTTAATTTAATTTTGTTTTATTCTTAATTTAAATATTATTTATATATATGGGTAAAAAGACTAAATTACCCTTGTGTAATCAAATTTAACAGAAAAAATTAACTGGGTTAGGCTTAAAGGACATAACGTACAAGATTTGATAACATAAAGTATAAAACTCGTCAATTTTAAAGACAAATGACACCGTCTGAAAAATGGTACAAAAATAAAGGACAAATTTGCAATTCACTCTTTATTTTTTTTTGTTTCTTTTGTCATGTTTTTGTAAATATTCTCGTGTGTGTGTGTGTGTATATATATATATGTATGGTTATTAAAAAAGGGTAAATTTAAGGATAAGAACGACTTTAAACAAAAATTCAGGCTTTCTAATAATTCCATCAGATTTTCTGATGATTTCTGATACATATCAGATTTTCTAATTAAAGTTTTTTTTGTACAATTCTAATAAAAATCCACAAGCTTCTTTTACCAGAAAAAGTTTTTAACCTTAAAGCATGAAAGCTCTTTGTTACATATCTTAAAAGGAAGCACAGGGGAATTAAAAAAAGGAAAAGATTTTTTTAAAGGGGGAAACAGCTGTGACAACAAAGCAATGTAAGTCTATCTATGAACACCACTCATTCCCTCTCATCTCAATATATATATATATATATATATATATGATGTGTTTCTGATAAAATTAGAATGGAAAAACAAAATTTTTGATATCTCAATGATTGTCAACAAAACAAAAGGGGGAATTGTCAGAAATTATGATAAATTCAACAGATTTTATGGTAAATTACCAAAAATTCTGATGATGTCACAAGAAGATTGTCAAGAAAGGTTGAAATGTGACAAAGAAGCAAAAAGAATTATAAGTGGACCAATCTATAAAAATTGGGACCCACTTGAAGAAGAAAAAGGTACAACTTGACCGTTAGTGTAAGCCAATCAAAATCTCTCATACATGATAAGGATCGAAGAATAATTCAGAGATATCTAAACACGTGAAGAAACGGATAATTGCATTAACTGATCATCATCCGAAGAAACCACCCACGACATCACATTATAATTAATCTCATTGATTAGTTATAATACACTCATTAAAAACCAACTTCCACGACTCTACCCATGTACTCCATAAATACTCAAACTCAAATCACCGAAACATACCTTCTTCTCTCTCAAACCCTAAAAACCACTCGAATCATCACAAAAACTCAACCGACATGGCTGCTCAAAAGGTAAACCCGAACCTGCAACCAATAGAACACTATGTTCCATTCATTGAAACTCAATATCACTTACCAAACAAGTCAAACAACCTAAAGATGAAATCAAACATTGAAGAATACAATGAAAAGTGCCAAGTTCTGATAGAGTTTCTAACCAAAAGTCCAATTTCACAAGCCTTAACCAAAACCAGAGAAGTACCGGAAGAAATTATTCAACAAGTGGTAAACACTCTGAAAGACTCAGATGAAACAGAGATTTCTGCACATGTTTGGGGAACCTAACCATCAGGTAAACTCGAGCAAAATTAGGGAGTTTTTGGGTTACCTGTATACAGAGGATATGTGATAATTCCAGCAAATGAAATTGGTGGAACAACTAATTCACCTCTTGAACTATAGGAAAAAGATTTCAAAGATTGCTGATTTCAAAAGAAAGGAATTACCTGCTTTCTGGCAAGTAATGATGGAAGTGTTGACCAAGTGTTTAACATCAAAGATAGGAGGAACAGATCAGATAAACCGAAGTGCTCTCACAATCATGTATAGGCTCATCACAGGATTTCAAATTGATTATGCTGCAGAGATATTTCAGTTGATGAGAAAACCAGTAATGACACACAACAAAAGGATGCAAACCCATTTACCCTTTCCTAGATTCTGGTCAATTCTTATTGCTCAGAGATTTGAAGAAGCAAATATGGAACTATCAGCATCAGAAAACGTATGGAGAACATCCATCATGAAGCCTTGGAACGCTAGAGGAGCATGGATAGCCCTCAAAGATCTACCACAGAGAACTCACCATACAGAGAAAAGTGTGAGCTTATCAGACAACAAAAGGTGAACCAACTAGAAGCACATGACAGCAGCTCACCTGTTGATGAAGATGAAGAATCTGCTGCCCAAGAAGATGAGGAGGCTGAAAATTCTGATGACCAATCCATCAGAAACTGACCAGAAAATATTCACCAGAAATAACAACTCCAATCTCAGAAAACAACATGTGAACAAACTCATCACTCTGTATATATACTGCTGAAAGCAAGGGTGACACAGATTCTGGTGATTCTGTGTGTGGTAGTTATAGGTTAAAAGCCAGAAAAATGCAAAATCTAGAAATCAGTAGTTCTATTGGTCCACTTTTCGAATCAGAAAATGAGGAGAAATTTGTGACAGCAACAGGTAGAGATCACTCTGGTGATCAAGGAAACCTTGATCAGAGAGAGGTGCATTTCTCAACAACTCACCAAGGATCATTCACTGAAATGATTCGAGGAAGTGAGGAAAATCCAGACTTGAATATGTTTCAAAGTTCTGGTAAAGGAATTCAAATTGTTCTCGGTGATCAATTTAATCCTTTCACAACTGTAGAAGGTGTGTCCTCTGCTGGTCAGTTAGAAGGAACATCTGTTGTTCCACCATTCTTACCTACACAACAAAAACAGATCTCACATATGGATGTTCAAGTTGTCACACCCCGACCCGCAGCGGAAAAGGTGATCGGGGCATAACTGGGTTATCATCAAAGCTCATGACATTTATTATATGTTTCATATTCATTAATACAATTTAATGGAAATTTACAATAAATGATACAACATGTTCTAACTATCAGTCTAAGCTTCTTGGTTCTCTTCTAAGGCATATCCTATGTTTTCCTTGCTTCAACCTGTCCACCTGTATCATGTGTAAAAAGGTTTTTGGATCAACATAATGTTGGCGAGTGAATCCTATGGAAAAACATTTGAACAGGTTTATCCAATTGATTATAAATAATGTGCATACCACATATGAGTAAATCTAGATGTAAATTTATTCACACAACACATAATATTGAATATTGAACACACAAACACCAAATGATTGTTTTGAGGCACGCGTTGTTCGACTCGTCTCCCACGAGGAACTGATGGGCCTAATGAATGAGTTTTGAGGCACGCGTTGTTCTTACAAACTGATGGGCCTAATGTATGAGTTTTGAGGTACGCGTTGTTCTTATGAACTGATGGGCCTAATGAATGAGTTTTGAGGCACGCGTTGTTCTTACGAACTGATGGGCCTAATGTATGAGTTTTGAGGCACGCGTTGTTCTCGTCTCCCACGAGGAACTGATGGGCCTAATGAATGAGTTTTGAGGCACGCGTTGTTCTTATGAACTGATGGGCCTAATGTATGAGTTTTGAGGCACGCGTTGTTCTCGTCTCCCACGAGGAACTGATGGGCCTAATGAATGAGTTTTAAGGCACGCGTTGTTCTCGTCTCCCACGAGGAACTGATGGGCCTAAATAATTTGCATACAACTTTGACAATGTGTAATACATCACAACCAATAATAGTTACATTCTAGTTTAGTTCATATAATGGTATAGCACAAATTTGCATAAGAGAATTAGTTTAAACGACACATGATACACCCCAAAACATGAATAAAAAGGGGAGTTTGTAAGAATTCACTCACATTGGGTGCGTTCGGTTGATGAGGTTGAATGCACGCGAAATGGTTTTAACCACGAGTGAAATTAACCTAGATAAATCGCATTATGGTTTGGTAAGTAAACGGATTTTATTAATCTATTTTAGTAGGATTGTTGGGTGTATTTTTGTGAGTTTGAGGCTATTTTCTAACCTTAAAAATGTTATTTTAAGTATTTTTAATTGATTTTTAATTAAAATAATTAAATAAAAATAATAAAAAAATATTTTATTTTTGCTACAGTTGACTTTTGACCGTTGACTTTGACTAACGTTGACCGGTTCGGAAGGCATATTATCGTGCGCTGGGTGAGGCTCGAACCCGAGACCTCCCGTACGCGTGCACGCAACTCTACCAACTGAGCTATGTGTCTAACCAGTCATATATCCGATTTTAATTATATATATATATATTAATTAGAGTTAAACAGAAATCCTTTTATTTTAAAAATGAATTAAATCACAAAACCGGTGCGCTCCACAGGTCTCGAACCCGGGACCTGTGGGTTAGCGGACACACACTCCACCGCTGGACTGTGTGTCTCACTTGGTTATAAACTCAGTTATTAATATATTTAACATATACTTAAGGCGACTCCGGTTCAGTTTGCTGAAAAAAGAATTTTTATCAAGGCGGCGTGTGTGAAACCGGAATCGAACTCGTGACCTTAGCGTTAAAAGTGCACATAGTCCACCGCTGGACTGTGTGTCTAACCCGGTAAATAACTTGATTTTAATTATACTTAACCATTACTGAAACGTCGTCTTCTTCACTGGTTTTTAACCGGAAGTGACGACTGACTGGTTCGAAAAGTTGATTCAAGATCCTTTAGTGTTTTATGATCAATTACAGTCGAGATAAAAGTAAAAAGGGAAGGAATTAGGCGTGAGAAGTACCGGCTGTTTCTCCTCTGTTTTCTGGCAGAACTCTGGTGGCAGCAAGTTCTTCCGGCGACGAGTCTCTTGCAGCAGAGAGTCTTCCGAAGGGTTACAAAGGTTGTGGGTGACTTCGGTAAAAGTTTAGGGGTTTCAGTAAGCTCAGAGATTACTGATACGGTTTTCCGGCGAAGTAATAAAAATTTCCGGCGAGTGAGTTTTCGCCGAGAAAAGGTGCGATTTAAGTGTGAAAGGTTTCTGGCGAGTTGAGGGTGTATTTATAGGGTAGTATTGAGATGAATGGGGCCTGAATTCGGTCTCAATTCGAAGTCAGCCGTTCTCCGGCGGTTACAGCTGATGTCGCGGGTTCATATGTCGGTTATAACCGTCGTAATAGTTAAGTCATCGGTTAAATTGGGCGAAAACGTAATTAAACGGCGAAGTCGTCGGGATTTCCGACGACTGCTAATTTGGGCGCAAATTACTGAATTTGATTACCGAACTTTAATATATGAATTAATTGATTCCTTTATTCATCAGAAAATCAAAGTGGCGGAGCGGTTGTTTGGCTGAGTGATAAGTCATTGTTGAGCCGGATACAGACCCGAGTTCGGAACCCGGCATGATTAAAACATTTTTATTTTGTTATTTTTATCAGTTTTTCAAAAACTAAATATATATCCCCGCATAATAATTGATTACGGATCGTTTAAAATTATTTTGGGCATTTAATTCGCAACGAAAAATTTTAACTGACTGTTCGGTTGATAAACGGAGCGGGTTTGGTAAATCCGTTTTTGACGGATGTTACACAAGTACTAGAAAATGTTGTCAAAGCTTGTACCAAGTCATCAATAGAAGAAAAACTAGATCAGATACTGAAGGAACTATCAGAACAAAAACCTGATATCAAAAACTTATCAGAAAATGTGCAGAGTATCAGAATTCAATCAGAAAATAATGCAAAGATTCTGGAGATGCTGCAGAAGCAAGACAGCAACAAGCTTGAAACAGAGATCAACAAGCTGGTCAAAGAAATGAGTGAGATCAAGAAATCTGTTGAAAACAGAGAATCATCATCCTCAGGCTCTATAAGGGAAGAGTTTGAATTTCTAAAAGCAAAAAACAACAGCATGGTAGATGTTCTAAACAAGTTGGAGAATGAATGGAAGTCTTTCAAAATACAAGCTCAGAAGGAATTTACTTTGGTGGATGAAGAAGAGAGGAAAAATATGAAAAGAGTAGAAGATGTTGTGATGAAACTCCAACAAAACATAGCCAAGATTACCGACTCTAGCAAGCAAAGTTTTCAAGAACATGTTCCATCAGAAACAACACATGTACCTGATACAGCTCAAGAACCCCAATCAGAAGGTGATGCAGTTCAAGAAATTCAACCAGAAAATATCCCTGATCAAGACCTTGAAGACAAACCACTTCTTTCCATAACGGGACCACCACCTACAATACCAAATAAAGACATGTTCAAAAGATTTACAGCAATCCCACCTCAAGTGCAAAAGTTAAGGGAATCATCAAGCACTCCACAAAGACCAGCTTCATCTGGAGAAACAATTTTCAGTCAAAGATTGAATGAATCAACAAAAAGAAAGTGGGAAAGCTCAGCTACATCATCAAAGAAGCCAAAGTAGAGTGTAAGAATAGGCCCAGATGGAGAATTGACTGAATGTTTCATTCAAGAAATTGATCAAGACATAATAATGTTCCCAGAATTCAATTTGCAACATAACTACTGGGTTGACACAAAAGATAAGCTTGAAAGACCTCTTAGTCATGCCAGTAGAAGAGTCAAAGAATTGATAATGAAAGATGGGAAATTTCTTCATAAACCACTAAAAAGTTCAATCAAAAGGTTCGTGAGTATCACCACAAAGAGTGAATGCGATCAGATGTTAGGAGCTCATCAACAGAACAGGTATCACCTACAAAGAGAAGACTTCAGTGAAGAAAAGTGCAGGATAGTTGTAACATCTGTCAAAAAACGGGTTTCCAAAACCCGCTTCGTTTATTAATCGAATACCCAGTTAAAATTTTTCGTTGTATATTTATCGCCCAAATTAATTCTAAACGATACATAATTAATAAATATATTAGAATTTAAAAACTAGAATTTAAAATTCCTAAGAAATACTGAATAAAAAAATAAATGGGATAGCCGGGTTTCGAACCCGGGTCTCCATCGAACCCACACGCAACACACACACATTGATTGGTTTTTATTCAAACAATTTAATTGATATATACAAACAAAGGTCAAACCTGCAATTCAAAAAGGGCGGAAACCAGTAACTGTCGAAAACACAATCAAGCTCAATTAACGTTTTCCTTATGATTAAACGAGTGTAACTGATGATAAACGTCGGTTATAACTGAAAAACCTTAAAGCCACTCATTCAAATCATCAAAAACCATAACCGTATGATTTTTGGAATTTGAAACCGAAATGCAATTAAAATCGAGTTATACTTTACTTCGATGTATTCACCATTTGAGCTCGCGAGTCTATCAAACTTACTCTCTCAAACTCGCTCAGAAAACCTCGTCGCAAGTCGCCGGAATCCTCTGCAAGTTAACCGGAAGTTATCGCCGGAAAACCGAAGAATCTATCCCACTGTTGCTTTATGTTATAAACAGGACATCTAGAGCTCATACCGAAATCACCCACACTCACCTTAAACTCCCTGTAGAGTCTCTGTCGCAAGAAATACATCGCCGGAATTCTCTGCAAGTCGCCGGAAAACCGAATCCATTTCATCCCTTCTGCCTTACTCTAAAATAAGACCTCTAGAGCTCAGACAGAAAGCACCACACTCACCTCAAACTTCCTGAAGATCCTCTGTCGCAAGATACACGTCGCCGGAATAACCTGCTGTCTTTGGAATCTCGCCGGAGAAACAGGGGATCTCTGTTCGGTATATCTTACACCTAATCTCTCTAATTTTTATTAATCTCGTATGTAGTTATTTACAATTTACTAAAGGGATTGATTAATGAATCGAAACAGTCGGATTTTTGAGTTCTGGGTTGTTTTAACGAAGAAGATGAAGTTTTGGATTGTGTATATATTTAATATAAATCGGGTTATATCTCGGGTTAGACACACAGTCCAGCGGTGGACTGTGTGTGTATTTGAAACATAGAGATACCGAGTTCGAGTCTGTCCTTGTTCCGATTCATCACAATATACAAACCTTTTTATAAAACCCAAATACGGAACCTTTCAGTTAGTATATAAGATTAATAAAAACAAGTATTTTAACCAGGTTAGACACACAGTCCAACGGTGGACTGTGTGCGATTATAAAGCATACGTACCGGGTTCGAGTTCTGTTGTGTTCCGGTCCACTGAAATAATATACCCTTTTTATAAAAGCCAAATCCTGAAACATGTAATCAGTGTATAAGTATAATAAAAACCGGAATAATAACCAACTGTGTGCAAAAACATTAAGCACGTCACGGGTTCGAGTGCAGGCTCCCGCACCGATTCTGGCAATTATCAAGTTTTTAAATAAGGACAGAAATGAATTAATCTAATTTGTATATATATATAATTAAAAACAGAAATATTTCGGGTTAGACACGTAGCTCAGTTGGTAGAGCTGCGTGCACGCGTACGGGAGGTCACAAGTTCGAACCTCACTCAGCGCATATCATAAACACGGTCCGACCGGTCAAACGGTCAACGGTCAACTGGTCAAAAAGTCAAAAAAAATTTATATTTTTATTTATTTATTTAATTTAAAAATCAATTAAAAATACTTAAAAATAATATTTTTAAAGTTAGAAAATGTCCTTAAACTCACAAAAATAAATCTAGAAATCCTATTAAAGTTATGAATTAAAATAATTAATCTCAAATAAAAGTTTATTTATTTATCGAACTATTATGTATTATTTAGGTTAGTTTCCCTGCCGATTAAATCCGAATTCGTGCGCATTCATCATCAATCCAAGAAACGCACCCACTGTGAGTGAATCTCTACAAATTCCCCGTTTTAATCACGTTTTTGGGGAGTATCATGTGTCATATTATTTATTACATTTAAACACTTGTGCATCCATCATATCAATGATCAAATGTGTATTCAATATGTATCAACTGTTTGTGTGGTTAATGTTTAGATTAAATTTATCATTTTCAGTACATACAATATCATAGGCCGCCGTTCCCCATTACCTATGAGCGTGAACCGTTCCCCATTACCTATGAGCGTGAATGAGGCGTTGCCAACATACGATCGGCTCCGTTTGATTGAGCCTTGATCGCACATACATCATCATAGGCCGTCCGTTCCCCATTACCTATGAGCGTGAACGTGACGTTGCCAACATTTACATTATCATTCATGTCATATATATTCATGCAAGGTTGTTTGTTATTGTTTGTTATTGTATGTTTGGTTACGTTTGCTCACATATGATTATTGCACAACTTTTCTATATTAAATACAACAAGAAATCAATAATAAATGTTTTCTAACAAGGTTCACTCGCCAACTTTTTGTTGACCCAAAAACCATTTTTACACATGATACAGGTGGACAGGATGAAGCAAGGAACACATAGGAAAATGCCTTAGAACAAAAACAATGAAGTCTAGAAAGATGTATAGGACATGTTGTACATGTATGATTTGATTGTATGATCTTCTTTAAAATTGTAATAATAAATATGAAACATTATATTAAATGTCCTGAGCTTTGATGAAAACCCAATCATGCCCCGATCACCTTTTTCCGTTGCGGGTCGGTTGGTGACAATAGTGAACTACAACAACTTCATCCATTGGATATTGCAAGAATCAAACAATTGCTGGATCAAGATAAAGGAAATACTCAAGAAGTTAGACGAGAACTGGATAACATAGAAATGGTTGCAAGGAAAATGTATGCCAGAGTTGCTATTTCGGATTTTGATCTATGTATCACATTTGATCATTTGGCAAACAACAAAGTCCATCTCTCACCACCGGATACTTCCATACCAGCACACCTAGAAAAGGAAACAAGAATAGGTATGATCCTTGAAACTCCCACACTATTTGTTGCATTCAGTGATCAATCAGAACAGAAAGCTCTGTTCAGAGTTCATGAAATTTACAAATACTCAAACCAAACTCTCAAGTACATTCAAGAATGCATGAACATCAAACAAGCTCAGCTTAAGGCAAAAGGTTTGGATAAAGAAGAACAAAGGAAAGAAATTGATGAACTCATAACATAATGGATAACTGCAAGAGGATGGTACAAGGAGATGATCAGAACTTGCAACAAGATGATAAGTTACAAGAAGAAGTTGAAGAAAGGTGATCTCTACAAGAGTTCATTGAAGATCACTAAGTTCTAGTTTGTTGGAAAAACAATGTTTTTAAATTTCCTCTTGTATTAACAGTACGCTGCATGTTCTCTAAGTATGTTTTTTCTTGCTTGGTTTGATATTTTTCTTACAATACTTAGGGGGAAATTGTTAGGAAACTATATCTGTAAGTATTGAAGAAAAACATGATTAAACAGATCAAATAAAGGATATATATGTCATCAAGATCAGAAGACAATCAAGACAAGAAAAGACAAAGATTCTTCACAAGGAAAAACAGAAAGTCATCAGAAACTGCATTTCTGATGGAAATCCGAAGAATCTTGTGAAATTGAAGATTGGTAAACAAACCATCAAAAATTCTGATAAACCAACATGATCAGAATTCTGATCCTGTCAACTTGCTTATCTACTTATATATGCCAGTTTTGAACGTTACAAGTTGATCCATGCAAATTCATTGAACCTACCACAAGGGGAACTTCTGATACAGATGCAAGTAGAAGAATAAACTATTGTTTATTCACCAGGACTTCTAAAAATAGAAGGGCCAATCACAAGAGGAGTAAGAGTGTGCACAAGCATTTAATACATCCCACAACACTCTCACACCTTTCATCACATAATTCTCAAAGTATTTGTTTTACAATAGCCAATAAATCACATTGTACTAATTAGTTTCTCAAAGTGATATAAACGTGAAAATTCTGTATTTGATATCTTTTGTTTGTTGAAAGTTTGATTTCTAGTTTCACACAATATTTTCTCATTTGTTGAAATCATTTGCCAAGATCAGTTGAAGAAACAACTGTTTCTTAATCTAGGACCAACAGCAGTCCTTCTGGGCTTCACTAGGAACCCTTTCACCTTCACATATAAACGGACACGATCAATCTTTTCACACATGAGCACTTAGTGGTTTCCATCACTTCTTCACAACACGTCTCAATCTCCGTCTCTTGATCTTTGCTCTGATACCAATTGTTGGCCCCAATGGTTTAAATAGTAGATCAACAAGCATGACCACGAGATACTGGGAGGACAAACCTGCGGTTCTTTTTATTCTATCAAACGAACTAACGAACTTACATGAAAAAAAGGGGTAAATAAAACAATAACCTAGACCCCTATTTATAGCCCTACTAAACTCCCTCTCCAAGATATTAAACCTTCCTAAACCTATTAAAATTCCTTACCTAAACCAAACTTTAATATAAACTAACTAAATCAATCTTTTTGGCTCTTCAATACAAGTTTTATTATTAACTTTCATGTTCACAAGATCTTGTTCTTCTTGATGTACTCCTTGTGGCTCGTTATTTGAATCGATTGAAACATTAAACCCTTGATGAGTTTGGGTATGATTCAGTAACTCGGGTTTCTTCGTTCTTCCTTCCGTTTACGGGCTGAACGAATGTTGTTCGATTAGGCCTTATTTGAGGACCCTCCATGTAATCATCCATTAATTCATTGAGATTCCAAAAGTCAACTAGAGTGGCAAAAACTTCAAAGAGTTCATCGGGCATGAGAATCAATACGAAAACACTCATAATGCATCCCGTCAGCATGCCACGTCAGCATCTTGTGCCCAAAACCAAAAGGCATGCAAACTTAAATAGACTAATAGAGGGCAAAAGAATTTGACGTCGGTCAATTGGTCAATGATGTTCAAAGGTATCCTTTGGCTAGAACATGTTCCAGTCCGAATTAATGGATGATTACATGGAGCGTCCTCAAATAAGGCCTAATCGACAACATCCGTTCAACCCGCAAACAGAAGGAAGAACGAAGAACCCGAGTTACTGAATCATACCCAAACTCATAAAGGGTTTAATGTTTCAATCGATTCAAATAACGAGCCACAAGGAGTACATCAAGAAGAGCAAGATCTTGTGAACATGAAAGTTAATACTAAAACTTGTATGAGTTGAAAGTTGAAGAGCCAAAAAGATTGATTTAGTTAGTTTATATTAAAGTTTGGTTTAGGTTAGGAATTTTAATAGGTTTAGGAAGGTTTAATATCTTGGAGAGGGAGTTTAGCAGGGCTATAAATAGGGGTCTAGGTTATTGTTTTATTTACCCCTTTTTTCATGTAAGTTCGTTAGTTCGTTTGATAGAATAGAAAGAACCGCAGGCTTGTCCTCCCAGTATCTCATGGTCATGCTTGTTGATCTACTATTTGAACCGTTGGGGCCAACAATTGGTATGCAACGGTTGCCTTTTGGTTTTGGGCACAAGATGCTGATGTGGCATGCTGACGGGATGCATTATGAGTGTCTTCGTATTGATTCTCATGCCCGATGAACTCTTTGAAGTTTTTGCCACTGGATTTGACTTTTGAAATCTCAACGATGGGATTGTATGTCATAAATTGGTAAACTGAGACACTGTAAATCGATACCGAGTGCTTCGAGTGATCGGGTCGGATCCTACTGAAATGCTAGTCCCACGTGTTGGTTACTGATTTATTTCATCAACTAGATTTTGAAACGCACTATGTATTCTATAAAAATTACTTGAAATGAAGAAACGTGCATCATACATTATGACAAGAAAGGTTAATTTACATTTATTTGTGAAGTTGTTTTGAAAATACCTTTACTGACACTTCGTCCCAAATTATTACTAACACGCAACTGATCAAAAATGTTAAAATGTTTGGAAACAAAAGTTTGCCCTTGGTTATCCACACCACCAGGAAAAACTGCGTACACAACGCTACAAGCATTGGGAAACACTTTACTAAGAGCATTCACATCCCATTCTGCCTTTTTATGTAAGTGAATGTTGCATATTATATAAAATGGTTATATTATATAAAATGGTTGTGGGTGTTGTGAGATACAAAATATTATTGTTAATATGTATATTTGGGGAATACTGCAATTAAATTATAAAATGTAGAAAAGCCCGATTTATAAGAAGATAATATCCATGTCGGCAGAAAAGCCCGATTGTAGAACAAATTCTGTTGAAGATCGGCGTCAATTCTTTAATGCTGGTCTTGCTTAAAACTAAAGGGTTAAAAACATAAATGGATTACCTAACTGGAAATTTACGAAATCTTTTACGTCTTGGGCAAATCAGATTGTTTGAAAATCCTTCAAGAATAGCCAAGAAACACAAGTAGCAGCTATAACAAAAGATGAACATGATATCAATAAGGAGGATGGTCATGATATTTAAATCCTAAGATTATGGTGGTGAAGGTGGAGCTATCATTAGGCTGCTTCCTGAATGAAAGAAAAGAAAAGCCTGCAATTTCAATCTTATTTAAAGGTGATACAACATTAGAATATGAAGTTGAAAGAATTGTTGGTAGGTGTGTGGAATGGGGAAAACGATTTTTGTGATAAGGTCTAGATTGTAGCTGGGTTACATGGGCCCAGATTTTAAATTTCATTTGGGCCCAGATTTCATTTGGGATCTAGATTGTAATTGGGTTAGGTGGGCCCATATTTTTTAATTGCTTAAGGGTGTGGGGGTTATGGTTGAGAGTCTCAGCCTTCTCGCTTCGCATCAAAAGCCTCACTTTCATGCTCTCAGGCGCATTTTCAGGCTAAATTCCAAAGCCCTTGCTTTTTAAGCGTCTTGCATTGACGCTAGGGCTCACGCTTTGCGCCTTACGCCTTTGACAACTATGATTGGGAAATGATTTGCCACATAAGAACATGAATGGAAGGCACCGCCCCCTTGCCTGATCCGCCATGATTTGCATGGGTTAAAACATGGCAACTATGGTCCTCCTTTCCATTTTCCAAGAAATTCTTTCATTTTTTTTCTTTAGACAAAGATTATTTAAAATAAATAAGAGGTACTGGTTTGGGTCATGACCACAACCTTAGGGTAGTGGTTTTGGATAGTGGATTAGAGGTGGGTGTTATGACGCTGAAGTAAAGTGTATGGTGGTCATAAGGGTCATGACTACACCCTATAACCTAGTTTTGCTGATGCTCTATTAAATTTGGGGTCCCATTTTTTTAAAGAATATTCCGACTATGATTGTAAAAAGAACAAAATTATAATTATAAATTAGTAACATACTTATGCATTAAGGAGTTCTATTGTGTGCATTCAAGGTTTTCCCTGTTATATGTATTTGTACTCTTACTTGTGATAACTGTTTTTTTTTGACAAAATTGCAGAAAACAACCTTTATGTTTGCCTTAAACTGTACTTTATACTTTCACTATGAAATAGGTAAAAACCAACCTTTATGTTCATCTTTTGCTACAGAGTATAACCTTTAACACAAACGATGTTTGTTTTCTTGGTTAACTATCCTCACATGCAACGCATGTGAGGGTATCAGTGTCATTTAAGTTAAACTTTTAATATATATTAAAATAAAGAAATATTATCACTTGCCCTCTCTCTCTCTCTCTCTCGCTCTCTCTCATCTCTTTTATCTCTCTAAAAATTCAACCGCTGAAAGAATGCATGGATTTCTCAAACCGGCTGAACCAGATACAACTTTTCATGAAGGCCGCTGAACTATCGTCGGTGGACATCGAGGTGTGACGGCAGCCAGCTGAGTTTCTGACGAGGAAGATGCAGATGGTGATGATTGTGGGGGTTACCGGCGGTGAAACGAAACGTGACCATAAGGACGGTGGTGGTTGTGGGTTTTTAGAGAGAAGGAAAGATGAGAAGAGACCTGCAAATTTCAGTCATTGATCACTTAAATTTCATTGAATTTATATTTTTAAGCAGACCTACATTTCATTATATTTACATATATATCCTCAAGATCCTGCATACATAACCTTCCATAAAGATCACAACTTTATTTATTCATAACACTATTCCCATTTTCCCTTCACGTGATTCAACGGCCTTTACGGAAGGTTTTGGTCGGAAACAACGTTGTTGATGAAGGTTGGATTCTGGATGAGCGGCCTTCAAAATGTCTTCAACAGGATCAGCGGTCTTTAATTATAGGTATGGTCTCAAACAGCAGCCTTTCCAGGTGGCCAGAGTTCCCTTCAGCTTTCTTCAAAATTTTGCAGGGAAGTTGCAGAGTAGCATTCAATTTCTATCTGTTCATGTCGCTTCTTTTAGAATCAACAGTAATGTCACCCTACCTTTTCAACAAGATTAGCGAATATAATATTGTTAATACTTTATGCTTTTGTATATAATATTATGTTATTGTATTGTATTACTGTGATACAGAGGAATCGGTAACAGGGATGAAGAAGAGAGAAGGTAGGGTGAGGGTGGGGTTGGGGTGGTTTTTATTAATAAAAGAAGTATTGTTTTAATTTAAAAGTAAAAGGCTTAAATGCCAGGGTATGCAAGGCATGTGAGTCCACTTAATTGAATTTTTTAATGTGGTTAGTGCTAAAGGTTATAGGGTGTAATAAAATATGAACATAAAGGTTGTTTTTTGCCGATTTAATAGAGAAAGGTATAAAATACAGTTTGATTGCCGATTTCATAATGAAAAGTATAAAATTGCACTTTAAAACAACGTAAATGTTGTTTTATGCAATTTTTGTCTTTTTTTTTTTTTCAACAATCTCTTCCACATGTTACTTTACTTTATGCATTGCTGCCACGTTTCTTTTCACTTTACAATATTCAACATCTCAGGTAATAAGCAGAAAGAAAGACAGAAGATTCGAGAGACAGAGAGAGATGGGGCGCCGGCTGTTCTCCGGCGAGCCCTCTTTCGAACCCAGATGGCCTCCGCGGCAGCAACACCACCACCGGGTGATGCTTCTTTCCAAAGAGATAGAGAATCAGGAGAAACAAAGTGTGGTGTAAAAGAGAGAAAGAGACCGCGCCTTCTGCTTAGGGTTCTGACGAACTCCTTTGGATGATAGATCTGCGCATCTGTAAGCTAAGCTCGATCTCTTACTACATCTATACGTACGAGTTTTCTGAATAATGCTTGACATTTGACTCTCAATCGAGATTTTTTTTTCCCTAAAATTAACAACTGTTTTCTTTTCCTAGAAAAGTTAGGTTTGAATGTCTAGAATAACTATTTACGATTGATCTCTGGGAGAGAGATAATTGATCTGTGGTATGTATGTACGAATATTACTTGGAAACCCTAAAAAGTTAGGGCAAATTCGAAGCCAAAAAACACTTATGTTTTGATCAATTATCACTCAGATTGTTCGGCTTTGTTGGAGTCAAAGCTCGGGTTAATGTATCTCGATGCGATGTTTTAATCACCGACCTGATTAATTTCAGGTCATCAATGTCTATCTTGAGTTGCTGAAAGAGAGAGAAAGTAGGGAGCACAAAAAGTTTACAAAGTGCCATTTCTTAACACATGAAGGTTGGTTAATCAAGAACCTTTATAATCTTTCCTGTTTCTTGATTTGGCTATTTTTTCAGTAGGTATACCTTAAGCTAATGTTTGCAATGATATATATTCATTTGGCAGGTATTTAGTGGAAGGACTGACTATAATTATAAATCCGAAAGAAGATGGACTACCCAGAAGAAGTTGGGATACACTCTTCTTGAATGTCACAAGGTAACCTTCTTAATTAATATTTTTTATATAAATGATTTGTTTTTTATATATTTGAGTGTGCTGATATTAGCTGTAATAGCTGTAATTAACAAAAAAGAAGAGAAGTTCCGATATCGTGACTCTCACTCGGAGGAGCTGACAAGAAAGAATTAAGAACGTTGGTATGTCAAGCTTACATGTCTTTTTAGTGCTTAATTATTGGTTATGTTCATATGCATTGCAAGTAAATCAGTGTTACTTATATGCCACATTATCATTGCTGAGTTTGTGTTGGGCCCTATTTCTAGAGTTGGTAGAATTGGTAGGGTGACTTTCGGTCTGTTGATCCAAATCGTAACAAATTATTTATTTAATTTACTATTTTATCAGTTAGTGATTAAGTTATGAAATGTTATGTGTTTACAATTTATGTGATTACAGTGTGTTGATAGGATGTTTGAATGTGATTTGGTGAATGTACAGTATCTTTTGTGATTAGAAATTTACCGATTCCCACCACTGCACTACTGATGAAGCGCGGCTGAGTGATCGATGAACCGCCACTGCACCACCAAACGACCCACAGACGACCCGTCATCACTGCTCGACTCCATGTTGCTTCAATATTCACTTCAACCTTTAGCAGGTATGTTTTGTTCTTCAATCACGTTAAGGGTTTAATTAAATTTAGAGGTGTAAATTGAAGATAAATTATTAGCCATTTTAAGAATCTAATTTTTAGTTGAAAAATAATAAAGCTTAGCATGCTGGATTAGATTGAGGGAACATAGTCTATAGCAGTTAACTTCCAATTATACATACTGCAGCAACATTCAACTTTCTTAAATGCATTGGTGTGTGCCCAGGGCAACTCATCAATTTTTTTTTGTAGAATGTAGTTTATAAAGCTCATGGTAGAAGGGAATATGTTGCTTTTTTTTTCATGGGATTAAAGGATATTATGTGGACTGCAGTTCTGCAAATGAATTCTCTCTTTTGACAATCTGCTTTGACATGGATGTTAAAATATTATAGGAACATGCTGATGCTGTTGGAGCAACGGTCAAAATTTCAACATAAACTTTTTGTCTCACAATCACGCCTCACTCAGTCCCAGCTGGAGAAACACGATAACAGGTTCAAAGATTACCTTTTTTCATATATTTTCACAATTCTATTTGGATCTCATGTAGTCATGGGACATACCTCAATTTGGTTTCTCGCGTGTGGTCCTTTTGGTTGCAGGTGATGTTATTTAAGTTTTGTATTGTCATTTTAAGGTGAGCAATGAAGCGGAAGAATATTGATTTTCACGACGACAAGTCATCAACATTTTACGCTCTAATGTTGTTTCCCTTATGGACCATGTTTGCATGATAGTGTAATTCATGTTATCCGATGTTTTTTAAGTTTTGTATCGTGGGGCTTCCACCTAGAGTTTGTATACGTTGAGCCTTAATTTGTAAGCCCCTGCGCGGCAGGGGTTCCATCTAGATTGAATGAATGAGTAATGTTTTTTTAATGTGTTCTTTTAATTGCACTTTTTAATTTTATTTGTCCAGTTTAATTAATATTAAAAATAAGATTTAAATAAGAAAACAATGATTAAAAGTTTACTTATTTTAACTTTAATACTAGTTTGGTGATAAAAAAAAGAATAAATTTAAATAAAATAGTAATTATTAAAAAAAATGATTCAGGTACAATTAAAACCAGTAAAATTAATACATTGTGGAATGAATACAACTGAAAGAATTGAGAGGGAAACCACAAGAATTGCTTGGCGTGTGATATATTAGAGACGGAAGAAGACAAAGTAGAGAGTAAATATGGAATATTTTTGGTTTTTTCTAATTTTATTTAATTAATATAAGGGCATTTTAGTTATCTTTTAAAAAAACTAATAACAGACGATGTTAGTGTAGTTACTGAAATGACAAACACTAAACCGCTATCTCACCCACAAAATAAAATAAAATAAAGATTGAAAAGTTATGAAAGCGACAATTTCAGCCAAACTAGATAGAATGAAAGAGTAATTTATTCAAAAATCAATTTAGATAGTAGTGTCGCATAAATGTCTCTGTGGCGGATTAATGTAACTCTTTGACCTGTTTTTGTTACTTTTTTTTTCTTTCTTTCTTTTTTTTTTGAAATATGTAGATCGATTGGAAACCCACTACCGACTACACTTCAACCCTTTTTATCAGAAGCACAGCCACCCGGGTTCGAATGAGGGGGTGTGCAGTGCAGAGCCTTTCTCGCACCTCGTGGAAACTTAATCCTGACTGCTAGGCTCGAACCCGTGACACCGGTTAGGAACCTCACCAAGGTGGGTAAACCTTACCACCTCACTAGTGGGGATCGAACCTGAGTCTCTTTCGAGAACTCAAGCACTTTCCACCACTGGACCACAAGGTCATTGGCTGTTATTTTTTTTCTAAACGCAAAGAATCTCGCGTGTAAATCCATCATTTTCAGGGCTATGTCCAAGATCGACTCTTCGACCGTCATGAGACCGTGCCCCTTCAGTGCGCGGGAACCGGATGAAATCCGTAAACCCTCGCCGCCTGTTAGGTTCGAACCCGAGATTGAAGCCCGATTCGTTCCTTTATCCATATGTCCCTTGAAAGTGGCTCAAGCGAGAATCGAACTACATCTTCACTAGAGAGGACATATCAATTTACCACTAGACAAGTTCTTAAGAAACAACTGTTTTTGTTACTAATGAGATTTTTCTATCCACTGTCACTTTATCCAAAATAAACATTCAAATGAGGCAACTGCACCAAAACTATAAATAGCAAACAAAATATACTAATTAAGTTTTTTGTCCC
The DNA here is from genome assembly GCA_947069175.1 of Scalesia atractyloides. Taxonomy (NCBI): domain Eukaryota; kingdom Viridiplantae; phylum Streptophyta; class Magnoliopsida; order Asterales; family Asteraceae; genus Scalesia; species Scalesia atractyloides. The sequence continues at coordinate 27,662,308 of CAMTDV010000006.1, forward strand.
ATATAAAACATTCAATTTAGATAATTAATCTTAAATAAACTCCAACTTAATCATGTTCAGGGCTTCAATTTACATGTTTTCTAGAAAATTAATATGTTGAATGAATAGACTTTAATCATCTATTCTATCTTGATCTCAATATGTGGTTCATCATCTGAAACAAAAGATTAGAAAGAAACTTGAGCTCAAAAATAAAGGTTAAGATGCTCTTATAAAATCAAAAAAGATCTTCATCATTTAGGGATATAGATGATAGAGTGCTAAAACTACAAGATTTAGAAGTAGGATTGATATAATTTAACGATGAAAGTGCAGGCAACAAAAGAGAAGCGCATAAAGGAAGCATCTATCTCTTGATCTAAGCAGAAAAACTCCATCTTACGATGTGTTACACTTTCATATAAATTTTTATCGTATTATATATGACTCAATTTCCTGATGATGAGATTACTATGTATTATTTATCAACTTTTCTCTCACTTATACATTTACTATTCATTTTGCTTGACTTTTTTAATTTTTTTCTTTGACTTTTTTTTTACTTTTAACATTAAACTATTCAAGTTTTACATATTCGTCACAAATTCTTTTCCGTTTTTAACCCCTAAATTTTTCAACTTTCAACTTTGGTCATTTATATTTTTCAATAGTAACGAACGGGTTATAAGTCGAATTAGTTATACTTTTATATGATTTATTATTTTTGGTTTAACTTTGCCAGTTAACACACCTCAACTCGAATGCGTGGCTCAACGTTTTTACATCTACTTTATGTTCGATTTAAGAGCCCGTTTTGGCGCAGGTCCAGATACTAGTTTATAATAAATTACTAATAAAAATCAACGCATTGCAAGGAGGTATTTGAATTTATCAAAAACATTATATATTAAAAGTTGTAAAAACAAAATAGAAAACATAAAATAATACATAACTTAATGACCACATTAGGGTGCACTTGGTAATATCAAGGTACAATTTGTGTAAATCGCTCATGCATTTACATTTTTGCAAAGCTTGTCTATCAAATCCGTACTTGTTGTTAAGCTGTAACTCATCTTATCTTGAATAATAAAGTCCAAACTATTTTTAACATCAGTTAGGCCAGAGGAGAGATTCGTATCAAATCAAATCGGTAGTTTTCGGGCATATCCATTTGATAATAATACAATCTAAACTGCTTTTATTAATTATTATCCACTTAACTTTCTATCATCTAGCCATTCTAGAGTCATTTAGGCATCCTATTTCAAAGAATACTGGATAGAAAACAAGCTTTAACTTACCCAAAGGTAAGGATTGTGGCATCACATGCTGAGTTGAGACTTGTGCATTATGATTCCGCCTCAAGATACTAAAGCATTGAGGAAAATTTAGATACATAGACAGAGGTACCAAGGCTGAGGGTTGAGGCTTCATTGCCAGTAGCCAAGATACCCTGCAAGCTATTATCTGCCTCCAATATTTTTCGAAGCATCCTTTGCCAGTGTCTCCGCCATGCAGCCTGTATGAAGCAGGCTGCCCATGTCCTCCACTGCTGTGAGTAGAACCTAAATAGAACACACAAGAAGTTGATCAACTTAATTGCATAAAATACCAAGAGTTGCATGGGAAACTTCTATTTTGTCAATACCTAAATATATGTTGGAGACGCTTATCATGGAAGAGCCTGAACTGGGACACAACAAACGAAAGTTCATGAGAAAACTAATGAGAAAACTAAAAAACTACATCAAAACCACTAAAAAGAAGAGGAAAGGGATTTTAAGAAAGGAGGGGTAAAGTTGGAAAAAAATATGTATATACTTTTTAAACATTTCCTATTTCTCCATACGTTATCATTTTTTTAAAAAATGGCACACTAAGATCACAAATTTTTGTATCTTTCATTCGAGTATATTTTAGCATATTTTTTATAAGATAAAAAAATTTAAGATGTCGTACTTGTTTCAATGCTACTATATATTACTACACATGTGCAACATTACGAAAACCTAAACTCCCCAACCCCCACTCCCCCCCCCCCTCAAAAAAAACTTAACCCCCACCCCCAAACCCAAAAACCTAAACCCACCCCCCAACCTCACCCCCAAAAACCTAACTCCCCTACACAAAAAAAAAACCTAAACCCCCAACCCCATCACCCCAAAATCCTAAACCGCCCACTCCCACCCTCCCCCAAAAACCTAAACCACCCAACCCTCCCCCCCCCCCCCCCCCCCCCCAAAAAAAAAAAAACCTAACAACCCCCTCCTAGAAAAAAAAACTACCCCCCCACTTCTTACCCCACCTAAAAACCAAACCCGAAACCTAAACCCCTCAAATACCTAACCATAGGAGCTAAATTAAACCTAAAACCTAAACCTTAAGACTAAATTACATGTTATATTGCACATGTGCTGTACTATAATAATAGTATTGAAAACTAGACGACACGTTAAATCTTTGTTTATGTCGAAAAAAATATGTTCGAATATACTCGAATGAAAGATAAGAAAATTTGTGATCTTATGGTGCAATTTTTTTAAAAAAATAATAACTTATGAAGAAGATAGAAATGTTTGAAAAATTATATTTATTTTTTTCAATTTTACCCCTCCTTCATTAAAAGTCCCCCCTTCCCCTTTTTAGTGCTTTTGAGTGAGTGTTTTAGTTTTCTCACATTTAAATAGTTTTCTCATGATCCTCTCCTAATATATATATCACTTACCATTAGAAAAATAATGTGCATTAATTTACTCTAGATGAATGTCCCATACATTCACCTCAACATAGAATTATATGCACAATCTACCGAGTAAATAATCATCTCGAACAAATATATCAAAATGTGTGAAAGATTTTATGGCTCATGTAAAATGACTTGTAAATGATGTGGATGAATCTAGGACATTTTACATGAGCCATAAAATCTTTCTCACACATTTTGATATATTTGTTCTGATGATATTTTAATGTGCATAAATTTGTAAATGATGTGGATGAATCTCGGCCGTTTTACATGAGCCATAAAATCTTTCTCACACATTTTGATATATTTGTTCCAGATGATATTTTACTGTGTAGATTGTGCATATAATTCTATGTTGAGGTGAATGTATGGGACATTTCATCTAGAGTAAATTAATATAAAATTCCCAAAATAGATTTCATAGAGCATATCTTTTGTAATATAATTTGGAGTTAAATGCTATTTTAGTCTTTGTGGTTTAGGCTATTTTGGCAGTTTAGTCTAAAGGTTTGAAACATTGTTATTCTAGTTCAAATAGTTTCAAACGTTCCCATTTTAGTCCACTGGCTTAACTTCATCCATTTTTTCTATTAACGAGAAGTACAATTCGCTCATTTTATATGTAATTCTGTTAACTAGAAGGGAAATTCGTCCACATAAAATGACTGAATTGCCTTTCTCTTTAACAGAAAAATGGATGAAGTTAAGACAGTGGACTAAAATGGCAACGTTTGAAACTATTTGGACTAGAATAGCAACGTTGCAAACCTTTGGCCTAAACTGGTAAAATGGCTCAAACCACATGGACTAAAATGACATTTAACTCTATAATTTGAGTAAATGAAATAGTACTTACATGGCTAGCAAGCACATAGAGAAAGAAGTTAAAACCAGCGCCAGCCCATGCTGCTTCGATGAGGAAACCAGAAACTTTGGTCACCTTCTTATAGAACAAATAAACTTGTATAATTCGAGGGATGTATTGAGAGAAGATAATGAATTTCAAAAGATTTTCCCTCAAAAAAAAGGTTTGCACAGCTAAGTTTGGGATGATTACAAAAACCGCCAACTGCACACACACATCACAAAGATATAGCTATTTAATTTGATGGGCATTCTAAAAGATATAGGAAACGTTTGGGAATGTTTTAAAAAGAAAAGTGTATTTGTTTTGTATTTTCCAAACATGACCTAGTGGCTTACTGCTACTACCTACCCCCACAAAAGTGGTGTGGGATCAAACTCTTGTAAATGCAAGGTTAGGTGTTATTGGCTGAGAACACTCCCTAACTAACTGAACCCTAACCCAGTTAGTTTTTGCTGATGTGGCATATGACGTGGCAACTGATGTGATATTTTTTGCTGACGTGGTAGATGACGTGGCATTTTTGATGACATGGCATTTTTTGATGACATGGCAGCTGACATCAGCTAACTGGTTAGAGTTCAGTTGGTTAGGGAGTGTTATCGGCAATAAGTTGAAGGTTGGAGTGCAGGTGTACAAATTGAAAGTTGGGAGTGTTATTGGCTAATTGGTAAAAGTTAGGGTTATTAAAATCCGATATCCTATGGTATATAGTAAATTCCAAGATCTGTAGAAAGATATCTAAATGTATATAAGAATAGGAAACATACATACCTGTGGAAGTGGAAGTGCTGCTATCACATCGATGATGAAGTAGGATGTTAGGTAATGTTTTGCCACATAATGAGGATCTCTAATTACTTGGTTTCTAGATATAACATTATCACGACGCACAAGGGCAGTTCGAAACTGGATGATCATGTGAAATACATATAATATGTCAGCAATGGAACGAAGGACACATACAACAATCTCCAAATCACGATCCATGTAAAGGCACTTCTGGGTGCCGTTAATTATAGGAATATATAGAAACAAAGGATCAAAATGACAGTGCGATCACAGAACATAAAAAAACTTTTGTTCCACTGCCGAATAAATCCACCCTCCGGATCAAAAAACTTCATCGAATTACTTTCCATAGATGTAAAGTACATATTGTATAATCTCCTGATCTCCGTAGGTGGTAATTCAGATATTTTAGATAAATTGGTCTCCGCTGTAGACAATCATTTAGATACCGTATGAAACGGCTGGTACTACCGGCTACCGGACACGGCCCCTGTACGTTCAAGGCCGGTAAAAATTAGGAAATGGTGTCTGGTGTGAACCGCCAGTAATCTCATACTACTAATCAATCTATGGCTTCTTTAATTACACTGATTTCTAATCAGTTGCTTAGTGTAATCTCAGATTACTAATAAATCGACCTGGCCAGCATATAGATTATAAGTTTCAACAAGTTCACGTTTGATGAAATGTAAACTGTTTGATTTAATGCATGTATGAACTATGACCATTGATATATAATATATTAATGCGTGTATGAAACATTGATATAAAATCTGTTTGGGTGGCCAAATAGCTAATGATGAGTGTAACCTTTTTCAACAAGTTCATGTGGCAAGTTCATGGTTGATATGTAATATGCTTGATTTAATGCATATATTAAACATGGATATATAATATATTGTTAGGTTAAAAACCTGTGTATAACTTATGGGTCATGTTCAATATTTCTGTCGTTAGATATTTTAGCCATGTAATAATATAGCATATGGTTATTTAAATATGTATATTTACCTTTGTATTGTAGTTTTACCTCTGAGCTTTTTAAACCATGGACAACCAAGGTTCGGCAAGAGTATAAGACTTTAGGGTTGGAACATGTGGTAAGTTCATGGTTGATAAGTGTAATATTAAGAACTTTTAGTAATAACAATGGAATTATCAAGAAACTCTAAACATATAAGCATAATTGAAACATCTTTAGATTCATCTTTAGATTCATCGTTAGATTTTAAGTAGATACATAATACACATATGCGTATATCGTCTAATAATCACAAACTTTTTGTTGTATAATGTCGCTTCAATGAATCAAGAACAAGATCTTTGCATCAAGAAAATGATCTTCGCATCAAAATCTCAAGGAGAATAAGAGCATTCTTCGGTGTATCAATTGTTGAATATAAAGTTTTAAACCCTACTTTATCTTGGCTTTTTTTTTTTGCATGATATAATTAACTAAACCAATGAATTTTAAAACCTACAACTTTTATAATCAACATCCCGTCGCAACACATGGGGTGACGTGAACTCTTTTTTATACAAAAAGCAATCCATGCAACTATTAAAATGGTAAAAAGAACTTCAGATCCACAAATACTGTACTTCAAATAAGCACAACTCAATAATAACTTACTACTGAGCTTTATTGTCACTGCTTAGTTGCAACTGATGACAGTTACCACCACTAATAATCAGTGTAACTTATTGTTAATAATAAGTTACTACTAAAGATCACTTCATGCAACTTTTCTTCAATCATGCAAATCTTAAGCATCATCTTGTGATACTTCAATATCACGATCACCGCGTGGGGCTCAGCTCCTTAGACCCCATCGGAGCACCACCTTAAACCCGTCACGACGGGCCCCCCTTGGAACCCCCCACAGTTTAGGGGCTTCACCCCTTAAACCCATTGAGGTTCCATAGTGTCCTAAATTAGAATAGTGTTGATCAAGCGTGTGCTCCACATCTCGTTAGTTGTTATCACTCTTTGATCTTTAACTAAATCCCAATTAGAAAAATGACTTAATGACACTAAAATCACCTAACAAGGAAATTATTACACACTCTTACTTTGCATTATGCACACTACTAGAAAACAGGACAATTGCCACCAGAATTTGCCACGAAAAAAAAGGTCACAGAATTAGCCACTGTTTTCTCACCGAAAATTTATTGGTAGCAAATTCTATTACAAGGTCACAAAACGGTCACGTATTTTGTGACCGATTATTTTCGGTGGCATAAGATGATAAATATATGAAACATAAAAAGTTTGGTGGGAGTTGTGACCGCTTTGAGTCCATTTGGTTTGCGACCGTCTTAGCGGTAGCAATATTAGGTAAAAGTGTAAGCGGGAAATAATACTTTCTTCAGCGCCCAGGTTTGATTTCTCCCCAAAATTAAGCGGGCCAATTACTCAATCTCTCCAAAACCTAATATCCCTCAATTGAATCATCTGCTCCCTCAGTTGAACCATCTTCTCCCTCAATTGGACCATCTTCCTCCTATGCTCCACATCACCGCCAACGATCTGGTGATTTTAGCGCTTAATTGCTCCAAAACCTAGCCGCTCTCAATTGCTCCAAAACCCTAATCGCCCCCAAAAGCCGGCGTTTGACTTCAACAACAACATCATCATTCAATTCTGGCGATTAAAGACTTGGAATTGTGACATTGCTATGGAGGTGAGTAAAACACACAATTATCTTGTTGCTATATGTAATAGAAAACATAACATAGGCCTTGTTTATCTTGTTCTCCATGTACAAGCACCAAATATGCACAATTAGACTGTTCACTTTTATTTTAGAATGTTCATAGTCGAGAATTGTTCTTCATCGTTCATATATTTAAGTTTAAGGATGTGATTTTGCTCATCATTCTCACATCGTTCATATATATTTTTTGTGTACTAGTCAAATAGTCAAGAATGACTTCATGAGTTTGCTTATCTCCTTTTTTTAATGGAGTTTGCTTATCTACGTGTCATACCCACTTGGTATGTCACTTTATTTGACCATTGATGCATTATTTAAAATTGATTTATGAGCCAAGCTCGAACTCAAAATTAAGTTGGTTTAGTAAATGAGCACCATCCGGGGCTTCACTTATCGAGCTCACAACCCTAAAGGAGTCTATTATTTATATTATTTTTATTAAATATATTTATTAAGCGGTAATAAACGAGCCAAGTCCGGGCCGAGCTCGATCTTGAGATACTACCAACGAGCTGAGCTCAAGCTTTGAGCTTGAACCGAGCTGAGCTCGGGCTAGAGCTCTCATACGTTAATCGAGCTCGGGTTCGGCTCGTTTGTTCCCCTAAGTGTATATATATGCCACTTGTAACTGATTTTGATACCTACTAATTATTTTTGAACTTGTGAACAAGTTTATTTTAAATAACCTTTTCACAAAAGCATCTTTTTGGATGTGGATGGCATCTACTCTGGCAGCTTGCGTAGCTTTAACTAGTGCCATATCTACAATTTACTAGTAGAGTTAGTTAAATCAATGGTTAATAACTTGTAGGTTGATTTCTATTTTATTTAGTAACATCTAGTAAGCTTTTACTATAAGTTGAAAACTTTGGAGCCTGAATTTAAGGTAAGCAGGGCACTAGGCTCACTTGAATGGACATAAAAAAACATTGGACCTTGAATTTAAGGATGTCGAAATGCATACTTTTGTCATTGGACGACTTCTGGTGGACCCTAGTCCCGACATGAGGAAGATATTAAAAGAACTCCTAATCAGCAATGATGGTTTGCTAAGATGGAATTGCCTAGAACACCTGCTAACTTATTTCATTTTTCAAATCACATATAAATGTATATCCTTATCAGCAATGATGGTTTGCTAAGATGGAATTGCCTAGAACACCTGCTAACTTTTTTCATTTTTCAAATCACATATAAATGTATATCCTTATCAGCAATGATGGTTTGCTAAGTAGCAGCAATATCTGAACAATCATCTAAAAGTCCGGGGAAGCTGATAAAGATGCTAAGAAACCATTTACAAGTCCACTAGAGGGAATTCATTCGATATGCATCCTGTTGTTGCTGCTACAGAAGATCTTGTAAAGTTTATTTTATTTGATAAGGCTTTCCAGGTGTACCTTTTTTATCATTCCTGATATAGTCAAAGTGGCTATCAAGTACTTCTTGCATGTTTGATGAGAATCTTGAGCCAAGATTTATAGTGTGAATCTGAGGTTGTCTGATCATATATATTACAACTGTATAGTTCATATATTTTGTTGCACTCTGATGCTTATATTGTTTACAGGGGCATACTCCTCTCGAAAGAAAGGTTAAATAGAATTATTGCGGGGCTGCTGACTGAGACGAATAAAAGATAAGGTGGATAAATGCATGTTATTTGAAATTAGGGAGAACTTCATCATTTGATGTCCAAACACACTAGAACATGCTATTTGGCTTCTGGCACTTGAATTGTAACTCATCATTTGATTGTGTTCTTTCTCAACCAACTTGACCCGTTATTAATTTTCTTTAATTTTGACTTCCCAATTCTATTCAAAGCTTGTATCGCAGATTCTGAAGTTAAACTTGGTTATCAAGGAGCTCGTTAAGGAGAAGGATGGAGAAAAAGAAAGGTTTAATGGAATTACTGTGAGGTTGTTGGTTGAAAAGGAAAAACATAAAGTGGATAAAGATGTTATGCACGATAGGCTATAAACGCTTGGTTTGGAATGTTTGGATGTTTATCTTGTTAGGATAGTTTTGGTTATTTGATGTGTTAGTTTGTATTCTTATTAGAATGTTGAATATGATTTTGAAATAGGGATTACTAAAACAGAGATGTATTATACAAATTTGAGATTCAGTAATTTTATTCTACTTTTTCTATATAATTTTATAATTTCACTGATATGTGTTTTAAAAGAAAAACTAGGAAATCAATCTAAATCTGGAACCAATCATAATAAGGTGGTAGCTAATGTCCAATGTTTAATGAAAATGGTGGCACATATCGGTGGCTAAACGGTGACAAAAAAAAAGTCACAACATGGTAGCAAATTATCAATTAAAGTGGTGGCTAAAAGGTGGCAATAACGGTGGCTAAATTGTGGGGAACAAAAACAAGAAGTGGTCACAAATATTTGTGACCGTTTTTGTGGTGATAAAAATATGGTAACAAAATATAAAAATGTCACTATTTGGTGGCATTAGGGCAATTGACACGGTGTTTTTGCCTTCGCATTTTCGGTTGTAAAACGGTGACAACAGGGAAAATGCTACCGTTTTGTGACCGAAAATTACATGGCAAAAACCTTATTTTCTAGTAGTGGTAATGATGTGTTCCCATCACACACATTTGTTGTCTTAATAACTCAGACAAAGTAGATAACAATCTTAGACGGTGTAATCAGTAAAGAGTCAATTTGCTAATTGTCATTGTGGTTTGTCTAGAATAATGAAAAGGGCATGTCTATTCACACACCCACTTTGTCTATTCACACATTACCCAGTGTCGAGCTGTGGCCAAAGCGTGGCGTTTTGGTCCGGTCAACCAGACAAATACTGACGGATGTCTGACGGGTCTGTTGACCGGACCAAGACGCCGAGCTTTGGCCACGTTTTGGTCCTGTCAACCAGACAAAAGGTTGAAGAGTTAGTTGATGGAGTGTATGAAAACCGGGTGTTAAAGTGTATTATAACAAGTGATTTATTGTCGTGAACTTGCTTATATGTGTCAAATGTGATATCTACGAGTGTTTGTGGTGTTACAGGTTAATAGGCGTAAACCGACAAAGTTACGATGCATGGTGACGACGCGGAACAGCCGGGAGTGTTTATCAAGTGCATCACATCGTTTGGTAGATGTTTCGGGTCAAGAGTTAGCTTGGAGACACATAAGATGCGAAACAATGAAGAATAAGGGGTCTTCGGGTCATTAGATAAAAGTTATATGTGAAGGAAAAGGGATTTTGGAGAAGCCGACGTAGCCTACGATGTGGGAACCGTAGGTTATGGCCATGTGCACCAAACAAAGAAAGGATCAGCAAGTTCATAACGGAGCTTACAATATTGAAATGTAGGCTACGGCTCGATGACACAAGAGAAACAGCAAGCTGTCACCGTAACCTACGGCCAAGCAACGTAGGATTGAAACGTAGGTTATGGCCATGTGCACCAAACAAAGAAATGATCAGCAAGTTCATAACGGAGCTTACAGTATTGAAACATAGGCTACGGCTCGAGGACACAAGAGAAACATCAAGCTGTCACCGTAACCTACAGCCAGGCAACATAGGTTACGATGGATTCCGGAAAGAAACAAGTGTGTGCGGTGTTTTGAGGTTATAAAAACGGGTTTTAAAACCCTACTTCGTATCATCATCTCCGGGATCGAAAATATAGGGCACCAAGGATTGAAAAGATTGAAGCTTTCTACTCCCATTCATCATCCCGATCACCAATCCTACGAGATCAAACATGATTTCAATCGTTCCTAAAGTACGTGAAGATTGTTTAACCGCGATGAACGGCTAAACCTTTTGTGGTTTCCTCCGGTGGAGGATTCTTGTAAGTGAACTAGATTTATGTGTTTGAACTATTGTTAAATCTGGTAATCTAAACATTCGATGCTCGTTACCAGTTCATTTGATTGGATTGCTTGTAAACGATTGTTTTTATTTAATTCTTAATCTGAGTTCATTCAATTCCCGAGAGTTCTAGTAATTGGGATACATTTGATAAGGGTTAGGTTAGTAATTGCAATTGGTAACTTATATGATAACCTTCTGTTGTTTTGCAATCGATGTAAGTAGTCTTTAGGCTCTCACAATCGATTAATCAGGTTATCCAATTATGTCTATGTAATTGTAACAATCGAACACATAGTTGAATTTTATTTGAATCTGAAATTCGGAGGAACCATTGTTCTCTCCTATTGTTTACAACTTCGTATCGTAATTTGCTAGTTAATCAAACTCTTAAAAAAACAAGATTTTCAGTTATTGCAATTAGTTAATAGTTCTTAATTCACGACACTTTACATCGTACTCCTCTAGTTCGATACCCGACTTACTCTACCTACATAGCTTATTTCGGTTTTTTATTGACACTCACGACAGTCATCAAAATGACGTTGCTGCCGGGGAGTCGTGCACAAAGTGTTTTGTTTTATGTATTTTTGGAATAATGTTATTTATTTTCTTGTTCAGAATTACGGGAGGTTTTATTGTTTGTGCATGTGCAGGTGAATTTCTACGTGTGTGCATCATACGAGAAACTCTAGAAAAGCTTCGCCACTAGTTTTTGATCCGAAAATCGAGAGAACTGTTCGGTACACCCGAGTTATGCAGCGAAAGAACAAAATAGTACAATCCCCAACCCAACACCACATGTACACCTAAAAAACGCTAAAATTCCAACACGTGTCCTGTTGATCCTCGTATGCCACGTGCTAAAACGAGAGGGACCAAATGCGTCGTTATGTTATTTTATAGCCTCTGAACGACAATTTAATAGTTAAGGGACTAAAAGTGTTAACATGCTAAAACTAAGCCTCTGAGTGACCTTTTAACGAAACAAGAGTTTTATGATGTTAGTCATACTCTTGTGTATGCCTAATATGGGCCTAAGATAGCTTTATGCACTAATTATAACATTTTACGCAAGTTTGGAAGTCCAAGGATTGTTCCTGACAAACTGCGGAAACTCTATGATTCTCGTATTTTGAATACGGACTCCATATATAAATCCAAATATTTATATTCAATAAAATCTTTCATTTTATTGATAAGAATATAAGGATGTCCATTGTTGCGAAATTTCGATCGTTTTTGTGTCCGTTTAAGCGTTTTACGCATTCTAGCGAAACGCGCAACCGTACAACCGAACGAACCGACATCCGGAATATTTTCGGACATAATCAAAGTCACATATACCTTAACACCCTTATAGAGCCTTGAAATCAGGTTAAAAGGGGGTTACGGGTGACGAAACGCGACGAAACAAGTCCAGGGGCCAAAAGTGTCAAAAGATGAAAGTTGTGGCTGCTGACCTAGGTCCTTATGGACCGTATGTATAGGACCTTACGGTCCGTATGTATGTATGCAGACCAGAATTGCTTTCTCATCAAGCATAACTCTCACAATCCGACACTTAGCTTGTTTTGCCACCATTTAACCTGGTTTGGACACATCATTAACACTTGTAATCATCCTATCAAGTCACTAAACACTTGGCATCATCCCATGATTCCCCAAACACTATAAATAGGTGTTGAATTCTTGAGTTCAAACTTGCACCTTTCTCATAAATCTTTCTATAACTCTCCTATGGAGGTTCCTGAGCAATTAGGAGCTTCCTTTGAGTTTTTCTTCAGTCATTAGGACCACAAGTAAGTGTTCCTTCCATGGCTAGTTCTTTTGTTTAGCTTTTAAAGCTAAAAGTCAAGCGTTTTCAATAAACTTTTTGACTTTCGGTTTAGACCATTATGGTCAAGCCAATGCTCGGTCCGAGCATGGCTATGTGATCATAATTAGGTAGGTGTTAATCCCTCAAAAGGGCACCTCCTGATTACCACGTTTGCTTAGTCAATTGACGGGTCAACATATTAATGTTTTAAAAGTCAACGGGCCAGATTTTGAAATATTCATAATATGAGTTTTTTTTACATATTCTAAAATTTGTTTTAACATTTAAACAACTTGGTAATAATTATTAGAACATGTGTAAACATGTTCGGCTCGTCAATTTTAGTTTTAGGGTCGGTTCGCAACCGAAAGTCGTGAAGTTTGACTTCTGCGTTGACTTTCGATTATGAACCGAATTAGATGTATGCTTCTGATTTAAGGTCCCATTATGATCATATTATGATGTAGCATAACCCTCTGAGGTTGTATTACATGATCGTAATAGTTATCCGAGTTTTATGCGAGTTTCCGCAAAAATGCCAAAGCTTTGACTATATTGCCCTTTTATTTAAAAATGAGTTTTAAACACCAAAGAACTTGCAAATAAATTAGTTACTGATATAACATCATGTCTAACATATTTTGATGTTACAAAACTGATCATAAACCGAGTTTTCGTAATATATCGAAAATAAGGCTTTAAAGTAACCGTAAAGCCCTTTCGGCGCATAGAACGGTTTTAAATATAATTTCTCATACCGGATTTATTTCCTACTGATGTAATATCATAATTAGGATATTTTGAGATATATTTCAGTTTATAAACTGAGTTTATGCACAAGATCTTGTATTACGCTTTTAAATGACGATAACGCCCTTACGACACTTAAAATGGTTTTTAAACATGATTTTCATATGGAACCTTTTTCCTACTGATATGTTATACTAAATAACATATTTTAATTATTTAAACCAGGTCTAACATCATTTTTCATAAAATATCACAAATATCGTCATTTAACGACTCTAACGCCTTTCCGGCGCGTAGTTTGGTTTTAAACCATAATTACCAACCAAGACTTGTTACCCACTGATATTGTACTCATTTAAAATATTTTTATAGTGGGTACATATTATAAACTCAGAATCCCAAATATACTTCGAAACGATGTGTGAAATTACCAAAATGCCCTTCGGAGCATAGATTGGATTTAAACTATAAAACACACATATATTCGATATCCTACTGATATTATATCATAAATAAAGTCTTTTCACAAAATGATTATGGTCGTAACATCATATTATATGCAAGTTCCTTATATACGTAGCTAAATGACCAAAACGCCCTTATGAGGCATAGTTTGATTTTAAACCATAACGGGCCTACAAGTTGATATCCTACTGATATTATAACTTTTTAAAGTATATTGGCATATGGAACTCGTTCTTGACTCATCCGGTTACCCAGTATCGCTTATATGCGTACGGTTAGGCCTACGAGCTAGTTTACGTAAATTAACCGAAACGGGTTTAACCTTATCATTTTTATTTCAAAACCCAGAATGTTATACGTTACCCATATTATACAAGTCATTGTACTTGTCGGTCTAAACTACATTCTTTCTGGTCATCGCTTAATCAAGCGCATCGTACCGTTTTGATACTTTAAGCTAGCCGGTCCAAGTCTACGACTTAAATAGGATCTGCTAGCATTCTAATTGGTTATTTATACCATCATTCCAGACTAGAGCCTTCCGGTAAATTGTACCTACGCTTAATTAATTGGATTACGGCTGTGCTTTGCTTATTTTCTTATTTATTAAAGATTTTGCAAGCCAGGTAAATACTCTTAACCTATTTTCCCTATACGGGCTTGGGATACGGTAAATTATTATCGCATGGTCGGGTATGGGATTCGAAGACCTATGTGTCGGGAAATTCAAATAACCCGTTTTAATTCGTATTGCTTGACTTAAACATTTGGGGTTAATACACCGTGTCCTGGATATCCTTCACTCATTTAATTGTAAGTGGCCACGACCTAAGCACGAGGTGTAGGCATACACCTGACAGATGCGATACGGTTTAAATAAATGATTTTATAACTCAATAAGGGTTGCCCAATAAGGGTGTTCCCAATAAGGGAATAAATTATAAATTTTATAACCCAATATGGGTTTTCCCAATAAGGGAATAAGTGGTGTGTCGGTTAATCATGAACCGGCGTCGATTCCGGTCCCGATATGTATTGTTGAATTATGTAAATCGATAACATGAGATATACTTTGTCCCAAGTTAAAGATCAAACAAATGTACCAATGTGTACATAAAATGATTTTGAAAATGTTTTCAAAATGTGTCGGTTGATTGTATTTTCAAAATAATTAAGTTACAGATACAAATACGTAAATAGGCTAGAAGCTGCTCAGTAGTAACATAAGAGGATCTTACAAGTCCTTAGATGTGCCCAAAAGTCTGTTGAACATCTTTTGTGTATATTTTCGATCCGCCTGTGGAACTTTATTACGAGCCATTTTATTTGATCTTGAACCTTTTGGCTTGTAATAATATTTTAAAGACTTCCTATGTGCTATTCTGTGTTACTTGTATTGTTTGGTAATAATGATATCAACATACGTCACGATACTCCCCATCCGGGCCCACCGGGTTACACGTGGAAATCGGGGTGTGACAGGTTGGTATCAGAGCCAACGTTTGAGTGAATTAAACACTAGCCTTTTGTGTTTAATCTCAAATGACACAGTAGCATTTTCCTTATACTTTTTGAGTCTAGACTTGACATAGGAATGCTCTCATTCTTGTTAAATAAATCTTGCTTTGATTTTATGTACTTCAGAAACAAGTCACGAAGCAAAGAAGCTATTGATGAAAATTCTTCTCATCCGAAGCTATGGAATGCTATGCTTCATACCACGGCTAAGTTAAGCTATGCGACCGGTTTGGAGGAAAAGACCTTTATAAGCCTATTTCTAAACCCAAACCTATTGAAACATTTAAACCAGACTTCAGAGTCCATACGGATGTCCCCGAGGCTCAAATTTTAAAGTCTGTATTTGTGGAGTCCATACAGGAGGTCCCTGAGTCTCCAACTTCAAAGATGATACTAGTGGACATTCATGATCCATGTTTCTTACATTCGAGTTTTGGAATCCCAAACTCGGATTATGCTTACCAAACTCCAATCCATGATCCATTTTTTTCTTTGACCATTGAATCATTGGATTCTACTTCTACGACAGATCCTGACTCGGAGTTATTACACTTCCTATTAAAAACCTTTTTGTCAAATGCCATACGTGGCAAGCCAAGAAGAGGAACAACAAGGAATGAATTAAAGGAGATTTTGGAAAATCCTTCTTTCAGTTGTATTTTATTTTCCTTTGAGTCCTTATGTGGACATGTCTCTTCTGTTTAGTCCCTGCGTGGACATTTGTTTATTATTGTAACATCCGTCAAAAACCAGATTTACAAACCCGCTCCGTTTATTAACCGAACAATCAGTTAAAAATTTCGTTGCGTATTTAATGCTCAAATTAATTTTAAACGATACATAATTAATAAGTATATTGGAATATATAATTTATATTTGAAAATTCATTAAAAATAATGAAATAAAAATATATTGCTGCTGCCGGGTTTCGAACCCGGGTCAGCCAGGAATCCTCAAGCTTTAACTTCCACACGCTCAACCACTCCGCCACTTGTGTTGTTTGATAACATTTGGAAACAATTAATACATATAATGAAACTGGAAAATCAAACCCAGTCAACAGCGCGCCCAAATCCGCTGACGCCGGAAAATCCGACGATTTCGTCAATCATCGTCGGTTATCTATGACTTAACGTAAGCATTAACCTCAACATCGGTTATAACCGATGTCCAGTCCGCGACTTTGGTCATAACCGCCGGAAAATTATTGACCGACGAATCAAGACGGTAAACGGACCAAATTCATCGATGTTCTGCCCTATAAATACACCCTCTAACTTCTGTTAACCTTTTCTCTCACAATCACACCCTTTCTCGACGTAATTTCACTCGCCGGAAACTTTCTGCAACTCGCCGAAAAACCGAACCCCTTCACCTTTGTGCCTTACTCTAAAAACAAAACACCTAGAGCTCATACCGAAGCCAACCACACTCACCTCAAGCTTCCTGAAGACCCTCTGCCGCAAGACACACGTCGCCGGAATAACATGCTATCATCGGAATTTCGCCGGCGAGACAGAGGATCTCTGTTCGGTATATCTTACACCTAATCTCTCTCGTTTTTATTAATCTCACATGTAGCTAATCACAACACACTAAAGACACTGATTATTTTTGTCAAAACAGTCGGACATTGATTCTGGTTAAGCTTAACGAAGAAGATGAAGTTTTCGGTATTATATATGTTTAATTTAAATCAAGATATATCTCGGGTTAGACACACAGTCCAGCGGTGGACTGTGTGCAAATAATCACGCATACGTCCCGAGTTCGATTCTTGTCACACTCACACTCGCCTTAATAAAAATGTTCTTTTTTTAACTGAACTGGATTCACTTGCAAACAGATGTTAAGTTTAATAAAAACCGGAATAATAACCAAGATAGACACACAGTCCCGTGGTGGACTGTATGCGCGTTTAAATCATACGTCGCGAGTTCCAGTCCAGACTACCGCACCGGTTCTGGCAATTATCAAACTTTTTATATAAGGCAGAAATGAATTTATCTAGTTTGTATATAAGTATAATAAAAACCAGATTATTTACCAAGTTAGACACACAGTCCAGCGGTGGACTGTCTGCCAAACTAACCCACAGGTCCCGGGTTCGAGACCTGTGGAGAGCACCGAGCGAGACATTAAAATCGTTTTTAAAACAAATGATTTCTGTGTGTCTAACCCGTTTATAATACCGATTTTAATTAATCTTATAATCATAATAGTCTTCATGTTCTTCGTTCAAAACATAGACAACGATTTAACCAACTGTTTCTTGTTTAATTCGGTTAACGAATATTATGAACAATTGAAAGGTAATGAACGGAGAGGGTTTGGGGAAAGAAAGTACCGGAACAGGTCGTCTTATTCAGAACTCCGGCAAGGATCGCCGGCTCTGTTTTGTGGTGGATTGGTCCGAGTGAAGAAAAAAGCAGAAAAAATGAAACTGATAATCTTTTCTGGAGATATCCATTTTCCTGGAAAGACAAATAAGGCATTCCGAATAAAAAAAGAGATGTTAATTAATCAAAGGTCCAACTGATCGCCACGCCTGTATTGTAAATATGCAGTTACAAATAATCCAGCCAAAGTAATAGGAATTAGACCTAACACGATTCCAAATAGAAAAACTTCAATCATTTCAATTTGTTTGAAAAAGGATCCAAGAACTCCGAAATAATTGAACGAGGAGCCGTATGAGGTGAAAATCTCATGTACTTTCAATTAGTATATAAATATAATTAAAAACAGAAATATTTCGGGTTAGACACGTAGCTCAGTTGGTAGAGCTGCGTGCACGCGAACGGGAGGTCTCGGGTTCGAGCCTCACCCGGCGCACACAATTACACAACAAGTCAACGGTCAACAAGTCAACAGTCAAAATCAACATTTTCTTATTACTTTTATTTATTTATTTACATTAAAAATACTTAAAAATACTTAAAAATAACATTTTAAAGTTAGAAAATAGCCTTAAACTCACAAAAATATATCCAACAATCCTACTAAACTTGATTAATAAAATCCGCTTACTTACCGAACCATTATGCTATTATCTAGGTTAGTTTCACTCGTGGTTAAAACCAACTTCGTGCGCATTCAACATCATCAACCGAACGCACCCAATGTGAGTGAATCTTGCAACTCCCCTTTTTAATTACACATTTTGGGGTGTGTCATGTGTCACCAAAATTAACTCGTTTATTTAAACTTGTGCCATACCATATTGTGATCTAAACTTAGAATGTATATATTGTTTGTAGTTATGTATTTCATATTGTCAAGTGGTATGCAAATCATTCATTAGGCCCATCAGTTCGTAGAACAACACGTGCCTCAAAACTCATTCATTAGGCCCATCAGTTCCTCGTGGGAGACGAGTTGAGCAACGCGTGCCTCAAAACAATCTATTATTATATGTGTGTGCATTATTTAATGATTAAGTGTTTTGTGAATAAGTTTACATCTATATTTACTCATATGTGGTTGTGCACTTTATTTTATAATCAATTCAATAAACTTGTTCAAATGTTTTCCATAGGATTCACTCGCCAACTTTTTGTTGATCCAAAAACCATTTTTACACATGATACAGGTGAACAGGATGAAGCAAGGAAAACATAGGAAATGCCTTAGAAGAAAATAATGAAGTCTAGAATGATGTGTAGGACATGATGTATTTATGATTGTATCTTTCCCTTTAAACTGTAATAATAAATATGAAACGATTATAATAAATGTCGTGAGCTTTGATGATAACCCAATCATGCCCCGATCACCTTTTCCGCTGCGGGTCGGGGTGAGACAATTATAGTCCTTATATGGACCTATCCTTAGACTAAAGTCCTTGTGTGGACATTTTTTTCAAACAAGTTCCTTTGTGGACATATTATTTCATTATAGTCCCTTGTGGACATGTTATTTCTTATAGTCCCTATATATGGACTTATATATTCATTTTAGTCCCTGTGTGGATTGTGTTGCTTTTAAGTACCTGCGTGGACAAATTAGTATTAAAAGTCCTGTTTAAGGCGCTATTGTAAATTCCAAATGATTTATGGAAAATTTTGATTTTATTATCATTATTATATATGTATTCATTACATCCTTGTTCAAGCGATCGCCTCGATTTTAATTCGAACTTTATCGATCTGCTATAAATTTCCAAAAGATCTTCTTGATGGTTTACCCCAACCAAGTGTCAAGTTCACATTAATTGGCAAATATAAAACGATAGTTAAGAAGTAAAGCCTTCTACCATGATAGTTAAGGAAGATCATCCCTTCTATCCAGAGGTGGTGAACTATGTTCAAACCTCCAAGCCTTTATGGTCAATATGATCATGGTTACATTGATAAACCATTTTAAGACAATTATTCTTTATTAACATTCAAGTAATGTTAATACTTCTGACAGTGTGACTTGAGAAACCACACTAGTCATCTGGGTGAAGGACTATGTCCAAACCTAATGAAGCCTTATGACCGAATTAGATCCTGGCTAGCATCATCAGTGTGATGATCATAGCATCCATTAGTGATGTAGTGCCTACGTGCCATGATTTAAATATCCATTAGTGATGTATAGCTTATCGGAGCTAAGTATTATTATTTAAACATCCATTAGTGATGTAGTGCCTACGAGCCATGATTTAACATCCATTAGTGATGTTTCGCCTATGGGCTATACCGTCAATAAGACAATGACAGTTGTGACCATTATGGTTCCCTGTCCAAGGTGGTGGGCTATGCCCAAGCCTCATAGTCAATATGATCATTGCGATCAAGACTACAATCATCAGTGTGATATTTTAACATCCTTTTTGAGATGTCAATTGATTTGCCTATGGGCCATATAATACCGTTAATTATGACAACAGTTGTGGTCTACGACCCCCTGTCCAAAGGTGATGAACTATGTTCAAGCCTTAAAGCCTCTTAATCAATAAGATCGCGGCTTATATATTTTACAATGTCCTTGTGATAAAGCCTCGTGCCGTATTTTGATGTCCTTTGTGACAAGGCCGTTTGTGCCATTCCATATGTCTTTTATGACAGGCCATTTGTGGCATATTTTAAGTCCTTTGTGACAAGCTTACGAGCTACTTAAAATGTCATTATGACAAAGACAAATGTGAACTTATTATCCACTATCCCATAAATTCATGGACGTTGTCCAAATTATATTTTGCCTATACTAGTCGATTGAGACTTGGGCCAGTACATATTAACAACACTCCCAGTAGTGATATAGCCGAATAATTGTGACAATGAGCACAAGGGCGAAGGATTTATATATCCAAGTTTATAAGCCTAAATGGTTGGATAATACCATGGCTAATACATGAAATATATTTTTTAATAGTATTAAAGCATTAGAATGGCTCACTCCGATGGTGCACTTATATAATTCGGGATGGTCCAAGTTTGTGGACCTGGTTAAGGATACTTATTGCCCAGCTCATGAGGTGGAGAAAATAGAGATGGATTTTGTAGCTCTCTCAATAAAATTTTTTTTCAGAAGTACGTTACCGACTTTGATTCCTACTCTAGGCTAATGTCCTACGTAGTTACTCCGGAGCCTAAACGCATCACGCGTTTTATTAATGGGTTGGCTCCAGAGGGTAGAAGCTTGGTTAAGGCAGTTCAGCCTGCTACTTACAAATCTGCAGTTGAACTATCTCTTTCCCTCACCCAAGGACTAGTGAGACAAAAATCGGTCAAGGTTGAGACCGATGAGAAAAGAGAAAGGGAGGAGGATAACTCCCAGAAATCTAGGAAAAAGGGCAAGTCTAGATTCAATAAGAATTAGCAAGGGTCCGATAAAAAGACTATGTACCAAACCTGCAATAAAAGGCACTGGGGACAGTGTCGAAATGACCAAAAGCCTAAGCAATGTGGTATCTGCAAAAGAACTAGTCATCAGTCCCATGAATGTAGGGACATTAAGAATGCAATCTGCTTTAGTTGTGGTGAGAAAGGCCACATTAGTACTAATTCCCTAAAGCTGCCAAAGAAGGTGCAGCTAAGCCGGAGAAGGCTAAGAAAGGAAATGTCTGAAATTGCCCGAGGAATGCCGTAAGCAATAAATATCATAGTACCATCAGGTACATTCCTTCTCATTACTCAAGGATATATTTTTCTAAGAGTCCTGTTTTGATTCAGACACTAATAAGTCTTTCATAAACCATAAGTCCAGAAAACTTTTATATATAAATATATATTATATATATTATATATATATAAATTATTGAGAGACTCCAGATATTAAGTATAAGGTAGAACCTACCGATGAAACCATAGAAATCAGTTCTTCCTATTCTTGATGGATATTCTTATCCATAAAAATCAGTCATCTCTTCCTTCGGTTGAATTACGACTGATTCTTATCATTATTATTATTTATTTATAACTTATTTTAATTATTTATCTCATTGATTTCTATCGACTGCGAATGCCAAACCAGTTTGATAAAAGCGCCATATGATAATTGGAAGTATCTTAGTGTGTTCCATAGATTGTTTTCATGCCTGATCAACATGAAGGTTTAATGCATGGAACCACTAGAATCTCCCAACAGTCATATTGTACTAAAATCAGCAAACGGTATTCAAGGAGATATTCCGTATTGAGATGCTTGAGTAGGTGTCTTTACTCAAGGCATCCAATAATTCGAAAGTCGAATGTGTCATTTTTATGGCACAACTGGCGTTAGATGAACCAAAAGCTGAGGATTTAGACTACCTCTATAATCTCTGTTATCCAGATGAGTTTCTGGAAAAAGGGCTTGTACGGCCTAGCTTGTCATTTAGGAGTTCCGATATTGTTTATTAAGAAAGATAGTTTAACGCGGTTATGCGTTGATTACGGAAAGCTTAACAAAGTAACTATCAGAAATCGTTATCCGCTGCTCAGGATCGACAAATTGTTCGACCAACTACAAGGGTTAGCTATTTCTTTAAGATCATTTGGGTAGTAGTTTGAATGACCATCTTACCCTAGTTAAGTTCACCTATAATGTTTATATAAGCATCAAGGCTGCTCCTTTGGAGGCCTTGTATTGGAGAAAGCGTCAAACACTGTTTGTTGAACGGATGTTGGGGAGACCCAACTAAATAGGACATTAGATTGTCATAAGGGCGGCGGATATAAAATCAGACAAATCCGTG
Organism: Scalesia atractyloides; assembly: GCA_947069175.1. NCBI lineage: Eukaryota > Viridiplantae > Streptophyta > Magnoliopsida > Asterales > Asteraceae > Scalesia > Scalesia atractyloides. The sequence continues at coordinate 27,684,984 of CAMTDV010000006.1, forward strand.
ATCGCTCAAAGCTGCCCATAATAGGCAGAAGAGTTACACCAACTAGAGGCGATAATCTCTTAAGTTCCCAATAAGGGATAAGGATTCCATTGAAGATATCACCATGGAAAGGTGTGGTATGCCTTAGTTAGGACGGCAAGTTAAGTCCTATATATGAGGGACCATTCGAGATAATCGAATGTGTCAAATCTCTAGCTTCGAGCTAGTTTATTTAAGAAACTCAGTGGAATTCACAAGGTGTTCAACGAATGCAATTTAAAGGAAAGGCTAGCCAATGAATTTCTAGCTATGTCACATGAAGTGTGCAAATTAATGAAAACCTGGGGTTTTGATGGAAAACCAGTATCAATCGAAGATCGACAGGTTAAGAATCTTCTAAGGAAGCAGGTGCCTATTATAAAGGCCAAATGGGACGCTTGTAAAGATCCCTAGTATACATGGGAGGTTAAGTCCGCTATGCGTCAGATGTACCTCTATCTTTGGATAAAATCTCAAGGGCGAGATTTCTTTTAAGGGGGTGAGGATGTAACACCTCATAAAAACCCGTCCTATAAAATACCGACACGTGTCCTGTTGATCCTCGTTTGCCACATGCTAAAACGAGAAGGTCCAAATGCGTCGTTATGTTATTTTATAGCCTCTGAACGGTAATTTAATAGTTAAGGGACTAAAAGTGTCAACATGCTAAAACTAAGCCTCTGAGTGACCTTTTAACGAAACAAGAGTTTTATGATGTTAGTCATACTCTTGTGTATGCCTAATATGGGCCTAAGATAGCTTTATGCACTAATTATAACATTTTACGCAAGTTTGGAAGTCCAGGGACTCTTCCTGACAAACTGCAGAAACTCTTTGATTCTCGTATTTTGAATACGGACTCCATATATAAATCCAAATATTTATATTCAATAAAATCTTTCATTTTATTGACAAGAATATAAGGATGTCCATCTTGCGAAATTTCGATCGTTTTTGTGTCTGTTTAAGCGTTTTACGCATTCTAGCGAAACACGCAACTGTACAACCGAACTTTCAAATGAACGCTTTGACTTCCATGACTAGTTCTTTTATTTAGCTTTTAAAGATAAAAGTCAAGCGTTTTCGATAAACGCTTTGACTTTCGGTTTAGACCATTATGGTCAAGCCAATGCTCGGTCCGAGCATGGCTATGTGATCTTAATTAGGTAGGTGTTAATCCCTCAAAAGGGCACTCCTGATTACCACGTTTGCTTAGTCAATTGACGGATCAACATATTAATGTTTTAAAAGTCAACGGGTCAGATTTTGAAATATTCATAATCTGAGGTTTTTTTACATATTCTAAAATTTGTTTTAACATTTAAACAACTTGGTAATAATTATTAGAACATGTGTAAACATGTTCGGCTCCTCAATTTTAGTTTTAGGGTCGGTTCGCAACAGAAGTCGCGAAGTTGACTTCTGGGTTGACTTTCGATTATGAACCAAATTAGATTAGCATGCTTCTGATTTAAGGTCCCATTATGATCATATTATGATGTAGCATAACCATCTGAGGTTTTATTACATGATCGTAATAGTTATCCGAGTTTTATGCGAGTTTCCGTAAAAATGCCAAAGCTTTGACTATATTGCCCTTTTATTTAAAAATGAGTTTTAAACACTAAAGAACTTGCAAATAAATAAGTTACTGATATAATATCATGTCTAACATATTTTGATGTTACAAATATGTTCATAAACCGAGTTTTCGTAATATATCGAAAATAAGGCTTTAAAGTGACCGTAAAGCCCTTTCGTCGCATAGAACGGTTTTAAATATTATTTCTCATACCAAACCTATTGCCTACTGATGTAATATCATAATTAGGATATTTTGGGATTTCATTTCAGTTTATAAACTGAGTTTCTGCACAAGATCTTGTATTACGCTTTTAAATGAAGATAACGCCCTTACGACACTTAAAATGGTTTTTAAACATGATTTTCATATGGAACCTTTTTCCTACTGATATGTTATACTAAATAACATATTTTAATTATTTAAACCTGGTCATAACATCATTTTCATAAAATTCACAAATAACGTCATTTAACGACTCTAACGCCTTTCCGGCGCGTAGTTTGGTTAAACCATACTTACCAACCAAGACTTGTTACCCACTGATATTGTAACTCATTTAAAATATTTTTATAGTGGATACATGTTATAAACTCAGAATCCAAAATATACTTCGAAACGATGTGTGAATTACCAAAATGCCCTTCTGAGCATAGATTGGATTTAAACTATAAAACACACATATATTCGATATCCTACTTATATTATATCATGAATAAAGTTTTTTCACAAAATAATTATGGTCATAACATCATATTATACGCAAGTTCCTTTTATACGTCGCTAAATGACCAAAACGCCCTTATGAGGCATAGTTTGATTTTTAAACCATAACGGGCATACAAGTTGATATCCTACTGATATTATAACTTGTTGAAAGTATATTGGCATATGGAACTCGTTCTTGACTCATCCGGTTACCCAGTATCGCTTATATGCGTACGGTTAGGCCTACGAGGCTAGTTTACGTAATTTAACCGAAACGGGTTTAACCTTATCATTTTTATTTCAAAATCCAGATGTTATACGTTTACCCATATTATACAAGTCATTGTACTTGTCGGGTCTAAACTACATTCTTTTTGGTCATCGCTTAATCAAGCGCATCGTACCGTTTTGATACTTTAAACTAGCCGGTCCAAGTCTACGATTTAAATAGGGTCCTCTAGCATTCTAATTGATTATTTATACCATCATTCCAGACTAGAGCCTTCCGGTAAATTGTACCTACGCTTAATTAATTGGATTACGGCTGTGCTTTGCTTATTTTCTTATTTATTAAAGATTTTGCAAGCCAGGTAAATACTCTTAACCTATTTTCCCTATACGGGCTTAGGATACGGTAAATTATTACCGCATGGTTGGGCATGGGATTCGAAGACCTATGTGTCGGGAAATTCAAATAACCTATTTTAATTCGTATTGCTTGACTTAAACATTTGGGGTTAATACGACCGTGTCCTGGATATCCTTGACTCATTTAATTATAAGTGGCCACAACTTAAGCACGAGGTGTAGGCATACACCTGACAGATGTGATACGGTTTAAATAAATGATTTTATAACTCAATAAGGGTTGCCCAATAAGGGTGTTCCTAATAAGGGAATAAATTATAAATTTTATAACCCAATATGGGTTTTTCCAATAAGGGAATAAGTGGTGTGTCGGTTAATCATGAACCGACATCGATTCCGGTCCCGATATGTATTGTTGAGTTATGTAAATCGATAACATGAGATATAATTTGTCCCAAGTTAAATATCAAACAAATGTACCAATGTCTACATAAAATGATTTTGAAAATGTTTCCAAATGTGTCCGTTGATTGTATTTACTAGTGTAAACTGACGTATTTTCAAAATAATTAAGTTACAGGTACAAATACGTAAATAGGCTGGAAGCTGCTTAGTAGCAACATAAGAGGATCTTGCAAGTCCTTAGATGTGCCCAAAGTCTGTTGAACATCTTTTGTGTATATTTTCGATCCGCCTGTGGATCTTTATTACGAGCCATTGTATATGATCTTGAACCTTTCGGCTTGTAATAATATTTTAAAGACTTCTGATGTGCTATTCTGTGTTACTTGTATTGTTTGGTAATAATGATATCAACATATGTCACGATACTCCCCATCCGGGCCCACCGGGTTACACGTGGAAATCGGGGTGTGACATCACATCAATGGAAAGCTCAACCAATCCAGAGAAGCAAACTAAAATCTCACTTCCACAATCCTAATTAACACCAACTCTTACACAACCATCACCTAACACCACCATACCAGCTCAGCCACCACAATCAACCCAACCGGCGACTACCCAACTTTCGCCATTACCATTTCCGTTGCCCAATCTCGATAACCTACAACTAGTTTCAAGCCAATCTACATCTTTCCAATACCCATTAGTCACCCAGCCAGCTAACATCCAACAGTCCTCCCCATATGTGAGGATTATCCCAGATGATAGCACCATGTCACCAAGTCAGACTCAACCAGTCAATTCATCAATTATACCTCCTTTACCAACACAAAATTCCCATTACTAACCAACTCAGCAACAGTCGTTCTCTTTCAGAACCTCAATTCTTAATCAAAGGGGTGGTTCGGGAGAGTTTGAAGACGAATATGATGAGTATGACGCTTATGTGGATAATCAAAGTAACAGACATGTGACGATTGCGGGTAATTTTGCACGATATGAAATTGGGTATGGAATTCAGAAAGAGGGAATCCAAGTACAACTGGTATCAACATCAGCATGTTTACCAACCGGCCCCAGTCAACCAATACCCGATTAATCAGCAACCGATGAATGCAAGACCTATTGACATTCCGTTACCACCGCCAGTACATCAAATGCCAGGTCACCACGGCCACTACCGCGAAACCTTGTTCCAGTGGGCAATCAACTTGAAGGAATACCGCGAAGATACGACCGCGAACCGGTACGGGGTATCGAAAGCCACTTCAAACCCGCTATTGCTAACATTCCATCATCAGTCGTAATTCCTCAATTATGGGGACGTTCATTCGAGGTGCGAGCACAATCTATTCAAAGCTTGCTCAAATATCATGGTTTGGCCACCGAAGAACTGTATCGGCACATTGCAGCATACGATGCTCGTTGCAACACCATTGGGGGTCAAGGGTTTCAACCCGATGATGTGAAGTTGGTACTATTCCAATTCACATTAGAAGACAAGGTGCAGTAGTGGTTCCGTTTGATGCCTTCGGGTTTGTGACAACCGACACTTTCGGGTAATTTTCATACAATTAAAACAGTCTTTTGTATTATACAATTATGTGTTTTAAACATCTGAACTGCATGATCACATGACATATATCTAGAACACTCGCAGAATACATTTTTATGATACACATTATTCATTTTATTGGTCGCAACTTGAAATAGTTTAGACAATGCACAGAAAACAATTAGTAAACTTATCGGTAGACGAACAGTGCTGACATGTTTCCGATACTCAGTTAAACGAAAGATTTAGGACCTAGATTTGAGTCCAACACTTATATTAAATCCAAGTGGAAAACAAGAGTTGATGTTTAGATCTCCGGACAATACACTAGCTCTAAAATGTCCGATTTGGACCATAACTAGCATTTTGTCTACAAGGACACATCATGCCATACAATTTATATGAGTTGGTCATTTAATAATTCGGCTACGAAACTAGCACCAAATAAATGCCCGAACACTAAATAGACATAAAATATGAACTTATTAGTATTATCTTGGTTTCTTAAAGCTAGTTAAAAACCATTAAACAACATAACATACTTAGAAATCACTAATACCATTAAACACCTAACTAAACCCCTTTAAATCCTAACTAAATAATCTAACTATTATTAGAAACTCAACCATACCGTTTCCCCCATGAAGTGGACGGTCAACATGTGGGTCCCCTAAGCCCACATGTTGTCTCCTCAAAATGTTAGATGAAGACCTCATGGTTATGGGTTTGCATGGTGGTATTAGAAGTTATTTGGGTTATAAAGAAACATTATCATCAACATTATCCTAACACTTTCACCCATCAAAATTCAAACTCTTCTCCTTCATTTCTTTCCCCACAACCTACGGCCACGTACAACCCACCACCACTTCCACTTTTCCACTTCATTCAAGTAATATCAAGGGTTCACAAAGGGTATCAAGGCTAGTTAAGAATGATTCAAGACTTGGAAGTGCAAGGACCAACTTGAGGAGCTATTAACCACAACATTTCTTCTCATCTTCATACTTTGTTCATCCCTAGCCACTAGTGCTAGTTGTAACTGTTCTCTAACCTTCATTTTGCTTCTTATTACTAGTATATATAAATGCACAAGTAAACCTTCACTTTAAAAGAGATGAACATATAAACTAGTAACATAATCTAAAGAGAATAAACATATTTTGAAGTAGTAGTTGATTATTTTGTGATATGGATGATATCCATCATATATATACTTGCTAGAAGTATAAATCTAACAAGTATACACATGGATCTTGAAAGATCCATGATGTACATGATGATGAACTTGTTAAATAGAAGAAATGGACTTGTTAAAGTAGTTAAACATGTGATGTTTATGGTTATAAACTTTTAAAATGATGGATGAACAAAGTTTACAAAAACCACTTTCTACAAAGTTTATAAAATACCAAAAGTAAGGTTATATTTTGGATGAATGAACATGTTAAAACCTAGTGTTGAAATACTACATGTTTTTATATACCATCAAGTTCATCATGACATGCAAAATGCATATATGCATATGTTTATACTTACAAAAATTGGTGTGGATGATTTGATGAGTTTTTTTGAAAGCTTTAACACGTGTTTTTTTAAAAAAACTCATTAGGCAAAATATTTTTGTAGAATTTAAACACTTAGAAAAATATAATTTTTCTAGATTTTTACCAAGTAAGTGTTTAAAGAAGTTAAACATGGTTTTCCTCAATTTTTATACAAAAATGTATAAGTTAAGAAATTAAAGTTTTCTTAAAAATTAGAACAAGTATAATAAATATATATATATTATATATATATATATATATATATTTAGTGATCACAAGAATTATGTGATATGTGTATATTATTTGTATTAGTTTATATATATATATAATATATATATATATATTATATATATATTTGGGACTCGAAATAATGTACACAAAGAAATACAATAAAAATTGGCAAATAAAGACTTGCAAGAATACATATATATTTATTCCTTGGATACAATTTATGAACGATCCGGACACTTGGATATTTGAATGGACTATATATAATTTTAAGAGTAAAAGTTTAATATATCGAAGCTTGGTAAATTACACTTTTGAAACAGAACAAGTGACAAAATATATACTTTACAAGTGTATAAAATATATAAAATATATCATATTTTGTCAATCTTCAAAATGTATTATTTTTTTAAGCGTATAAAAATATATATTTTATAACATCTTGAAAATATATTATTTGGGGCGAAAACTAAGAATATATATATTTTCTAGGACTAATCTTAAAAATAGACTATTTTTAAGATATATAAAATATATACACTTACCAAGCATAAGATATATATACATATATATAATATATTTCTGTGGACATATCTTAAAATATATATTTTAAGAATATAAAATTGTGTATGATATATACAAGAATATACGTATTCCTATCGTACAACTACATGCCAACACATACCACCAACACTTGGTGAAAATACAATATTCCAAGCATTGTACATAATCCTGATAATACATATTTATATACACAAATACTCATAATACAAGTATACCCATACTTGGATATATACACATGTACAAATGATTAACAAATATTACTTTTGATCATGTATACTACAAGAGCATGCATGTAACAAGACTCGTTAAAATAAATTATTTTTAACAAACCCATAGTAACTACAAATGATATATAAAATGATGCATACAAATAATACGAGTTCAAATATACTATTTTAACTAACATATCGAACTTGGAATTATATAATTATTGGGAAATTATATATGAACATACACTTAGACGATGATTGTGAATCACGACTAAACAAGTAAATATATTTTAAACATATGAAATATATCCGATGACGACATCATCGAGACAAACGTATGGGACCCCGACTATGAGAAGTCGTTGACACGTACATCTTACCCCTACGAGGCACGAAGACAAAAGGGCTAGGCCCGTACATACAACTCACGAGATACAAAATATATATTTGGTGAAATCATATTGACAACATATAAATTCATACATCGAAAACACGATCCCAATGGTTTACAATTTTATACAAGTCATAATAAATATTTAAGACGGATGAAACATTACATAAGTCACTACAAAGACCGAAGTGTCTAACAAAACCTAGCACGTTTGTAGGTTGTGATACAAATCCAGGAAACTGTAACAACCCGCACTTTCGTGCTCGTTACTCTCGTTATGCCTAGCACCAGAAATTTGGATCATAATGTGAACTATATCGCTTACTACGCTACATCGCATATTTTCGCATTACATCGCATATTTTCGCATTACATCGTTTATATCGCACATGTATCGCACTTCACAATGCCAACGCTTACAACTCACTCGCTAATACTAGGAAAATTGCACGATGTTCCCAAGACTATTTGCTCGCTTAAACAACAACGCGACTCTCGCAAAACTTGGGAACCGGGACGCCTATTATCTCGCTTATTTATCTATTTAATTTAATTTAAACGCTTAACACCTCGCCAAAACTCTTAACGCACATAACCTAACTAAGCTAAGATAAAACAAATCGCATGAAAATTTTCGTGCGTGGGCGCATGAAAATTTTCACACGAACATTTCCGCACCAAAATATCACCAGACACTACTTCCACTCTTTTATCCTATAAATACAACACTTCGCCATTCATTTCTCCTTGCTGTTATTCCGCACCAAAACACACTTAGCTCGTTTTCTCTATTCCAAGTAAGAAGACTACGTTTTCACGCAACTCACAACGATTTTACACGAGTTTATCTCCGATTTCATCTAAACTTCTCTGTTTACAAAAACCTTCATCTTTTTCATAAAACCTTATGATTTTCTTAGAGATTCACACTTAACCGAGTATATTTGCGTTAGCTTTGGCTTCTCAAGATAAAAACCCATTGTTTCAAACTCACCAAGTGTTTATCCTAACAAAACTGTTTTACAAATCGATTTCTACACAAAACGGATCAAAACCGACTAATGTTTCGTTCACCAATTAGTGGACGAGGCGCTGTCGAAACCGTCACGAAATGGACTTGAATTACATCCGTTTCATACGAGGATTCAGTTCCGGTTGCACCAAGACGCAAAAACAGTCACTTGTGCAAACTGGACTGGCTCGCACGAATCATTTGGTTCATACGACCCAGTCCGGGTTTCCACAAACGACTTACTCGCTCTAAAGACCTCTCGGCACAAAGTTCGATCAGTGGCCTAAGGCGGGAGGGATGAACACTCGATTTCCAAAGAATGACGCGAAGACACTCGATTTTGGACACGGAACAGATTTTCGTACGAAATTTTCGCACGAAAAATTTTCCGCAAAAACTCGTTTCGTGCGAAAATACCTGTTTTTCTCACGCAACTCTCCGTTCAAATGTTTCAACACTCAGGAAGACTGATGCACTCACGTTTCTACACGCAGGCTAAACCGATGCTCTTCTCACCTCTCCTCAGCTCTCTCTCGGTGTTTGCGGTTACGCACCCACTGTGAATATACTTGACCCCTTTTCGCTTTAAACACACTTTTTTGGGTGTAACATACGTTCATATGAAAACACACAACACGAACTAAACAGATTACCACACGCGAATATCTGTTATACATATTTATATGTGATGCTTGATACATATACTAGGAAACTTTTTTCGTTTATTCCAAACCTTAGCTAGTATGGTACTATAGATTGGTTGACACCCGACGGGTCTAGCTAGGAAGAATACATCGCGCTTACCAGCCTTCTTGGAACTTAGCATGTGAAATTTGTCTTGTTAGTTTATATGTTATGCGTATCATGTTTATGTATATGGTATTCCGCCACACTTTTCTCTACTATGCTATTTTATCAAAACCTGTATGCTCGCCAATACATTTTTATATTGACATTATTTTAACGTATGTTGCAGGTTAAATGCCGGTTTATCTCGAATCAAGATTATGACTCTCTAGAAACCCACATAAAAATCTAGTTGTCGGATAGTGTTTTGTTTGAGAATATTGAAATTTGTAATGACTGTTGAATGAATATTTGTTAATTGTATGGGAAATTAATGTTATAAATATTGTCATTGAAAAATAGTTGTTATGGATTCTCTCGAGCAATCCGATTCGCTTAGTGCCGCGCCCCGATGATTCCGCCATCGGTTGGGGTGTGACAGATTTGTACGTGAGATAAACGCAGTTTATGGAATGCATTTTAGTGAGTTCATGTCCCCTTTCTTCTTTAAATGTTTTATAGTTTCAACTATCAGGGAAAATACATGTACAATGGTATGATAAGCTAGGGAATGAAACAACTTAGATCATGTGCGAATAGGGTTGTACTTAAGCACCATTAATCTTGTTTAAGACCACGGTACAAAGGGTTAGATCTATCGGGTTTTGGCGAGACCCACTCTTGGTCATAGACCCACACATAAGAGTGCATTTGTTGTCCCAGTCAAAGGTAATCGACGTAAAATTGTCTAGGTTTGTATTGCTTCCTATGTCGTCACACATAATAATCTCCCTGCGAAACATTAATAATCAAGGATTTCATTGACGCTTTACATACCGGGTTTTGATACAAAAACATCTTATATTTTACGGAATTATATACAATTAAAACGTATGAACTCGCCAGCTTTTGTTGATTTTTTAACTTAACATGTATTTCAGGAAATTAGTGGGCCGTGCGGATATTTAGTCAAGTATGCAAGTATCAAGACTCCATGCCAACTTTTGAAGGGTTTGCCCATTTTATGTCCCTCCTTGCAGTGATATAAGGGTCAATGCCTTATTATAGTAAAACTTGCATCTTGGGATGTGTAATACTTTGACAACTTATTTTCGTCTTATTGTTTGTAAACAATATACTCTACTTATGTTGCATTTTGAAACGATATTCGCAATGGCATCTGGAGCTTGTTTTTATTCATTTAGTATGTTCACTTATATTGTATACAATGAGAATCAATCAGATCACACCTCGAGCGTCCGCCTATGAGCGGGTGTGACAGGCTTCTATCTTCACATGGCTCGATATTCAACAATTGGTTCTAGACAAATTCTATACGCCTCAGAAGTATTCGGAAATTCTTCCAGCAACAATCTAGTGAATTGATTCATAAAGCGTTCAATCGATTCAAAATGTTGTTGAAGGTTTTCCCACATCATGGCATACAATTGTGGGAATTACTCAATGCGTTTCATGAAGATTTAACACTAGAGGATGCACGGGACCTCAGTTCGATATCGAATGATACGTTTGGTACAATTTACGAAAATGTTGACTGGGAGTACCTCGAGAAAATGGTGAGCCCTTCAAAATGAAAGGCTCAATCGTGAAGAAGAGGTCAGCATGCACTGGTGAGCGTGGTTGAGAACACACCAGAAATGGGGGGATAATACCCGGTGTGTGGTCATTATGGAGATCTAGGGCACATAGCTAATCAGTACCCAAGCATTGTAGGTAAACAAGATGAAGTGAATATGTTGTTGGGCAATAAGAACAGGTATTCGGGTTCTCAAGGAAATAATCAATACTACAAGCCCCATAATCAGAATAATTATTAAGGGGGCAACAACTTTGGATATCAAAGAGGTTACTAGCAGGGTAGTGGGGGTAGTAATGAGATGATGGAGATGCTCAGAGCCATGCAGTAGGAGCTGCAGAAGAGAGGTCAGATGGATGATGCATGAGCCAAAAGGATGAGATTCGGGACAAAGCCATCCAATCGCTGACTACACAGATTGGGGCAGCTGGCTGGTGAGGTAGCAACATTGAAGCAACAGAACGGGAAGCTTCCCAATGATATGCAAACTAACCCTAAGAAAACGAAGAACACACCGATCAACGGGGTAAGTTTCATTCCGAAAAATGATTTAAATGATACATGTTTGATGTCTTTTGTTGTTAATGTGAGTGTAGGTGTGACTGATATGAATGTTGAGAGTGGTGGAGTCGATTTAGGAGAACCAGTCATTCAAATTCGAGTTGGAAAGTTCAAATCCACCAGGCAGTGCTGGATTATGGAGTTGGGGTGAGTATCCTCCCAGGCAGCCTGTATGACCAGTACGACTTTGGTCCTTTACAAGCGTGTGATGGCACGGCTATGTTCACGGATGCGAGTCAGAAACAACCCCGAGAGGTTGTGAAAGATGCGATGATCCAACTGGGTGAGTTTCACTACCCGGTGGATTTTCTGATCATCGATTACGCACTGTCACGGACTCACAAGCAGTCGCATGTAATTTTAGGACGACCATTCCTGTATACAGCACATCTTCAAATTGATTGCAGGAATGGCATAGTCACCATGAGTTACGGAAACCGTAAGCTGTATTTTTATGTGTTTTTAAAATCGTTTGCTTACGATCTTATTGATGAGTCATGTCATGCGGGTGCTACGGATGAGTTTGTTTCTAGTAGTGTTGATTTTGACAGGTCCACGGAGAGGACAAATGAAAATAAGGTGACGTGTTGACTACTTTCAAGAGAGTTGTTGAAGGGAAACCACCTGATGGTGGGTTTGGATGGGGTAATGCGGATGGATTTAACCCCATCTGACGTCACATGGTGAACCCCCTACAAATTGGGTGGAGACGTATGGAGAGAAATCTCTCCGGGAGAGCAAGCGTTCCTCTGAACCACCTTGAGCACGCCAGGTATGGTTTGGCTGAAACCTAAAACTTAGCGCTCTCGGGAGGCAGCCTGGGGTACATTACACTTTTTCTATTATGGGTATGTTCGGGTTTTGAATAATAATAATATGAGTAAATTGAACTTGTGTCTAGCTTGGGACGTGTGAGTATGCCCGACTCGGTTCTAGGTTCAATTGATGTTAACATACCTTAATTGTTAATTTGCTAGTGGGTGCTCATCTAGGAAAAGTAGGGAAACCAAAACCGCCCATAATAGTATAAGGAATGCCGTTATAAGCTAAAATTGTTAGAATTTCTTATCAAAAGAAAAATATAATAATTGAGCTAGATTGAAAAGAATGACGAGGCCTATGTAATCTTCATTGGGGATGGTGACTCTGATTTAGATTGCCTCTAGGTTTAGTTAAAAGAAATAATAACGGAAAAATACTGACCCTCACGTTGTCGCTTTTTGGGATGGTGACTCTGGTTGTGACAGCCTCTAGGTTAGGTTGCAAAGTCTAGTGCTCAAAGAAAAAAAAGAGAAAAGAAAAAAATTGATGTTAAATTCTTTTGATTTTGGTATAAAACGGTTAGGAATTGGGTCAACTGATTCGTCCCTTTTCTTCCATGAGCTTGAGGCGGGATTACGTGAAACTGCGACTTTTAGTGTGAGACCTTAGGTAAATCGACCAAACTTGAACATGAATAGCATGATAAGGGCTTGGAACCAGGTTTGGGTTTAAGTGAACACATATACTTGCTTGCAATCGCGGTTAACACGAGTTTTGATGTTAATAAGTAATTTAAGTTTTGAACCCGGACATTTATTCTGACTATGATTCCGTTGTATAATTTTTTTACGGGACGAAAAAGGATAAGTGTGGGGATGCGATGGAGTGTGTGAAAACCGGGAGTTAAAGTGTATTATAATAAGTGATTTATTGTCGTGAACTTGCTTATATCTGTCGAACGTGATATCTACGAGTGTTTACGATGTTACAGGTTAATCGACGTAAACCGACAAAGTTACGATGCATGGTGATGAAACGGAACAGCCGGGAGTGTTTATCAAGTGCATCACATCGTTTGGTAGATGTTTCGGGTCAAAAGTTAGCTTGGAGACACGCAAGATGAGAAACAATGAAGTCTAGGGGTCTCCGGGTCATTAGATGAAAGTTATATGTGAAGGAAAAGGGATTTTGGAGAAGCCGACGTAGCCTACGGTGTGGGAACCGTAGGTTACGGCCATGTGCACCAAACAAAGAAAGGATCAGCAAGTTCATACCGGAGCTTATGGTATTGAACAGGAGGCTACAACTTGATGACACATGAGAAACAGCAAGTTGTCACTGTAACTTACGGCCTGGCAACGTAGGTTACAGTGGATTCCGGAAAGAAACATGTGTGTGCCGTGTTTTGAGGTTATTAAAACGGGTTTCAAAACCCTAGTTCGTATCATCACCTCCGGGATCGAAAAATAGGCACCAAGGATCGAACACATTAATGAAGCTTTCTACTCCCATTCATTATTCCCATCACCAATCCTACAAGATCAACATGATTTCAATCGTTCCTCAAGTACGTGAAGATTTTTTAACCAAGATGAACGGCTAAACCTTTTGTGGTTTCCTCCGGGTGGAGGATTCTTGTAAGTGAACTAGATTTATGTGTTTGAACTATTGTTAAATCTGGTAATCTAAGCATTCGATGCTCGTTACCAGTTGATTTGATTGGATTGCTTGTAAACGATTGTTATTATTTAATTGTTAATCTGAATTCATTCAATTCCTGAGAGTTCTAGTAATTGGGATACATTTGATAAGGGTTAGGGTTACTAATTGCAATTGGTAACTTATATGATAACCTTCCCTTGTTTTGCAATCGATGTAAGTAGTCTTTAGTTTATCACAATCCATTAATCAGGTTATACAATTATGTCTATGTAATTGTAACAATCGAACACATAGTTGAATTTGCTTTGAAGCTGAAATTCTGAGGAACCATTGTTCTCTCCCATTGTTTACAACTTCGTATTTTTGTAATTTGTTAGTTAATCAAACTCTCAAACAGACAAGATTTTATGTTATTGCAATTAGTTAATAGTTCTTAATTCACGACACTTTCCTTAGTACTCCTCTGGTTCGAACCCGACTTTTTCTATCTACATAGTTTATTTTGGTTTTTGATTAACACTCACGACAGTTATCATTAGTCCCCTATCCCCGAACACCGTTAACGACCAGCATACAAGAATCGATTCTGGTCAATCCAAGATTCTAGTTGAAAAGCCATGAATCCTGTAGCATCGAACTAGAGCAATATAGAATAACACAGATTGAGTAATGGAGGCGGGGATGGTTGATGAAGAAGCTTTGCGGCTAGGAGAAATTTCTTTTTTATTTTTGTTGGAGCTATCAAGAGACGAGAGGTTTGCTTTTCTATGTTTCGTTTTATTATTATTTTAAATTAATAATTTAACAAGTTCTAAACCTCATGCATTGTGGGTGGGCGTAAAACTGTATTACTAGTGATGGCATGTGGTTTTCATAAATGGTTCCTTTCGTTATAAAATATCAGAATAGTTGATAAACTAAACTGAGTTATAATTTTAGAACTTAGTATTATGGTTTAGCAGTCTAATGGTACGGAGCTGGTCTCTTACAAAAGTGACATGGATTTAATACTTACAAGTTTAAGTTTAGATAATATTTAGACCGTTCGAAAAAAGATAGTATTTAAATTATGTGCTATGGTGGATATTAAATTTTGAAGAAAAAAAGGTAGTATTTAGATTATGTGTTGTGAAGAGATTAAATATGAAATGTGATGATGGAAAGAGGTGATTATACACACGATTGGTTATTGTAGTATTTAATAATAAAAAAATAAATTGAAAACCCCCTCAATTCCGCGATCAACTTTGCACCCTGCCGTCGCAATGTGTCGCGCCTGCCCCACCGACCAATGTGGCTCCCAAACATAGGACCGTTTATATACTTAACTCTTAATAATTTATCTAATTCTAATTAATATATCTTGTTTGATTCAAGTTATGAAATTCTTTGTTCCTCAAAATCATCTTGTATATGATTATATTTACCGTGGGAATGATGAAAAAGGAGATGGAATTACCTGATAGGAAAACCAAAAGTCCAGATTCTTCGAAAATCCTTGAGAAACGTCAAGTTTTTCACAAATTTTCTCCAACTAGCTGTAACAAAACTGAACATGATATTAATAGAGAATACAAACATATATACAAACTTTACGATTTTGGAGCTATGATCAGTAGGAAGCTTCTTGCAAAGTAAATGGAAACCATCGTCTTGTTGTCATCGTATAAGCTTGCAAGAATCAAGTTGCCTTTTTGACTCCGGTGGCTTTGAATAGTCAGTATACTTTAGGACTAAATTACATAAATGAACCATTTAAAATAAGTACAAAAATAATATGAGACAAAACACCAAAACTATAGGTAAGGTTGGATGGTATTTAATATAATATAACACCAATTGGAACATAAATAATATGTGACAAAACACCAAAACTGTGGGTTAGGTGGGATGATATTTAATATAACATAACACCAATTGAAACATAAGTTCAATAATATGTACGTGACCAAAGAAGTGTAATAACAGACATTTCAAGTGCAATACTAGTCCATAATCGAGCAAACCAAACCAATGCAACGTCACCAAACAAGTGTTTTCACACAAACCATCAACATTTAACATTATTCTATATATCTTCTGGCACTAGCTTGCTTCTTTGCTCCCTTCATTATCAATAGACAAAATCCACCACCTACATTTGTAGGAACTTTCCTTTTGCATGTCGTTGAATTGTGGCATGTCCAGGGCCAGCCCATAGTCTATACAAGGTGTGCCACCCAAACAAGGCTGTAAGTTTTGGGAAAAAATATTTTTGCTCGTTTTACATTTTATACTATATATACAGACTATATTAAGCAAACAAAGTTGTTGTAGCCCAGCTGGTTTCGCATTTCTGTTTGCTTGCTTGAGAGCTAGGTTTGAATCATGGCATGTAGACATTTTTTGTCAGGAAAAAAGCCTCCAAAAAGCCGAACAAATACAAAGAGAAAAGGTTAAAATTTAGACTATTGGCCCATTTTAAATTAGGGTCCACTTTTTAATTGATCAATAAGATCAACTTATGAGCTACAATATCCTAATTCTAATAATTTAGACTATTGGCCCATATTAAATTAGGGTCCACTTTTTAATTGATCAATAAGATCAAATTATTAGCTACAATATCCTAATTCTAATAAACGATTTCAAATAATTTCATATGTCAACACTAGTTTATCCCTCATATGTGTATGTATATATAGAGAGAGAGGTTGGTTATTGTACAATAGGGCTTAATGTACGAACTGTAAGCGACTGATTTTTCAACGTACGACTTTATTTTTTAACATGCGATTTGTGCTGAAAAAACAACATGCGAAAATGCTTTATATACCAACATACGATTTCAAAATCGCGTAACGTACAATGTTCCTTAACGTACAATGTGTACACTGGGAAATCACACACGTTATAAAACTTAAAAACCCTAATCACATATGTTGAAAACCATAATTACACATAAACATAATCACGCGTGTATAAAATCAGAAAGAAATCACGCATGAGGTAAAAAACAATCACGCATGTTATAATCTCACCAACGCGTAATTGTACAATACACTTTCAGGGATCCTAAGAGAAGTCCACCCTATTTGAGAAACTTGAGAAACAATTTTGACCACACATTTCCCTAAGCTTTTCGTAATATACACATATGTATAGTTTACAATTGACTATAAACATATGTGTATAATTCAATATACATATATGTATATTGTCAATTGTAAACTGTACACATATGTATATTACGAAAAACTTAGGGAAAATGTGTGGTCCAGAATGCTTCTCAAGTTTCTCAATTAGCCTAGTGCTTCTTACATTATCCTAACCATATATATATATATATATATAGGGCAGGGTTCATGCGAGAACCTTTATCATGAGAACCATGAGACCCAGTGTAAACACAATCAAAACTACTTAAAAACATGAATTTGTTTATTAATTTTCCATCATAAATCTCAACATTTTATTTATAAAAAAATTGAATTTTCTTTTAATCTAAATAACATTACTGATGCATATGTGCATATGTAATATTTCTTGACAACACCTATACAATCACTACCATCCGTAATATATTACCAATACTAGACAATTTTCCGTCTGTATACAATACAATCTATAAAATTAAAACCTATATAAATATTTTATAAAAATATTTATAAAATCATTAAAGTCATTCATATTAATGCACATGTCCATAGTTTATACAGTAATGAGAGAATTAATGTTAATACACATATGCATTAAGGTTTTTTGTTTGGTTATCTTATGGGTTGTCTATCATTAGAAATCATTAATGGAAAAAAAATGAAGAAGGTAACTTTAGTCTGAAATCAATTAATAAAGGGTATAAAAATGTCTGATGCTATAGAGGGTGATGACTTAATGGTTAATCAAAGAGTTAGAAAAGTTGTGTGTTATCTGATTATGTAGTTGGGAAGATATGCATATGTGCATCACTTTATAAATAATGTTGTCATTTCTCTGCACATGTGCATCACTTTATAAATGATGTTGTCATTACCATCACTTCCATCCGTCTTAACTGCATAATTTGGGCGATCTTAGTGTGGAGAAACCAGATTTGATCAATAATTAAAGCAACGATTCGCGTCACGCTTATTTAGTTTATGTTTTCTTATATTTTCTGATTATGTTTGTTTAATTGGATTTATAGATGTGCATTGTTTTCAAACATGATTGTTGGCTAACCATCAAGCACCACCTCTGCCACCATCACGTTTCATAATATGTATGTTTCTATGTAAGATTTCGGTGAAAACCCAAACAAACAACCCAAATAGAGAAACAAAAAAGGAGGAATGTTGAAGTGATATATGGGGGCTGTGGATGTTACGAACCTAATCACTAATCAAATGTTTCAAAAAAAAAATAAAAGAAAACCTTGGAGAAGTATGGAGGGATATTAGATTAAACTAGGAGAATTACCCCACGCTACGTGTGCGAGAATTCAATTAGTTTCGATTTGGTTTTTTATGTCACGGGCATTTGCAATAGCAACAAAAAAAATCAAACTATCTAAAAAGATTACGTCGACCGAATACCATATAAATGAACACCAATACAAATTTTACGCGAAATTTAGATAACATAGTTCCTTTAATTCTCAGCAAAATTTAGATAACATACTTCTCTTTAATTCTCTTGTTTAGATTCGTATTACGAATATTAGAAGTTTATCTTAATCAAACCGAACATATTGTTTTATTTGTTTGAAAACAGTTCAACCAATTTTGATATATAATGAAACTAGGTTATGGCCCCGTGTGTTACAGGGGTTGATTAATGAAAACGATATAATTTATTATTTGTAAATACTTATTATTTTTAATCTACTCTTGATAGTTTTGATTGAACTTACATAATAAATTCATAAATTGTCATTAATAACATTGAATTTCATGGGATAAACCTCTAATAACATTGAATTTAATTGGACAAACCTCCTAAAATTATAAAATAAAAAACAAAGTCATCAAAATTCACACTAACAAAACTTGGGAAAAGTTGAACTAAAGAAAGAAACATTGGATTTAATAATTCCAACTATTCGTCGTTGACCACTAACAGTCCCAACTTAAAAAATGATCACTGGTTGTCCCAACTATTAACATATTGGCTTCCAATGGACCTGACTAACAGAACTCTAACGTTTTAGTCTACAATTGCCGGAAAAACATTTTTAACCGGAAAAAGGTTCCCAAGGTCTGATCCAAGGTTATAAAGAGGTTTGAGATCAAAATGTTGAGTTTTCCGGGCAAAAAGGAGTTTTTCGGCCAAAAACACTTTTCCGGCGACCGGAGACTAACGACGTTAGGGTTCTGTTAGTCAGAGTCCATTGGAGGCCAATATGTTAATAGTTCGGACTGACAGTGGTCATTTTTTAAGTTGAGACGGTTGGCGGCCAACCACGAATAGTTGGATTTTTGAAATCCAATATTTCTTAAAGAAACATCAACTATTTTGATTCTTTTTTACTCACTTGTACTACTTTGTGTGCGTTACTTATTGAAAAGAAAATTCTTAGTTTTCAGCACATGCACTCAACCCAATGGAAAATGTCCCCATTTTATTTCTTTTAAACCAGTGTGTTGTACGGGTTGAATAAATGTGATTTTATATACCAAATAATTAAAAGAATTATATTTTTAAAAACCCTATGTATTATACAGGTTGAAGAATGTAATTTTGTATATTAAATAATAAAAAGAGTTATATCATTAAAAAACCCATGTGTATTGTACATGTTAAATAAATCTAATTTTATATACCAAATAATAGAAATCTTATATCTTTAAAAAACATGTATTACAAGGATTGAATAAATATAATTTTGTATAGAAAATAATAAAAAAATATATGTTTAAAAAGCCTCGTGTATTACACGGGTTGAAGAAATCTAATTTTATATACTAAATAATAAAAAAAGTTATATCTTTAAGAATCACGTGTATTGTACGGGTTGAATAAATGAAATTTTATATATCAAAAAATAAAAAAAGTTACATCTTTAAAAACCCTATGTCTTGCACGGTTTGAATAAATGTAATTTTATATACTAAATAAAAAAGTTATATTTAAAAAACCTCGTGTATTGTATTGCAGGGGTTGAATAAATTTAATTTTATATACCAAATAATAAAATAGATAAATATAAATGGTACCAAATAATAAAACGGATAAATATAAATTGAAAGCAAAACAGTAAAAGATAAAAAGATAAAATTATTACTTGTATTTTCATTATATTTTTACATTGAAAATCTCAAACATTAGTAGAAGCCGTTACCTATGTTTTTTTATTATAATTCAATTTTGTTAATTCCTTTTATAAATTAAAGACATGATAGATATAAATAGAAAAAAATAGTAAAAGATAAATTCATAGATTAAAATAATATATTCTTTATTTGCATCTTATTAATAAATACTATTTTCATCTATTTGTTTAGGATAAAAGATAAAAAGATAAAATTTATGGATTAAAATAATATATTTTTATTTAAATCTTTTAACAAAATATCATCTACATGTTTTTAGGCGAGAAAATAATAGTTGAAATCACTTTATAAAGTCCCATGTGTTCTCATATGATTTACCTAATGTATAGATAGATTAATGGACTTGTTTAAAAAAAATTATTTTGTAAAGTGAAATTAAAAAGAAAAAGTTCATACCAATAACGTGCATTTTAAATTTAATTCAAAGATTTTAATATACTAAACTTAGTTTAAATTTTACCCATTAAAGCAGAAAGTATGTTAATTACTATAACAATTATACCTATTTATTAGAACCTTCAATAAGTATATGAACTAATTTTATTTCGAGAGAAACAAAAAAAAAAAAAAGAAACCCACAAAAGCTCCCCCATTTTTCTATCCTTTGCTTTCTCTCTTAAACCCCTCTTCATCTTGTTATCTATCTAAAATCCTTTGTTTCCCTGCATCTTTGATTCACCCTTATTTACTTATGTTCTATATCAACGTTTCCCTACATCTTCCCAAGAATCTTTATAGAAATCTTTAACCACGTACATCAGTGAAGTGCAGTTTTGTAAATTACTTGAGTAGTACTGTGAAACGATCACCACCGCCTTCTGCGTTGGCCAGCCGCCGCTGGTGCACCGTGCCCACCACCTCTCCAGATTCTATCCTTTCTGTCTTTCTAACTTAATGATTAGTTTCAGGGACCAAAAGCGTATAAAAGAGATTGTGATCAACTCTTTTCTAAGCAGTAACAAAAGACATTTGGCAGTCGGTAATTGGGTTGTGACTACACAGGCTAAATCTATTCATACATCCATTCTGCCTATTTGGACATCCTTGAGCTTCAAGACGTCTCGTATAGACCTATACGGGGCGTCTAGGCACTGAAATCAAGGGGATCTGAGTGGGATGTCGAGCACAGAATTTAAGGGGTTAGACGTCCAGTATAGGTTTATACTGGACATCTTGAAGGTAGTCCAAAAGACCATTATACCCCTGGGTTAGGGATATACTGGGGCAAAACAGGGGTATAATGATCTTTTGGATGACAATAAACGCCGAATATAGGTCTATACTGGGTGTCTTGAAGGTTTATTTTATTTTTTTTCTTTTCTTAATATTAATTACACTAATATTAATTATAAAAAACTTATACTAATATCAATAACATCAATATTAATTATAAAAAACTTATATTAATATCAATAACACTAATATTAATTATAAAAACTTATATTAATATCAATAACATTAATATTAATTATAAAAAAAACGTGAAGGTTTTTTGATATTAGTATAAGTTTTTTATAATTAATATAAGTGTTATTGATATTAATATAAGTTTTTTATAATTAATATAAGTGTTATTGATACTTATATGATTTTTTTATAATTAATATTAGTGTTTTGATATTAACATAAGATTTTTATAATTAATATTAGTGTAATTATTATTAAGAAAAAAATAAAAAAACCTCCAAGACGCCCAGTATAGACCTATACTGGGCGTCTATTGTCGTTCAAAAGACCATTATACCCCTGTTTTGCACCTAATATATCCCTAACCCAAGGGTATAATGGTCTTTTTGACTACCTTCAAGACGCCCAGTATAGACCTATACTAGGCGTCTTGACCCCTTAAATTATGTGCCCGACATTCCACTCAGAGCCTCCTTAATTTCAGTGCCTAGACCCCGTATAGGTCTATACGAGGCCTCTTGAGTGAAAATAGGCACTTGGGTGTGTGAATATGTAGACCCTAAAAACCATTGTAGCTAACAACTTTGCAAATTATATATATATATATATATATATAGAAAACCCTAAAAATTTGAGAAAACCTTAGAAAACCCAATCTCCTGACATTTTTTTTTAAAAAAAATAACACATGTAATATACATGTTTTTAAGACTTTGAGCCAAAAAAAAAAAAAAAAAAAAAGCGCCGAGTGGATATTTTTAAAAAAATAAACAAAATTCAGCAACTTTCATTCACTAACATGTGTTAGACAAAAGTTGCTGAATTTTGTTTATTTTTTTTAAATATCCACTCGGCGCTTTTTTTTGCTCAAAACTCTTAAAAACATGTATATTACATGTGTTATTTAAAAAAAATATATCGAAGGTTGGATTTTCTAGGGTTTTTTCAAATTTTTAGTGTTTTCTATCTAACCCTCCATATAATATATATATATATAATTATATATTATATATATATATATATATATATATATATTCATCTTTTTCGTTCATAACTTAAATGAAAATAACAAGAGCTATTATATAGCTTTACAAAGAGAAACTACACCATATAACCCCACTTACTACATTAATTAATTAATTAAATAGCCCACTTGTGACTTACTACCCTAATTCAATGTAGCATGCTTGATAAACAAAAGTGCATTAACAAAAAAGATGCAGTTTGCATGAAGACGAGGGAACACAAACACATCGTGGCCCATAATAGTGGATTGTAACTTCTTTTTTAAATTGGTTTCCTCAATTGGTATATCAAATAGGTACTTGATTAACACATCGAAATTTGAATTCTCTAGCCTAAAATATTTTAGGAATGATGAAAAAGGGAGATGAAATTACCTTATACGAAATTAATCCAGAACTACAAAGTCCACGTTCTTGGAGAAGCATCAAGTTTCCTACAAATTTTCTCTACGACAAGACACCAGTTGTAACCAAAATGAACATGATATTAAAAGAAAATACAAACATATATAACAGTTAACATTTTGGCAGTGGTGACGTAGTATCAGTAGGAAGCTTCATGTCAAGTAAATGAAACCTTCATTTCGTTGTCTTCATACTTGAAAATATCAAATTAGCTAATTTTTTTAATGCCTTCTTCTTTTTATTGTCTTCTTCTGTCCGGTGGCTGTAGAGTATAAATAAAAAAAGATGAAAATGGTATGACACAAAACACCAAAAGGATGGGTTAGGTTGGATAATAATTCATGAATAGTCTAAATGGTTGTTAAGGTCAAAGCTTGAAGTTTGTGTTATTCATTGGTGTATTATTATTTATTTATTTATTATATTATATTATATTATATTATATTATATTATATTAACAAATGCAAATGCAAGTTTTGTTTTATCTTTTATTTTATTTGTAGGTTCAACTAAAAGTGGTGTAATATTTTAGTTACACACCTTATACTATAAATAATTTAAGTTTTTAACCATATAATTATTTTTCTTACAACTCTTATTCTTTAGTATTTTATATAAAAACTAAATATGCTATTTTATTATATTTTTCGTCGACATTACGATATAGATTTTATTTAAAACGGTGTTGTATTCGAAATAATGGGACATTAGCAAACTAAGTCGGTAACGACCAAAAACATCGGTATAGGTATCAGTGTTATCCGAACAGATATTGATATTCATTTTTATGATTTTCGATCAAGGTAAACATAATTTATTTTTTGAGTTATACATTATACAACTTTTGTGTAATAAAACCATTATTAATATTACAACACCAACTCAGTTCGGCACCGTACCGTTATTATACCTATATAGCAAGGGGCGTATAGTATTTTTTTGTTGTCCCCCAATGACTTTATTACAATTGCACCATGCACCTTTATGTTTCTACCATAAACTTTAATTAAGTTATCATAAGGATCCTAAAGTTTAATAATTTTTCTCCTCTAGCTAAAACTTTAATAAAGTTATTATAAGGTTCCTAAAGTTTAATAATTCTTTTTCTCTAGCCAACACATGTTTCTACCCATGAATTTTAATAAAGTTATATGGCCGGTGAAGTTTATTTGGTTTTGTGCTTATAACTTTTAAGATATGATAAAACTGTGAGGTTGCCGTTACGACATGCTTATTTTTATCTACATTCAGATATAAATTTTGAAATCATGTTGTGTATTGCGCTTTTTATTTATTTATTTTTTGTAAAGTGACTCCGTTCACCTTTTTTCTCGATATACTTTTAGGACATGTTATTTTATTTGATAGTTGACAAATCATTTCGTGCTTCTGTTCATTTGAGCTTGTTGATTATGAGTCTTCCTTAGTTAACAATCAAAGTAAGTTTTCTTTTGACAATGAATTCTATTGATTCTAAAAATCATTTACAACTTGAAAACATTCAATTTAGACATCTATTGATCATAAATCTCTTTTGGCTTGAACCTGGTCACCTTGGAAATTATATCATTTCATCTCGTTTGACATCGATTTCTAGATACTAATTCAGTTAAACCATTGATTTCTAAATTGTAATATGATACTCTCGTATTCATTTGAACATATCTTGATTCAGTGTAAATTACCTTCATAACTATTTTTATTAACTAAGACATAACATGACTCTAGATGAGACATCATAGCCCAAATCTCGAGGACGAGATTTAAGACGAGATTTAAAACAAGGTAGGGAGGATGTAAGATCTCCAAAATTTTATTTTATAAATTTAAAATAAAGTATATAGAAACTTATATTATTAAATGGGTAGATCACGTGTAAGTTGACTGTTAGAAATACGAGACATTTAGACGAATATATGAACCAAATAATAATAATAAAAATACATTATAATTAACCTTACTCCATTTTTAATGAAACTTAGGTCAATCTGTAGATAAAAATATGCTCGTTCTAATGACATATTCATTATTTTATAAAACGTCATATTTTAAAAGTTATAAGCGATAAATGAGTTGAGCAACTTAATTAATTATAATATATATAATAAAATATAAAAACTAACGAAATGAGATTTGGAATTGTGTAGGTGTACGTGGCCTTCAAACTCACTATATGAAATTTAATGAATGCTTATACGTGTATGTTGGAGTGAGCTCCAAGAATTGTGGAGACATTATAAATAGTACATAGGACTTACCAAACATTTGCTCAACTTCTTCTTCTTCTGCTCTCTCTATCTCTCGCCATATCTCTCTCTCATATATATATATATATATATATATATATATATATATATATATATATATATATATATCTTTTTCTTTTAATATTTCACCTATAATACTTCAAAGCTCTACTCCATGTTAAGTGTTTTAACCCCTGATACTTATTTGTTACCCTACCCGATTAATTTAGGACCCACCAATGCATGTCAAGACTCTGATCCGACTACGTCGTTGGGGTTCTGTCTCGATTTGTATGTGACATGGGTTATTATACTTAACACGAATGCATTATATATTTTTTAAGAGCTGAGGAGCTATGCCCAAGATTATGCCAGGAGGCATATAGTTAGACCCTAAAGTTACCAAGTGAGTCATTCTCCTTTTTATCACCTTTTTGTGATACAGTTATAATTAAAAATGCTTTACAAAATCCTAAATGTTTATCAGTTATACTTACAGTAAGTAAGTTTTTATATTATGCAATAACTACCAGTATATGGGGTTTTGTATACATTACTTGACACTCGTTACTATTGGGCCAAAAAATTAGCCACTAGTAGCATGACCACAAAAACGGGAGAATTGTGCCCCAATAGCCATAGTGTATAAATAATATTATTTTTACGTTACTAAATTATTAATAAATGTAATGTATGATTAAAATAAATCTAAATGGTGTGTATATAAAATAGAGCTTTATTAATCATTATTAAAATATATATTAGTTACATTAATAAACATATTAATATTAACGGGATCATTCATTGTATTAGAATAAAATTTGGCTCATAATATATATGATTATGTTAAAATATATTATATATGTTCAAACATTATAATATAATAGAATATACTATATGTAATTAAATATATATTACAACATTAAATATTATAATGTTTACGATATGATATTTTAATAGACAAATGAAATGTGTATTTATATATATACATTATACTCTATTTATTATATAGTAATCTATTACAATGCATATATATTGGGGTTATGTATTCAACAATTACTACGATATGTTAAGTTTGGTATACATTATTTGATAAGTGTCACTAGTTGAGAGAATGATCAACAGTGTTGGGATTGAACCTTTGAAAAGGAACAGATGATACAAAGTCAAAACACATCATCCGAGCTTTGATCCAGCTATCAGAGGTTTCTATCAACTGATACGCTTTTACTGCATTCATAAATCATTGTTATCTATTCTCTGACAGAAGAAATTCCCAACCGCTGATAGAAGATTACAAAGCAGTGTTTAGTCTAGTCTTAGTTTAATCAATGTAAAAATGCTATGCACTAATAGTTTAGTCTAGCAATGTTTACAGTTAGTTACATTTGTTAGCTGTCACTATCAACCATGACGTCATTGTTAGACGATCAGTGGTCAGATAGTTAGTATAACTAGGCGCTCAATGTAACAGTTTTACTTGTCTTCTTATTAAGATATATTTCGCATATCTTCTTCATTTCTTACTATCAAACAATCGTTATTGGGCTAAGGGGGAGTTTGTGAATCACTTGCAAAAGTTTAATTACTTAAAAGCAAGATGGTGATGAAAACAAACGACCAATTGATTGTTTTTAAAAGTTTTCCATTAATCCGCTGCACTTATTCTCTGTTTTCAATCATTTTCCATTATTTGAAAAAAAAAAAAACAATCAATTCAAACTTAGATCATGACAATTGGTATCAGAGCTTGGTCAATCGATTTGGATTTAAACGTCAAATTGATTTGAACAGATCAGCTCTTTGTTGCTAATTTTGTTTGATAAGTTTTGCTTGAATACAAAGTTTTATAACTACAAAATTTTTTAAAACACAAATATGTTGTAAACAAGAGAAATGACACAAAACACACAGGATTCCAATATTGGATCCATGTTTAAACCACCTATATTGAAACGAAATGAATATTTTATTTGGCAACGTAGAATGGGTCATATTCTCGCTCAACAGAACACCGGATGTTGGAGATCCATTGTGTTTGGACCTCATGTTCCCATGGTTTCAAGCACAGAGGATCCCCACACTCAAGTCCCTAAAAAACTCGAAAATTACTCTAAACAGGATTTCCTTAAAATCGAATTGGATGCTAAGGCTTTCAGCATAGTTGCTTCAGCTTTACCCAATGAGATTTATGCGGGATTACTTCATTGTAATAGTGCTAAAGAGTTATGGAATGCTCTTAAAGAGCAATTCGGTGGTACTGAAGAGGTGATCGAGAATAATAGAGATGTCTTGAATTAGCAGTATGAAACATTTTGCCATGTAAAAGGTGAGTCACTAACCCAACAGTTCGAGCGGTTTAGCTGTCTCATAAGCGAATTGAAACTGGTAGATGTGAGCTTTCCTAATTCGACTATTAATAGTCGTTTCTTAAGATCACTACCAGAAAAATGGGAGACAATAGCTTGTGTCACTCGAACATCTGTTGGTTATAAAGAAATGACCTTTACACAGCTTCATGGTCGACTTCTAACTTATGAGAGAGAGTTGAACCAGAAAAAGAAGCTTCAAGGGTCTGGGAAAGTGACTGATGACTATACACTGGGAAACACTACTCTCTATAGTCATGAAGAGGGGTCTGGTAGTGGAAAGGATCAGAGTTTTGATCATTACATTGACATAACTTCTGGAAACAATTTCAACTCTGATCCTTGTACACCCAATTTTGCTTTTGTTGCAAATTGTGAAAGCCAAACCTCTGACAATCTGAGTTTTGAGATGAATGATTTACAACATTTTGAACCCATAGATTTGGAAGAAATGGACATCCTACACCAGTTGGTACTCTTAAGTGTCAGGGCTAGTAA
Source organism: Scalesia atractyloides (assembly GCA_947069175.1). Lineage (NCBI taxonomy): Eukaryota > Viridiplantae > Streptophyta > Magnoliopsida > Asterales > Asteraceae > Scalesia > Scalesia atractyloides. The sequence goes on from CAMTDV010000006.1 coordinate 27,713,399, forward strand.
GTTTTACAAAAGAACTGGTAGGAGGTTTCCAGGATTGCATGGGGGGTTAAAAGTTGGGTTAGATAAATCAAAGATAAAATGTAACAAGTGCAATAGGATGGGACATTTTGCCAGGAAATGTAGAACTCAAACTGCAGGACCAATTGTTACTCATCCTGGCACCAATCCTCAAAGCACTGTCCAATATTCCCAGTTTACCCCTGCACATCAAATGCAAAACACTGCTCATTTTGCAAGTCCTGTAACAACTGTCCCTATTCATTATGTCGAAACCCCTGCTCCACAGATTCAATATGTTCAAGCACCACCTCAAGTGCATGTGCAACAAACTCCACATGTCACTCAAACTACTCAAACCACTGCTGCACCAGCAGAGGTTACACAACAAAATTTCTTTACCCAAGGTTTTGTTGACTGGAGTAGTTTGCCTGAGGATTTAACTGATGACAACTTTGCACTCATAGCCAAAAAAGATTTTTAAAATGAAAACTTATGTTTTATGGCTCTTGAGACCATAGTTGAAGGTGATGAGTCTGTGGAACAGGAGTCAAAATCTAATGTGGTTGAATGTTGTGAAGTAGTGGTTACACCAGAAGTTACACATGTGGTTGAAATGAATGCTGCTAAGGTTGAAAAAGATAATCTATCTGACCCATGGGACACAAAGGTGTGTGAAGAAGAATGTGATTGTGCTCTTATGGCTGCTTCGAAGGTATCACCTCAGATCCTAAAAGATATATGTTCTGAAAAATGCATTATTGCTTTTGCAAACATAAAACATGTGAATGAAAACCTAAGAAACAAAATTTTGAAAGATGAACTTAAATTTGAAAAACTTGTGAAAGAGTTAAAAACAAAATTAAGTGAAAAAGATTCTGAAATCAGTAGCCTAAGGCATGAATCAAGCATAACCAAAGACCAGCTCCAAACCATGGTAGAAAAATAGCAGGTTTGCAAACAGGAGCTTGAATCTACCCATATCACTTGTGAAAAATGGGTAGAGTCTTGCAAAGGTTATGAGCTTATGCTTGATGCTCAAGTCAAGAGCAACATAGAGTTTGGTATAGGCTTTAGGGAATATAACCATACTTGTGAAAATGTTGCAAAAATTGACTCTGACCCTGTTGAAATAGTCCCAACAAATTTGGCCAGTGAAGAAATTAAAATCACTGATAAAGAAGGAAACAAAATTGTTCTTGAAAAACCAGAGGTGTCACCAAAAGAAAAGGAAATTGAAAAATATCAGTTTAAACCAACCAGGTCAGATGAATGTGATGTCTTAGAAAACTTCAAGCCAATGGACTTTTCAACTCTTGATGGTATAAAAGCACCAAAAGCATTGGTGATTCCTATCAAAGACTTGCCAGCAGAGGTTACATCATCTACTCTCAAAAAGTCTGATAGAAAAAGGAAGGAAAAGGTTAAACACTTGTTTTGCAAATTTTGTGAAAAGAGGAATCATGATACAGCAGATTGTTTTCTTTTGAAAGCTAATGATATTAGCAAAACTTGTGTTATACCTAAATCTCCTGGATGCACCATATGCAACAAAACAAATCATCCAACTCAAGAGTGTGTCTATCTCAAAACCTATCACCAAAAGGTAAAAGAGATTAGAGAAAAAGCTCTAGAAAGAGAAAGTTCAATTATTGCAAAACAAAAATTTAAATCATGTTAAACATCTGTCACCAAAGCTTTAAATCAAACCTCTGGCCGCAGAGAAATTCAAGTAACAGATGCACCTCAATCAAACCTGAAGGGGTATGGTCCAAAAAACCTTGCACCAATCAAGGAAACCATACCCATTAATAACTTCTAAGAAAACTGCACGCAGACTTCTTTGCCAAAAAAAGATTTATTAGAACTCTGCGCCAAATATCCAAGAGAGGAAATGATCATATAACTACCTTGCGCGGACTCGCGCAAGGTTCAAAGTTAAAAGCCTAAACATTCTATTTGGATAAATTCTTCATTTAACTACCTTGCGCGGGCTCGCGCAAGGTTCAAAGTTAACCTTGAACATTCTCATTTGATAATGCTTCATTTAACTACCTTGCCAAGGCTCGCGCAAGGTTCAAAGTTAACCTTGAACATTCTTGTTGGACAATGCTTCATGCACAAACCTTGCGCATATATTTATATCAAAGCAAGTATTCACCAAACGTTGTGCTAAGCAGCAAGGAGAAGAAGGAAGATCAGTTAACTAACTTTCGCTTCTCGTGCAAGGAAACAGTAAATCGTGAGAAACTTTCCCTTAGCAAAATCCTTGACTTGGTGCAGAAGCAAAGGGACTCTTTTCTGTTGTAACAAAATGTACACGTGGCGAATAATAGATGGGTAACAGCTGTGAAACCTTCTAGAAGCCATTAACACCCAATCGTGCAAGCATCTTTTCGGTTATAACCAATTGCCACATGGCAGCATCTGGACGGCCGAGGAAGATCACGGTGATGGCATGCTCACATTCATGTTGACACGTGGCACCTCCCTAACCGCTGATGAGCTCACGATCCGTGTGCACAAATGGATTGCCAACAAACATTAACAGAATAGCAAAAGATTCCGTTAAAGTTAACAATCTCTCCTTTTGGCGCCAAACACCGGCTATAAATAAGTAAATTGGAGTTCAAGGAAAGGTATTCACTCCCAACTACTCTCTCTCTTACAATACTTAATTCCGACTACCTGTACTTATTCTCACGCCGGAGGGTGGTCACGGAGAGAACCCCCTTCTCCCGTGGCGAGCTAACGGTGTTCTGTTTTGCAGGTTTAGCCGGAGTATTGTTTTATTCATCATCCATCGTGAAACCAAACGAAGGGTTAACCCTTTTATGCAGTGCCCATTCCATAGATCTACTGAGATTCCGGTCTAGTTGATCTAGGGTTTCTTCAAAACCAGTTTCCAAGAGGTAAAAGCCAGCCTAATTACCAAAAGGTTCCTATGACTTATGAGACTTACAAAAAGTCTTCTAAGCCAAAGGTAAATAGGCATCCTCATGGTTACCAACAGTTGATAGAGGTAGCTCACAGCAGTGGTTACAAAAGTCTGATCCAGCCACTGCTCATCAGTCTGAACTTGACTCTGGATCACCTGATACCCCATCCAAAGCCATTTTGGCTTTGGAGACACACCTGAACTAATTATCTCAAAACATGTGTAGGGAACTTCTACTTGCCTTGACAGTCTTTGGTATGTATATAGTGGAGGCTCCAGGCACATGACAGGATGTAAAGCCCTGCTCAGAGATTTTAAAGCTCATGGAGGGGTGACATATCCTTTGGGAATAATTCAAAAGGAAAGGTGTTAGGATCAGGATGTGTCTCAGCAGGAAAACTCAAGTTTGAAAATGTAAATCTCATTGACAATTTAAAATTCAATCTCTTAAGTGTTTCACAGATGAGTGATAAAGGTTATGGTTCTTTTTTCACAAAGAAAACTTGCCAAATTGTAGGGCCAGAGGTTGTCAAAAAGAGTGATCAAATCATTGCAGAGAGAAAAGCACAGCTAACTTCTCATAGAGTAGGAAATGTGTATGTGGTTGATATGTTAAAAGATAATCCTATGTCAAATGCATGCCTGTTCTCAGTTGCCTCAAGCAAAGAGACAGAGCTATGGCATAAAAGACTAGGACACACAAATCCAAAAACTATCGCCACTCTCTCAAAACAAAATCTGGTTAGAGATTTACCCCAAAAACAATTCACTTGTGACGAGCATTGTGTTCCCTGCTTAAAAGGTAAACAACATAAAAGCTCTTACAAGTCAATTGAAGAGTCCAAAAACAAGTCAGTGTTTATAGTTGCTTCATATGGACTTGTTTGGACATGTAAAAATCATGAGCTTAAAACACAAAAGATATTGTCTGGTGATAGTTGATGATTTTTCCAGGTTCACATGGACCTTCTTTTGCACTCTAAGTATGAAACAGCAAACATTTTGCAAAACTTTGTTAAACTAGTTGAAAAGCAATTTGATCTTCCTGTAAAAATCTTTAGGAGTGATAATGGAACACATTTTAGGAATAAGGAGTTGGATGCCTTTTGTCAGTCAAAAGGGATTGTTAGACAATATAGCATTCCTAGAACTCCAGAACAAAATGGGGTTGTTGAAAGGAAAAACATAACTTTAATCGGATCAGCAAGGACTATGCTTGCAGACTTAGGTTTACCCTTGTCCTTTTGGGTAGAGGCTGTAAACACTGCCTGTTATGTCCAGAACAGAGTTTTATAAACCCAAGGCATCAAAAGACTTCCTATTAATTGCTTTACAAAATCAAACCTCTGATATCTTATTTCAAAGTCTTTGGCTGCCCATGTTTCATTTTAAACATCAAGGATTCAATATCCAAGTTTGCAGCTAAAGTAGATTGTGGTTATTTTCTAGGATACTCAACCACTTCCAAAGCCTACAGAGTTTTTAACTCTAGGACTAAGTGTGTTGAGGAAACTCTAAATGTGAAGTTCAATGAACTCTCATCCTTGAAAATCCGAGCAAATGGACCTTCTGAATTGTTTGATCTATCTAAATTTACATTCGAAGATGTGTCTGTCAAAACTAACCATGCAGGTACTCCACAATCATCATTTGAAGAGCAAGATATGATTGCATTCTTCCAAATTTCAAAATCAATCCTATAGGCAGAGGAGCAGATGTTAGTAGCAATGGTGAAAGCTCTGCCAGGTCAACAGTGGTTAATATTCAAACCTCTGCCAGCTTTCAAATCCAAACATCTGGTGATAAAAATCCACAAAATGGATGAAAATCAACCCACTTTCACTACCATACCAGCAATTCCTTCACCACCATTCCAATCGGAGGCTGGACCATCAAATTCACCAGCAGAGGATAGCTCAGATGATACACATTTGCAAGCTTCACCTCAAAATGCCATTGTCCCATATCAAGGTGATTTGATTTTCCTCAAAAGCCATCCAGTGGATCAAGTTGTTGGCGACATCAATGAGGGTGTGCTTACAAGAAGCCAAGCCCAAAACATTTGTCTTTTTGCTGGTTTTTATCACTCACACAGCCTGTCAAGTACCAAGAGGCACTAAAAGACAACAGCTGGGTAGAAGCCTTGCAAGAAGAGCTCCTATAATTCAAGAGACAACAAGTTTGGGAACTTGTACCACTGCCAAAAGATGTGAGTAACAAAACCGATGAAAGGGGTATTGTTGTCAAAAACAAAGCAAGGCTTGTGGTTCAAGGCTACAGACAGGAAGAAGGGATTGACTATGATGAAACTTTTGCTCCAGTAGCAAGCTGGAAGCCATTCGCCTGTTCTTAGCTTTTGCTTCTAACCACAACATCAAGGTGTATCAAATGGACATCAAAAGTGCATTCCTGTATGGAAAGATCAAGGAAGAAGTATATGTTTGTCAACCTCCTGGCTTTGAGGATCACTTCCATCCTGATCATGTGTACAGGTTAAATAAAGCATTGTATGTCTAAAACAAGCACCAAGAGCCTGGTATGAAACTCTATCCACTTTTCTCTTATCCATTGGTTTTACCAGAGGTAGGATTGACAAAACCCTATTTTTAAAATGGAAAGGAAAAGAATTGATGCTTGTCCAGATTTATGTGGATGACATCATTTTTTGATCCACATGCACTGCCATGTGTGAAGAGTTCAGAAAAATCATGGCAACAGAGTTTGAAATGAGTGCAATGGGTGAGTTGCAATGTTTTTTTGGTTTACAAGTTAAACAACTGCAAAAAGGCAGTTTCATTCATCAAAATAAGTATGTGAAAGAACTGCTTAAGAAATTTGATATGAATGATTGTAAACCTTGTAGCACACCCATGGCAACATCCAAGCTGGTCACTATAGATGGCAGAGATGACCTTGTTGATCAAACATTGTGTAGAAGCATGATTGGGTCTTTATTGTACCTAACTGTATCCCGGCTAGACATTATGTTTGCCACATGTGTCTGTGCCAGATCACAGTCAATGCCAAGAAAATCAGATCTTATTGCTGTAAAAAGGATATTCAGATACATAAAAGGTGCTCCCACATTGGTATGTGCTATCCAGCTAATGGTAACATTGAGCTTGCAGGATATTCTGATAGTGATTTTGGTGGATGTAAAACAACAAGGAAGTCTACATCTGGAGGAGCCCAGTTCATATGGGATTGCTTAGTGTCTTGGCAAAGTAAAAAGCAAGTTGTAGTATCTACATCCACTGCTGAAGCAGAGTATATAGCTGCTGCAAGTTGCACTGCTCAAATTTTGTGGCTTCAAAATCAACTCTTGGATTTTGGTGTGACTGCCTTGAGGACTCCTCTCAAAATTGATAGTCAAGCAGCAGAAAACATCATCAAAAATCCAGTTTCACATTCCACCACCAAGCATATTGACATCAGACATTATTTTGTGAGGGATTGCTATGAAAAATGTCTGATTTCTTTACAACATGTCCATACCAAGGATCAACTAGCAGATGTGTTGACAAAAGCAGTTGATGCTTCCACATTTGACAGTTTGATATCTAGGCTTGGAATGCTAAACATGGATTAAAAACAATTTTTCTTGTGATCTATGTGTAATTAGCAATAAAATGTTTTAAAAAAATCAGAAATTCATCCTTAAAAATAGTTAACATTGATTTTTTCAATAAAATCCTTAAAGTCTGTTCAAAGCTCTGATAGCACAAAAACACTGTTGTTTTGAAAAATCTATCCACTGATTCAAACCTCTGACAGTGTTTAAAATTGGTCACAACCATTGGTAGTTTTTACTCTAACAGTGGTTAGCCAGAACAATTGTTTTCCATTGTCAAACAGAGGTTACACGTGGACAGATGTTATTCAACAGATGTTGCATCAGACGCCACGTCAAGTGCACTTTTTGAAAAGCCCTATAAAACCCTGTTCTATCCCCAAACAGAGGTTTCACCCTTCTTGTGCGATTTCAAATTTATCAAAGTTTTTATTTCACAAATCATCCATCAATCATGGCTCCTAAAACCAAATCGAAGAAGAAATCGACACAAGAAAAACCCCCATTTGTCCTCATCATCAAAACACCACACAATTACACTGCTATTCTCAAAGAAACCGATGCAAACACTCGTTATCATCCAATGATTCGGATTCTAAAGGAATCAAAATTCAAACACATGTTGGAAGTCAAAGTCCCTGTTTACATTGATTCTTTAAAAGAATTTTGGGCAAATGCTAAACTAAACTCATCCACTGATGATGTGCCCTATTCCATAACTTCCAAAGTTGGTAGCACTCAACTGCAAATAAGCCCACAATTTATCTATACCAAGTCTTCATGTTAAATGATATGCAACATCCAGTGTCATTTCCTTTGAGGGAGATGCAACATGAATTCGTTGAAAGAGGTTACACCAGACAGTTGAAAGGTATGACAATCTTCAAACCTAATTTTCCAGCAGAGATGAAATTCTTTTTCCACACCCTACTTGAAGAAACCCTAGATCAACTAGACCGAAATCTAAGTAGATCTATGGAATGGGCTCTGCATAAAAGGGTTAACCCTCCGTTTGGTTTCACGATGGATGATGAATAAAACAGTACTCCGGCTAATCCTGCAAAACAGAACACCGTTAGCTCGCCACGGGGAGAAGGGGGGTTCTCTCCGTGACCACCCTCCGGTGTGAGAATAAGTACATGTAGTCGGAAGTAAGTATTGTAAGAGAGAGAGTAGTTGAGGGTGAATACCTTTCCTTGAACTCCAAGTTACTTATTTATAGCCAGTGTTTGGCGCCAAAAAGAGAGATTGTCAACTTTAATGGAATCTTTTGTTATTCCGTTAACGTTTGTTGGCAATCCGTTAGTGCACACGGATCGTGAGCTCATCAGCGGTTAGGGAGGTGCTACGTGTTAACATGAGATCACTACATCTTATAAATGTGAGCATGCCATCACCGTGATCTTCCTCAGCCGTCCAGATGTTGCCATGTGGCAATTGGTTATAACCAAAAAGATGCTTGCACGATTGGGTGTTATGGCTTCTAGAAGGTTTCACAACTGTTACCCATCTATTATTCTGCACCAAGTCAAGGATTTTGCTAAGGGAAAGTTTCTCAGGATTTACTGTTTCCTTGCACGAGAAGCGCAAGTTAGTTAACTGATCTTCCTTCTTCTCCTTGCTGCTTAGCGCAACGTTTGGTGGATGCTTGCTTTGATATAAATATCTGTGCAAGGTTTGTGCATGAAGCATTATCCAACGAGAATGTTCAAGGTTAACTTTGAACCTTGTGCGAGCCCGCGCAAGGTAGTTAAATGAAGCATTATCAAACGAGAATGTTCAAGGTTAACTTTGAACCTTGCGGGAGCCCGCACAAGGTAGTTAAATGAAGCATTATCAAAAGATAGTGTTCAAGGTTAACTTTGAACCTTGCGCGAGCCCGCGCAAGGTAGTTAAATGAAGCATTTATCCAAAGAGAGTGTTCAAGGTTAACTTTGAACCTTGCGTAAGCCCGTGCCAGGTAGTTAAATGACGCTTTCCTCTCTTGGATATTTGGCGCAGAGTTCTAATAAATCTTATTTTGGAAAAGAAGTATGCGTGCAGTTTTCTTAGAAGTTATTAATGGGTATGGTTTCCTTGATTGGCGCAAGGTTTTTGGGACCATACCCCTTCAAGTCCCCCCAGTCCAGTGTTGCTTCTATGTAAGAATAAAAAGTAGGTGGAGCACTGGACTTAAGATAAATGTGCTGCTAGGTAAGGACTAGCTTTTTGTCGCTTTATGCATCTTGGTGACGTGTCGTAAGTGGATTTTGAAAAAGTATTTGAATTTCAAATATACTTAGACACGTGTCACTTATCTGGATGGTGTAGTTGGTGACGATGCACGTTCTTGAGACGTGGTAGTACTGTTGACAGGCTGTCAACAGTACATGTCTTACCGTATTTAATGCTTTTTCGGTGACACTCGCGCGCGTGGGGCGGTTACTGTTCCCCACTCGCCCCTGCAGTTACTTGGGGATACGTGATCGTCGCAAAAGTCACTGCAGTCAAATCGTGCATTAATTGCAATTACTATATAAAGGGTTCAACGATCCATTTGCTTCCTCACCATATTACAACTTGAGAAAAATTTGTGTTCATATCTTCCGGCGACCTTCAAAGTTTTCTAAGTTTTCTTCAAAGTTCGAGTTATGGCCACCGGTGCAAGTTCTGCTGAGATGTCATCGTCAAGTTTGCCACCGTTAAAGTGGTCGAAGAAAGATTTCGATAATCTTGCCACCAATTTTCTTTTTGCTCCGTCCTGGAAAGCGTTTTTTTCGGTGGCGAATGCCACGGAGGCTGATGCGCAGGCCGGCTACATTACATTATTTTACGATTATTTTGCCGAAGGGAACTTCCGGCTTCCGGTGACCCATTTCTTGCTGGAAATTCTTGGTTTTTACAAGATTCATATTTCTCAATTGAGCCCGATGGGAATGGTGAGGATCCGGCATTTTGAGTTTGTTTGCCGGTCGATGCAGATCGTGCCATCGGTCGAGAAGTTTAGAGTTTTCTACCAGTTGCACTGCTCATTGGGTTTTTATTCATTCCAACAACGTGTGCAAGCCAAACGATTGCTGTTGGTGCCGCCGAAGTCCTAGCACGACTGGAAGCAGAAGTTCTTCTTCATCAAGGCGGCGGTGATCCCGATGAAGATGACATTCCGGGCCGGTGATGAGATCGAGCTGGAGACCCTTCCCATACTTATCGACGAGGTATGGTATCAAGATATTTAAGATGTGCCCAATATTGTTTTGCCGGAGAGGGCCCTCATCGCTGCCGGGATGAGTATTTTCTGGTAGAAGGAACGCCGGGAAAAACCGGTGTATACCGAAGATGGAACTGGTATGTAACATTTTAACTTCCTATCAATATCTTTCAATAGATATGTACTGATGCAAAAATGTTTGCTATGTAGCTGCGCTTCTCTACTTGGTTTCTTTCAAGAGAGAGAAAGGAAAAATGACCGGCGTGCCTATTGCTGATGGTGAAGAAACTTGGTTCTCACAAATCTTGGGGAACTTTGAGTTGCCCAAGAAGGAGGATCTGGAGGCGCAACCATCTTCGAAGACTGGTAAATAAGTTCTTACAAAGCCTAAGTTGATATTGCAATATTACTCTTGAACATTTTTCTAAGTAATATTGCAATATAACTAATGGCGCAACCTTTGCTCAATATGATTGATTATGTAGGTGATTGCTAAACTTGGGCGTAGGCCCTGATTTGAAGAAGAAAAAGAAACCAACTGCTGCTGCAGCTGCTGCGCCTCCCCCTTCCAACCCAGAGCAAAAAACCAAGCCATCAGCTGCTGCGAAAGCTGAGGGCAAGATAGGTACGCGAATCGTATCTGTCTCTTGGTGCAATTATGTGGTGGTGTCGGACTCACTGGAGGGTCTTGCTCCTATAGGTTTGAAGAAACCAAAGCCCAAACCCATTGACACCTCCTCTCTTCCAGCTGCGAACCCAGATGATCCCTTGGAAGTACCTTCTAGCCTGGAAGAGGCGTTGAAGCGCACTTCCAAGAAGAGGGAGGAGGCGGAAATTAAAACCCCTGCGCCAACAAAAGTTGCGCGCCCGCGCATTGGCAAGAAGGGCAATCTGGATGCCTTTGCAAAGAAATTCTCACCTGGTACGTTTAGTTTGTTGCGCAGAATCTTATACTTGGTATTTGTTAATATGCTTTGTAGAGAAAATGGTGAAGGCTGCGCCGGCCACCTCATCTGCTATACCATCACCGCACAGGCCTGAGAACGTTGCGGAGGGAGATGCGGGGCAAGAAACTCATGTTCTTGATGCCGACCCCATCGTCCCGGAAAATGTTGAGAAAGTGGCTCCGGAAAAAGAGCCCAAAAATTTAGATGCTGAGAATCCTGCTGGCGAGCAGGTTAAAGATACAGCTACAGATGTTGGGGAACCGTTAAAGTTGATATCCAAGGGAGCAGGACCTACAACACAAAGCGAAGGCTTTGTGTTTGTTGAGGATTCGGAGGAGGAGTCGCCTATTCGCCCAGAGGAGATGCCTGGGGATTATTATTATCGCTCTTATTCTGAGAGGCGGGCCTCTGCGATTCATCAGCCCGTGTGGAAAGTTAAGCAGGGTGATGTTTTCACTGATTGACACTCCTGTAGGGAGTGGTATAAGGGCATCTTCCCGCCGGCGAAGGTGAAGCACCCGGAAGAAAAAGACCACGAGGCTACCTACGAGTCATATCTGCAAGAGTCTGCCCTTGCCTCTTCCACAATGAATAGGATCGTGCGTGAATGGTGCAGCATGAACAAAGAGTGGGATGAGGTTGAGCTTGAAAAGGCGAAGGCCAAATTTGAGAAAGAGAAGACGTTAAAAATGCTCAGCGATTTTGAGGCGGAAAAGGACCAGTTTGAGGAAGAGAAGAAGACTAAAGAGTGGGCTGCGCTGTCCTGGAAGCGCAAGTGTGAGGCCTCTTCTGCGCAATATGCGGACGAGCGCAAGCGCTTTTTGGAGGCTTGTGATCGCGATAACAAGGAAAAAGTATCTCTGCGCAACGAAATTGAGAAATTTAAAAAAGAGAAAGCTGAGGCAGTTGCGGCAGCAGAAGAGGCGCGCTCACACAGAGAAAGGAGCAAGCAGAATGAGGTATCAACCAAAATGACTCTCCTTCTTAAGAATAAAGAAATTGATGATCTAACTGTTATGCTATTTGACAAGGTGTGGCTGCAAGCTGAGGTTGATAGTTTAAAAAAAATATCAACCTTCACCGAACAGAGAAAGCCGAGTTGATCCGCCGTTTAACTGAAGGCGAACAAAAACTTAACGACACGGAGGTCGCTCGCGCTACAGCAGAAAGCTTGACCGAATCCCTCATGAACCAGCTTACCTGGTTGCGGGAGTACGAGATTGTGGAGGTAATATTCACTTTTCTTTATATATGTCTGGTTTGATTGTCGCAACATATACTGATTGTATTTGTATACAGATCACAAATGCCATCCTTAACTCTACGGAGTTGGATGAGAGAGTGGCAGAATTAATGATGGTGGCGCGCAATGACGGGCATGCCGAGGGCTATAGAGAATGTACCTTGCACGTGGCCCATGAGCTGAAGACCGAATGGGATACAAGCCGTGCTGCCACGCATGGGCTAAATACTGCCGCCATTTATTCTGTTGCCAAAGAGAAATATGATCAATTGCAGATTCCGATTATGGACCTTGTGGATGCCGCGCTGCAGCAAGATGACTTTGTTGACAAACTAAAAGAGATCTTTTCTTCAACAGAGAAGAACGCGGGAACCAGATCCATAGAATAGGAATTTTGTAATTTTACTTTGTGATAACTTGTAACGTTGCGCTGCTGCGCAAGTATTGTGGGTGTGAATATAATATATTTCGGCTTGACAATGTTTGCATGGGACCAATTACTTGTGTAGGATAGACAAATGAACAATTTCTTTTCTCATGTATGAGCATAAGTATTAAGTTAGCTTGTGGCTCATGAGTTTGTGTTTTTGTTTATCCAAAGGAATTGCATGCATTTGTAAAAGAACATATACAAGACTGTAAGTAGTGGCAAAGTATTTTATTCATACTGATAAAGCGCAAAGCTATGGTTGCCACTAAGATTACATAACAAAATAAATTAAGCAGTCTTGTTACGCAACGCACGGAAGTTGCTTAGAGGACTGAGATTACATATAACATCGGCGTAATTGTTGGGTGTTCCAGGTTCGAGGAATGCTGGATCCGTCCATACGCTTCAGAGTGTACGCGCCTTTTCCCAATACTTCATTTATCACGTACGGACCTTCCCATCGCGGGCTAACTTCCCCGGTTTTCAGCATTCGACGCTTCGTTATCGCGAAGAACAAAGTCACCAGGCAAAAAGGAATAGATGCACACCCTTTTGTTGTAATATTTTTCAAGCTGGGAATTTAGCTTCGCGAATTGCTGCATTTTCTCGTCGTTCTTCCAATAAGTCTAGGTCGATGCGCCTTTGTTCTTCGTTATCTTGTTTTTCCAAAGCTAGCATTCTTGGAGATGGTAACCCAATTTCGGCAGGAATTACAGCTTCCGTGCCATACACAAGGCTAAAAGGAGTTTCTCCAGTACTAGTCTTGGGCATAGTTCGATGTGCCCACAAGATGCTAGGCAATTCATCAACCCACCCCCGCTGCACCGTGCCAAGGCGGGCCTTGATACCGTCGACTAACTGTTTGTTTATGCTTTCAACTTGACCATTTGCTTGTGGGTGCGCAACAGAAGCGAAAACATGTTGGATTCCCATTTCGGTCATCCATGTTTGCAACTCTTGAGTCGTTAAATTTGGACCGTTGTCTGTAATAATGCGCATGGGCAGACCAAAACGGCAATTAATATATTCCCAGATTTATTTGAGAATTACCATCGCTGTAGTAGAAGCTAAAGGTTTGGCTTCAACCCATTTGGTGAAGTAATCGACCGCAACAATGATAAACTTTACTGCGCCGGGCGCATCCGGAAGTGGTCCCGCTAAATCAATGGCCCATTGTTGAAATGGCCAAGCTGTCGTGACGGGTACCAAAGGATTCTTTGGGCGCAACGTTTTAGGGGCATGCCTTTGGCAGGACATGCATTTGCGCAAGATCTCTACCGCGTCAACATACATTCCGGGCCAATAATACCCTGCGCTTTTCACTTTGGCTACCACCATGCGCGGCCCAGAATGTATACCGTATAGCCCCTCGTGAATTTCCCTGATTAGGTATTGCGCATCATGTTTGTTAACACAACGGAGCGAAGGACCCATGTAAGAGCGTCGGTATAGAATACCGTCAATTATTTCGTAATTGAGGGCTTTGCATTGTAACTTACGTGCTTGCGCTTTATCTTCTGGTAAAGAACCATATAACAAATACATCATTATTGGAGACATCCATGATGGATCTCGTACTTCGACCATTGTCACTTGTCTGTGAGGGACTGATGGATTACTTAAAACCTCGATGCGAACTTCCTTTGCCAAATGTTTGAAACTAGTTGCTGAGAGTTTACTTAAAGCGTTAGCATGTTTGTTTTTGCTTCACTTGACGTGTGAGACTTTAAATTGTTGAAACTGTGCTCTAAGAGCCTTGGCTTGCGCCAAGTACAAAGCCATGGTATCACCCTTTGCATCATACGTTCCAGTTACTTGCTCAGCAACTAGTAATGAATCAACATGGGCTTCTAAATTTGTTGCACCCATTTTGATAGCGAGGCGTAAGCCTGCTAGGAAAGCTTCATATTCGGCCTCGTTATTGGTGCTTTTAAAAGCCAACCGAATTGCATATGTGAATTCTGCTCCCTCTGGACTCATTAATCGAAGACCTGCTCCAACCCCATCAATGTTTGATGCGCCATCGGTAAACAATGTCCAGGCTCTATTGTCAATGACTGGGACTGGGTTTTGAATTGCTTGGCATTCTTCAAGTTTATCAGCGGGAATCTCAGCGATGAAATCCGCCAAAACTTGGCCTTTGATAGCTGGTCTGGGTTTATAACAGATGTTATAGCCTCCCAATTCTATTGCCCACTTCGCCAGTCGTCCAGAAACATCTGGTTTGGCCAGGTCTTGGCCAATGTGAAAATTTGTTAAACTGTAATAACATGTCCTAAAAAGTATCTTCGCAGCCTGCGCAAAGCATGGACCAATGCTAAAACTGATTTCTCCATGATTGAATACCTTGTCTCTGGATCGTTCAACATCTTGCTGATATAATAAATTGGAGACTGGACCCCTTCGCGTTCTACCAACAAGACAACACCTACTGCTACCTCAGATGCAGCAAGATATAAGACCATGGGTTCTTTTTCACGAGGAGTAGTAAGTGTGGGAAGTTGAACTAAACAATCTTTCATCTGCTGGAAAGCTTGATCAGCTTCAGGAGTCCATGCGAACTCTTTGCTCTTCGTACAATTGCGCAAGGTTCGAATAAATGGATAAGACATTGCAGCATGATTGGCGAGGAAGCGGTTTAGCGCAGCTAACCTTCCAGCCAAACGTTGCTTCTCTTTGATGGTAGTAGGAGAAGACATTTTTTGTATTGCCTCGACCTTCTCGGGATTAACTTTGAAACCATCTTTGGTGACGATGAAACCCAAAAATTTGCCCTCCTCCATGCCGAAAGAGCATTTTCTGGGATTTAACTTTAGATTTACCTCGCGCAGAGAATCAAAAGTTCGTTGGATGTTGTCTGCATAGTGTCTTCTGAATTACTCATAATGACCAAATCATCAATGTAGACTTCCACAGTTTTCCCGATGTCATCTCCAAACACTGTATACATCAATCTTTGATAAGTAGCTCCCGCATTGCGGAGACCAAAAGACATCTTGGTATAACAAAAAAGCCCTTCTCCGTGCGAAAAGCGGTTTTATCTTCGTCCTCCTTTTTCATCAAGACTTGATGATAACCTTTATAACAATCTAGAAAACATTTCTAGCGAAAGGAAGCTAATGAGTCAACCTTTGTGTCAATCTCAGGAAGAGAATAACAATCTTTCGGACACGCCTTGTTTAGATCTTTAAAATCTATGCACATCCGCCATTATGTTTCTTTACCATGACTGGGTTTGCCACCCAATTCTGGTATTTGACTTCGCGCAGAATACCAGCATTTAATAACTCAGTGACTTGTTCGTTCATTGCCTCTGTCTTTTCTGACCCAAGGCTGCGCTTTTTCTGCACAACTGGTTCTGCTGATGGAAATACATTCAGGCAATGTTCTACAACGTTGCGCGGGACACCAACCATGTCGGCAAGTGTCCAGGCGAAAATGTCTTTGTTGCGAAACAACAATAGTTTAAGCTTTGCGCGAATTTCAATACTGACTGCAGGCCCTAATAAGATTGTCTGCTCAGGGTACTTATTGTTAAGTACCCACTTTTCTGGTTCGTTGCTTGGCAACGTCTTGCCAGCCTTCATAACTGGTTCCTCAATTGACATGATTTCTTTCCGCGCATAAAGTATAGCTACACCATTTGGTATCGGAAAAACACAAGCAGCATGCGGAGCGGAAGTAATCATACTAAAATCACGTTGCGCGCGGCGTCCCAATAGTACATCGTGACGGGAATTTGCCGGCATCACCATGAAGTTGACGTTACTCGTTCGAGAACACCTCCCATCAGATAAAGTAACAGGAAAAAGGATTTGTCCTAGAGGAAAGACAGCCTCATTGCAGAACCTAGTTAATGGAAAATCAGCTGGTTCCAAGCGTGCCTTATCCTTAGGATCTTGTTGCTTGAAGCACTGCTCATACATGATATCCATGGAACTACCCGGATCTATAAACTTATAGTCTGTTTGGTAGTGCCCAAAGATACCGGTGATAACTACTGGCCGGTCTTCTTGAGGACCTCCTGGAACGATAGGAAAAGTGACTTGCTGTTCGCGCAAAGTGTTATTTTGAAAATGTTGAAGGCTACGCTTGCGCGATGATCCACCTTGAATCATGGAAACGTGCTGTTTCATTTCTTGTTGCTAGGCCCTTCGTTCTCGCGCGTAATCTGTTTAATCTCTTTGCGCACATTTTGGACTAGATGTGTAAGCTTCCCACTCTTTAATGCTTTTTCAATTTCCGTGCGCAGACTGATGTAGTTATATGTTGTGTGGCATGTGTCTCTATGATAGTCACATAACAAATTTGGGTCTTGCCCTTTTTTGTTTATCATTGGTTGCGGCTGTTTGAACTGATAATTATCAGTGCTGATAACCTCCGCCGGAGATTTCGTTAAAGGAGTCCACTGACGTTCCCTGTTCTCTTGCTTAATTGCTTTTTGAGTTACTATCTTGTTGATTGTTGCTCGCGCATCAATTGGTGAATAAGGAGAGTACGAATTCTGACTTGACTCTTTCCATTTCTCTTATAGTTGCGAGTACCTCTACTCAGGTCTTGCGGACGGTTCTGATGTAGAGGTGGACTGTAAGAACTTAAGTTGCGCTCCGTCTGGGCGTAGACCTTGGCTGCCGCCATGAGTTTATCCCAGTTTTTTGGAAGGCCAGTTGTACCAGACAATACTTTAATCATTTCGTCGCACCTTACCGCATACTTGAACTGCGCGCGTATAAGGTCTTCATGGACATCTCCAATCTCCAATGCCTCTTTATTGTAACACGTTATAAAATCTTCGAGGCTTTCATCGTCCCTCCGCCAGATGTTCATTACATCTAAGGAATCGTGCACGTATCGCCATTGCTGACTAAAGTGTGTAAGAAATTTCTCTTAAAAGTCATTCCAAGAGGAAAGTTTACCTGCCGGCAAATTATCAAACCAAAGGCGCGCAGCGTCGGTGAGGGTTTGTACAAATAGGTGACACCACATTGGCAATGTCCAGCACCCAAGTAACCCTGCACAGGTAAAGAGGCGCATGTGATCATCAGGATCGGTCAAACCGTTAAACTTTCCAACGTTGGATGGTAATTTCGCTCGCTTCAACAGAGCCAGTGCTATCTCTCTAGTAAACTTTGATTGCTCAGCTGCTTCGGTTGGGCGATACACCAAATTGTAATCATGGTCAGCTTCTGGATTGTATACTGCACGTACTTTTGGCCTGTAACTAGCATGATCCGCAGATATTCGATTGAAAATACTTGCACTATCCCCTTCGTCATAGGTTCTATCGAGCTCATTGTGTTGGGTGTCCCGTTTCTGTGAAGACCGCAGGCCCAAACGAGAATGGACAGATGCGCGACGCTGAACGTTGTCTTTTTGCCTTCTATTACCAGAATGAACAGGATCATTCCTGGTTTTATAATACATTTCTGTTCCATCTTCAGGCATGCGCGAAGGGGAACGAGCATGACTTTGAGTATTATAACTCAAAACTCAAGGTGCCGGCGAAGCACAGACCTGAGGAGCGTTAACCGGAGCTTGAAAAGCTGGAGTTCCAATTTGAGCACATAACTGAGCATACATAGCGTTTAGAGTCGCTTGAGATTTGATTAACCACGATAATGGAGTCTCTACAGGTAGTAAAATCGATGTAACATCAACCTGAGGAACCGCCGGCGTTACAGGAATACTCGCATGATTAGGATCATACTGAGCATTAGCTTCGCCGGAAGAATCCTCAACTATTTGTTCGTCGACCTGAGTCCGACAACAACGCGTCGAATCCCTGATCGAGGCCTTGAAAAGATGATCCGTCAGCCATGATGCTGCAGATCTAAGTGAAATGAAACGAAAGGTGAGAAAGAAAAGAAATCGGTGGGCGCCAATGAAGAAACCCTAGATCAACTAGACCGGAATCTAAGTAGATCTATGAAATGGGCTCTGCATAAAAGGTTAAACCTCTGTTTGGTTTCACGATGGATGATGAATAAAACAATACTCCAGCTAATCCTGCAAAACAGAACATCGTTAGGTCGCCACGGGGAGAAGGGGGGTTCTCTCCGTGACCACCCTCCGGTGTGAGAATAAGTACAGGTAGTCGAAAGTAAGTATTATAAGAGAGAGAGTAGTTGAGGGTGAATACCTTTCCTTGAACTCCAAGTTACTTATTTATAGCCAGTGTTTGACACCAAAAAGAGAGATTGTTAACTTTAACGGAATCTTTTGTTATTCCGTTAACGTTTGTTGGCAATCCGTTAGTGCACACGGATCGTGAGCTCATCAGCGGTTAGGGAGGTGCCACGTGTCAACATGAGATCAGTACATCTTATAAATGTGAGCATGCCATCACCGTGATCTTCCTCAGCCGTCCAGATGTTGCCATGTGGCAATTCGTTATAACCGAAAAGATGCTTGCACGATTGGGTGTTAATGGCTTTTAGAAGGTTTCACAGCTGTTACCCATCTATTACTCGCCACGTGTACATTCTGTTACAACAGAAAAGATTCCCTTTGCTTCTGCACCAAGTCAAGGATTTAGCTAAGGGAAAGTTTCTCAGAATTTACTGTTTCGTTGCACGAGAAGCGCAAGTTAGTTAACTGATCTTCCTTCTTCTCCTTGCTGCTTAGCGCAATGTTTGGTGGATGCTTGCTTTGATATAAATATCTGTGCAAGGTTTGTGCATGAAGCATTATCCAACGAGAATGTTCAAGGTTAACTTTGAACCTTGCACGAGCCTGCGCAAGGTAGTTAAATGAAGCATTATCAAACGAGAATGTTCAAGGTTAACTTTGAACCTTGCGGGAGCCCGCGCAAGGTAGTTAAATGAAGCATTATCAAAAGAGAGTGTTCAAGGTTAACTTTGAACCTTGCGCGAGCCCGCGCAAGGTAGTTAAATGAAGCATTTATCCAAAGAGAGTGTTCAAGTTTAACTTTGAACCTTGTGCGAGCCCGCGCAATGTAGTTAAATGACGCTTTCCTCTCTTGGATATTTGGCGTAGAGTTCTAATAAATCTTATTTTGGCAAAGAAGTCTGCACGCAGTTTTCTTAGAAGTTATTAATGGGTATGGTTTCCTTGATTGGCGCAAGGTTTTTGGGACCATACCCCTTCACTACTTACTTGTGTCTCTGCAAAAACAACTGCTTTCAACGAGATTCCATTGAACATGCAGTATCTAGGATTTGCAATTTTAACTGGTTCCGATTTTAACTTCTCCCAGGTGCTGTTCAATGATCTTGTAACAAATTTTAAAAATATTTCAAAACAAAAAGCTTTCTTGATACATCCAAGATTCATGAGTGTTTACTTGCAAGACCAGATCAAATCAAACGCAAGTAAACAAGGCGCAGTTACAAACGCTGGCAGCCTAAACCATGAAATGTTCACACGAATTACAAATCAAGATAAAGTTTTCAAAACAGAAGTAGAGGAGGCTGAGCCTATTTTACAAGAACAAAATGTTCAAGCTCAACCTCCGGCTGCTGAGCCTACTGCTCTAGGTGATCAGGGCATCACAACCGCTACTCTGAAACCCACACCTAAAATTTCCAAAAAGAAACCATCCAGAGCATCCCAAAAACCCACCAACCCAAAAAGGGTCCTCTGGAAGATGAGATCCCAGAGGCAAACCCTGTGACACCACCAAAGTCACCAACCACTGCTGCTACCTCTTCACATCACATGGTAGAAAGATCTCAAACTGGCTTTGAAACTCCTCCTGCATCCTCACAAAAGGATCAGGTTGTAGGCACAAGGACACCTAATTATGAAGCTCTAGGATAACTTGGTTCTATCTTCCACAGCCCCTTTCCCAGGGCAATGTCGCTTTCTACAAAGCCACTCTCACTAATGCTGTAACACCTCAAAAATTTTGTTAAATAAAATTCCGACACGTGTCCCGAATATTCTCGATTGCCAAGTGTAGCCGAGAGGAACCAACGATGCCGTCATGTTATTTTAATAACCTCTGAACGAGCATCGGAAAAATTCGGAGGAATCGAAGTATAAAAATACCAAATTTTTGATTTCTAGAAGGTCCTTGCGGACCGTAACCATTTCTGGTTACGGACTGTAAGGTTAAATAAATCATAAGTTCAGTAAGGCGGTTACAGAGCACAAGCCTCCATGGTTACTGTCCGTAACCAATTCAAACCTGTGGGCACCAGAGGTCCTTACGGACCGCAAGGCTTTACCCTTACGGTCCGTAAGGACTGCCAGAGACAGAAACATGGCAGCATGCTGTGCGTGCCACCTTGCTCGCCAAGCCACCCTTTCCCTTGGTTATGCTACGACCAAAAACACTTATTCTCATCTGAGATCACCCTCCAACACCTATCTTGATCCTATGCATCCTCCATTGCTATAAATAGCACTCTTGGGTGAGCTTCAAACTTGCTCACTTCTATTTCATCTCCTCTCTTCATATCTGGAGGTTACTGATCCTTGAGGACTTCCTAATTAGTCTTATTTCGTGCTAAGGACCTTGTGTAAGTGTTCTTAGCCTTCCTTTTTCAGTTTTATTAAGTTTATGCCAATGTCGAAGCGTTGACGTAAAAATGCTTTGACATTGAGCTAAGACCTTTATGGTCCAGCCAATGCTCGTAACGAACATGGCTACGTGATCTAAATAAGGTGGGTGTTAATCCCTCAAGGGGCATCTCTTGAATACCACGTTTGCTTGGTCAATTGACGGGTCAAGGTTATGTTAATAAAAAGTCAAACGGGTCAGTTTTGACATAAAATCATAACTAATAATGTAGATGTTATAAAACCTGTTTTGACACTCTAATAACTTGGTAATAATTATAAGAACATGTAGGAACATGTTCGGCTCGCTCAATTCCAGGTCTAAGGTCGGTTCGCAACCGAAAGTCACGAAAGTTGAATTTTGCTTTGACTTTCAGTTCTGACCCGATTTAGCAACTTTAGCTACTGTCCCTAAGTTGCATTATGACCATGTTATAATATACTATAACCTCTGGAGTTATAGGACATGGTCATATAGTAATCCGAATCATTATGCAAGTATCCGTTAGATATGCCTAAAACGCCCTTTTGCGGTTTAAACATGATTTTAACATCAAAACTCTATACCTACTGATGTAATATCATTATTAGGATTATTTGGGATATTAATTCAGGTTGCAAACTGAGTTCAAGCTATAGTTTGCATATTATTTTCTCAAATGACGATGTTGCCCTTTCGGCACTTAAAATGAGTTTTTAACATTCAAATGGACCCAAAACTTATACTTACTGATGTAATATATATATATATATATGAAAATATTTTGGTCATTTAAACCTAGTCACAACAACAGTTTCATTTAAAAACCGTTTAAATCGTCATTTAGCGACTTAATCGCCATTTCGGCGCATAATTTGGTTTAAAACCATATTAGAGCATTAAGACTTGATACCTACTGATTTCAAAATGTATTTTTCAACTTATTAATAGTAGGTACATGTCCCAAACTCAGATTCCCAAACAAGTTATGAATTATGTGTGAAATGACCAAAATGCCCTTTTCGGGACATAGTTTGGTCCTAAACTATAAACCATATGATTGATATCCTACTGATATAACTTCATAAAATAAGTATTTTTACAGAATGTTTATAATGATTACCTCAGTTTACATATAAGCTCGTTTATTACATTTTTAAATAACGAAATTGCCCTTTTAAGGCATAGTTTGCTTTTAAAACCATAACAGTCCAACATATTGATAACCTACTGTTATATTAACATAATTTAAACTAAATGGCATATGGAACTTGTATAGGACTCACCCGGTTACCCGGTTTCGGTTATATCCGTACGGTTAAGCCCACGTGACTAGTTTACGCAACTTAACCGAAACGGGTTTAACCATGTCAAAATATTCTCAAATTTCAGAATGTAGAATGGTAACCCATATTATACAAGTCCTAGTACTTGTCGGGTCCAAAATACATCCTTTTCCAGTCATCGCTTAATCTAGCGTTTCGTACCGTTATCTTTATTTAAGTTAGCCAGTCTAAGTCAATGACTAAGTAAAGACCCACTAGCTAACTGATCGGTTAATAATACCATCCATTCCAGACTAGAGACTTCCGGTAGATTGTCGCCAAGATAGTTTAACTGATTACCGCCATGCTTTGCTTATTTTCTTATTATTAAGGATTTTGCAAGCCAGTTAAATACTTTAACTTATTTCCCTTATACGGGCTTGGGATACGGTATACTAATACCGCATGGATGGATATGGGGTCAAAGACCAATGAGTCGGGAATTCAAATAATCCATTTTAATTCGTATTGCTTAATATTAAACATTTGGGGGTTAAAATGACCGTGTCCTGGATATTCACGGCTCATTTAATTGCAAATGGCCACGACCTAAGCACGGGGTGTAGGCATACACCCGTCAGACGCTAAATTAAATTATAACCCATTAGGGGTGCACCTATTAAAGGTGTTAAGTGGCATGTCGATTAATCATGACCCCGGCATAGTTTTCGGGCTCTAAATGTATTATTAGCATGTAAAACCGATAACATGATAATTATTTATCCCAAGTTATTTATAAAACAAAGTACCATTGAGTACACTAAACGTTTACAAAATATTTTCAAAATGAGTCGGTTAAATGTTTTTACTAGTGAAAACTCACGTATTTTCAAAAGACTAAATGCAGGTGACAAGTATACGTAATTAGGCTGGAAGCGCTCGACGAAGTTTAAGAGGAATTGCAACCCTTTGCTTAGAAGACCTTAGTCTGTTAAGTTTCCTTTTGTAATCATTTCGATCCGTCTGTGGATCTAGTTACAAGTGGTTGTATTATTATTTTGAACTTCGAACATTCAAACGTTTGTAATAGTAATTAACCAGACTTCCGCTGTGTTTTTATTGTATTGTTTGGTAATGATGATATCAACTTACGTCATGATATTCCCCAACCGGGCCCACCGGGTTACACGTTGGAAATCGGGGTGTGACATGTTGGTATCAGAGCCAACTCTCAAGTGAATTAAATACTAGCCTTTTGTGTTTAATCTCGGGAATACATATTAACACATATCTTTTAGACTTTCGAGTCTAGACTTGGACCTAGGTGTAATCATTTCCATCTTATTATCTAGCTTTTGTATTTTATTTAACTTTTTTTTTTGAAACAGGAATAATGCCGCCTAAATTTAGACGTGGAGGAAAGGGCAAAGGACCCATGAGAGGAGGACCCTCAATGATCGGACAATCTTTTCAGCCACCTTTCAGGCCCTCACTAGCCAGAGCAGCTGATTTACCTTATCATAATCCATACGAAGGATCCGAAGATTCTTCGTCCCCTTTTGAACCCTTCAGACACTCCATTTCACACGAATACTCCCCGTCTCATTCACACTCTCATCATTCCTACCATTCTCACCATTCACACCAATTGCACCATTCTCATTCTCATTCACATCAAGAATTATTCAACTTTAACTTTGTCAACCCTGTCAACCAACCCTCACCAGAAACCCCTCCAATCGACTCGCCAACTCACATGGAGGAAGATTCCGATCCGGAAGAATTTCCCCAAACCGGATCCTATGGCCACACTATCTAGCTGTCTAGTGGCTCGAACACTTTGGCAGGATCACTGTTTCGAGGTCCTGACGAATATGAGCAACGATGGGCGCAATATTTTTTGTCAACACGCCCTCAAACCACAACACTCCCCAACATCATGCTCTACAACCACATCCTCAAATCGAGGATGTAGATATGCAACATGTTGATCAACCTCAACCACTACCTGAATCATCATCACAACCACGCCAAAAGCGTGGAGCACGCATGTCGGTGCGTGCTGGTCAAAGGTCGGGTTCGCTACCACCTTTGCCACCTTCCTACCCCATTATCCCCGAGGACCCACTAAGGTGGGCCCTCAAATACTTCACATGTGGCGGTTCCAAACCCACAACCTGCTGCTGATCTGACGCCCCAACCGGCAGTTCAGCCACCTTCATCCGGTTTTGGTAACCCGATTCCCACCTACCAGATCTATCTGGATATGGTGCTGATTTCACTGCTCCATCATACGATCCGTATCCTGAAGCAGCCATGCACAATGCCCTTTATCATTCTCCTTATCCTAGTTACCCACCTTCTTACCCTTCCTATGCGGCTACCTGGTATCCACCATATGTGTATACGCACCCGGGTATACATCAACCGCAACCACCTCCACCTTAGCCTCAGCCCTAACCACAAGCACCACTTGAGGTTATTAATGAGGCCTTGGATCAAGTAAGGGAAATGCGGCAACAAGTCAAGAAGTCGAAAAAGAAAACGATCAAATTCATCAAGAAACTTTATAAAGCCGTGAAGGGGAGAAAGGATGAGTAGATTTTGTATTTTTTTATGTAATTTAAATTCCAAAAGTCCTTGCGTGGATATCGTTATCTCTATTAAGTTCCTGCGTGAACTACTTTCGTAATTTCAAGTCCTATATATTAGGCAATTTTGTAACATTCCTTCTAGTAAAATTTTCCTTATTTGTATTTCATTCAATCATCACGATTTAGTCAAATTTTATTGATCCGCTATATTCTCCCAAGATCTATTAGCCAATGACTATGATCAACTAGAAATTGGGAAATGAAAATTTCGGAAGTAACCTTCTGTCTAGCAAAGGTGAACGATGTTCAACTTCCAAATTTATCATTTCTCTATATTAACTCTCACTGTAGAGTTACCCTTAATTTCCTGTGACAATTATTGTCAAACCAATCAATTGGGTAAATGACAATCTTCACACCCTATTGCCTAAGTGGTCAAGTTAGATCCTGGCTAAAATATATTAACACTCGATAGTAGTGTAAAGCCAATGAGAAATAATACAGTAGTGACGCATGACAAACTAAATGATAAATTCTGGACTATGTCTGATCTACAAATACTTATGATGGTCCTTTGAGACCTAGGTTATGTATAACTATACCACATCTAATATTTGAAATTTTGTATGGTCATAGAACCATGTCGTGAATAAGGGTACGCCATAGCATCTAACCGAATTCATATCAATATTTAGAAGTAAATTGCAACAATGGCGGATTTAAACGAAGTAAACAGCAAACGCAACGACGACGACACCAATGAGAACATTGTTATTAATAAGAATGACTTGAGAGAACTTATCGCCGCAGAAGTCGGCAAAGCTTTAAAGGATAAGTCCGAACGACAATCGGAGTCGAGTGCCTCTCGCTCCAAACATGTCTCTAAACCACTATCTCAGCATAGTCAGTCGAAGCCGAAAAAGAGTGAGGCACACTCTTCAAATGTGAGGAGTGTAGCAAAGGGTAACCCGCAACCTAAGAAGCCAAATGTTCATGGCGATGGATGCTCCTACAAGTACTTCGTGTCTTGTAGACCCCGCGAGTTTAACGGGGAAAAAGGAGCCGTGGAATGCTTAAGATGGTTGGATGAAATGGAAACCATGGTGGATATCAGCGACTGCGCTGATAAGAATGTTGTAAATTATGTATCTCAATCATTAAAGGGTGATACCCTTATCTGGTGGAAAGCCTTAGTCCAGTCTACTGGCAAGGTTCATCTCTACAACTTGAGCTGGTCCAAGTTTGTAGAATTAGTGAAGGATACCTATTGCCCACCTCATGAGGTAGAGAAAAACGAGTCAGATTTCTTGAATCTGACCATGAAGAACATGGATTGTCGGAAGTTTGTTACCGACTACAACTCTCTCTCAAGGCTAGTGCCTTACTTGGTTACCCCGGAGCCCAAACGTATCGCACGTTTTATCAATGGGCTAGCTCCTGAAATCAAGAGTATAGTTAAGGCGGTGCAGCCTGGCACCTACAAATCTGCTGTAGAACTATCCCTCTCCCTCACACAGGATTATGTGAGGCAAAGTTATGACTGACAATGATGGGAGGCGAAAACGGGAGGACGGCAACTCCCAGAAGTTTAACAAGAAAGGAAAACATGGGTATAGCAAGGATAATCAGAAGTCGGGTGACAAACCCACGTGCAAGACATGTGGAAAACCACACTGTGGCCAGTGTTGCTCGGAACAAAAACCGAAGCAATGCAACATCTGCAAGAAAACAGGGCATCGGTCACATGAGTGCCGGAATATAAAGGATGCTACCTGTTTTGGATGTTGTGAGAAGGGTCACATCAAGACAAACTACCCTAAGGCGAATACTGAGGGTAAGGCCAAAACTTCTGAAGCTAAGAAAGCCACTGCTAGGGCCTTTCAAATGAATGCCAAGGAGGCAGTGAAGGATAACAATGTCATAACGAGTATGTTCCCTATCAACGATGCTTTTGCTAGAGTTCTTTTCGATTCGGGCGCCAATAAATCGTTTGTAGATCATAAGTTTAGTGAACTATTAAACCTGCCCGTAAGAACTCTAGACATAAGCTATGAAGTAGAGCTCGCTGATGGAACTATAGAAACCGCTTCTTCCATTCTTGACCGATGCTTCATATCCATCAAGAATCATTCTATCCCTGTTTCTCTTTTACCTATGAAACTAGCGGGATTCGATGTAGTCTTAGGCATGGATTGGTTATCGCATAACCAAGCTCGCATTGCCTGTGATAAGAAACTCATTGAAATCAAATCCCCGTCTGGAAAATCCTTACCATTCATGGAGACAAACACTTTGGATTGCCTGATAAAGCAGTTTTGCTTAAGGCATCTAGATGTATGACGAAGGGATGTGTCATCTACATGGCTCAAGTCATCGTTGATGAACCCAAACCAAAATTTGAAGATATACCTATCATCTCTGAATACCCAGACGTGTTCCCTAAGGAATTACCTAGCCTACCTCCTGAGAGGCAGGTAGAGTTTTAAATCGACATCATACCTGGAGCAGCTCCCATAGCTAAAGCTCCATATCAGTTAGCACCCACCAAAATGAAAGAATTGAGAACCCAATTGGACGAACTCTTGGAGAAATGTTTTATTCAACCAAGTTCTTCGCCATGCGAAGCTCCTATCCTGTTCGTCAAAAAGAAGGACGAATCAATGCGAATGTGCATTGACTACCGTGAACTCAATAAGATAATGATCAAGAATCGTTATCCCTTGCCCAGGATCGATGATTTGTTTGACCAATTGCAAGGTGCAAGTTACTTTTCGAAGATCGATTTATGGTCAGGATATCACCAACTTAAAGTTAGAAACGAGGATGTTCCGAAAACTGCTTTCAGAACGAGATATGGTCACTACGAGTTCTTGGTGATGCCTTTCGAGCTCACTAATGCACCTACAGCATTCATGGATCTCATGAATAGATTCTGCAAGCCATATTTAGATAAGTTTGTCATTGTCTTCATAGACGACATACTAAAAGACTTCTGGCGCTGGACAGTCTTGGTCTTAATTCAGTTTGAATCCAAAGTCGTGGAGACAATCAAAGCTAAACAAGAGTCTTTATCTTTTACTGTTATCTACTCTCGTAATCAATCGGATCACGAGAAACATTTGAGGTGCATTCTTAAAATTTTTCGTCAAGAAAGGCTATACGCAAAATTTTCCAAAAGTGAATTTTGGTTACGAGAGGTTCAGTTCCTTGGTCATGTAGTAACTGAACATGGTATCCAAGTAGACCCAGGAAAGATAGAAGCAATAATGAATTGGGAAGCCCCAAAGACACCTTCCAAAATACATAGTTTCTTAGGACTGGCTGGTTATTATCGAAGGTTCATTGAGAACTTTTCACGAATAGCCGCTCCTTTGACAATCTTAACGCGTAAGGATGCTAAATTCAACTGGGGTCCAAAGCAACAAGAATCCTTTGAGACATTAAAATATAAGTTAAGCAATGCCACGGTGTTAACTATGCCAGAAGGTGTTGAAGAGTTTGTGGTTTATTGTGATGCTTCGCACACTGGTATGGGATGTGTGCTTATGTAGAGAGGCAAGGTGATCGCCTATGCATCACGACAATTGAAAGTGCACGAGAGAAACTATACCACCCATGATTTGGAACTGGGTGCGGTAGTATTCACACTTAAACTCTGGAGACATTATCTATATGGAACAAAGTGTATCATCTACACTGACCATAAAAGTCTCCAACATTTGTTCAATCAAAAGGACTTGAACATGAGGCAACGTCGTTGGATGGAAATACTCAACGACTATGATTGAGATTCGATATCATCTAGGAAAGGCGAATGTAGTTGCCGATGCGCTTAGCCGCAAGGAAAGAGTCAAACCTTTAAGGATCAATGCCAAGAGCATTAAACTAAAGAATAACTTAAATGAAAAGCTACTAGTTATACAAAAGGAAGCCATGTCAGAGGACAATGTCGCGAAGGAAGGACTAGGTGCAACCATTGATCAGTTAGCACGTGTAAAGGACAGAATATTTAAGCTTAATAATCGATCTGGTTTTCGATCTTTGGAGGACTTAGAGATATAATCCTCCAAGAAGCACATAGTTCTAAATATTCGGTTCACCTAGGAAGCGACAAGATGTATCAAGATCTTAAGCCCAGTTATTGGTGGATGGGTATGAACAAAGATATAGCCAATCATGTAGCAAAGTTCTTGACGTGTTCTCAAATTAAGGCAGAACACCAGAAATGGTCAGGACTTCTACAACAACTTGAAATCCCAGTATGGAAATGGGAAATGGTAACTATGGACTTCATCACTAAGTTACCTAAAACCAAGCGTGGCAATAACACGATTTGGGTTATTGTGGATAGATTAACCAAATCAGCTCATTTCTTACCAATTAAAGAAACATACGCCTCTGATAAGCTGGCTAACCTTTATGTCGATGAGATTGGGTCCTTGCACGGAGTGCCAATATCCATTGTATCTGATAGAGATACAAGATACACATCACACTTTTCGAAGAGCTTTCAACAATCTCTAGGCACGAGATTAAATTTCAGTACGGCTTACCATCCACAGACGGACGGACAAAGTAAGAGTACCATTCAGACCTTGGAGGACATGCTTCGAGCTTGTGTGATTGATTTAGGTGGATGTTGGGACGATCATTTACCCCTAATCGAATTCTCTTATAATAATAGTTATCACACAAGTATTAAGGCCGCTCCTTTTGAAGCCTTATACGGAAGAAAATGTAGGACGCCTCTATGTTGGGCTGAAGTTAGAGAAGCCCAACTATCTGGCCCCGAATTTGTTCTTGAAACCACAGAAAAGATTACACAAATCCAAGATCGACTTAAGGCAGCTCGTGACAGACAAAAGAGCTATGCCGACAAAAGGCGTAAACCTTTACAGTTCTGAGTTGGGGACAAAGTTATGCTAAAAGTGTCACCTTGGAAAGGTGTAATGCGCTTTGACAAAAAGGGCAAGTTAATCCCGAGATACATTGGACCATTCAAAATAACCGAATGTGTCGGGTCTGTAGCTTATAGGCTTAAGCTACCTGAGAAGCTCAGTGGAATTCATGATGTTTTCCACGTTAGTAACTTGAAGAAATGCCTCGTGGACGAGTCGTTAGCAATGCCTCATGAAGATATTCAAATTGATGAAAACTTGTGTTTCATAGAGAAACCAATTGCGATCGAGGATTGGCAAGTCAAAAAGCTTCGAAGAAAGCATGTGCCTATTGTAAAGGTTAAATGGAATGCCTGTCGAGGTCCAGAATATACTTGGGAGGTCGAGTCCAATATACTATAGAAGTACCCTTATCTATTTGAATAAATCTCGAGGTCGAGATTTTTATTAAGGGGGTGAAGATGTAACACCTCGAAAATTTCGTCAAATCAAATTCTGACACGTGTCCCGAATAATCTCGATTTCCACGTGTAGCCGAGATGAAACAACACCGCCGTCATGTTATTTTAGTAACCTCTGAACAAGCATCGGAAAAAGTCGGAGGAATCAAAGTATAAAAATACCAAATTTTTTATTTCTGGAATGTCTTTGCGGACAGTAACCATTTCTGGTTACGACCGTAAGGTTAAATAAATCATAAGTTCAGTAAGGCGGTTACGGACCGCAAGCCTCCATGGTTACGGTCCGTAACCAATTCAAATCTATGGGCGCCAGAGGTCCTTATAGACCGCAAGGCTTTACCCTTACGGTCCGTAAGGGACTGCCAGAGACAGAAACATGGACGTCTGCTGTGCCTGCCACCCTGCTCACCATGCCACCCTTTCCCTTGGTTATGCCACGACCAAAAACACTTGTTCTCATCTGAGATCATCCCCCAACACCTGTCTTGATCCTATGCATCCTCCATTGCTATAAATAGCACTCTTGGGTGAGCTTCAAACTTGCTCACTTCTATTTCATCTCCTCTCTTCATATCTGGAGGTTCCTGATCCTTGGGGACTTCCTAATTAGTCTTATTTCATGCTAAGGACCTTGTGTAAGTGTTCTTAGCCTTCCTTTTCAGTTTTATTAAGTTTAAGCCAATGTCGAAGCGTTGACGTAAAAACGCTTTGACATTGAGCTAAGACCATTATGGTCCAGCCAATGTTCGTAACGAAAATGGCTACGTGATCTTAATAAGGTAGGTGTTAATCCCTCAAGGGGCATCTCTTGATTACCACGTTTGCTTGGTCAATTGACGGGTCAAGGTTATGTTAATAAAAAGTCAAACGAGTCAGTTTTGAAATAAAATCATAACTAACAATGTAGATGTTATAAAACCTGTTTTGACACTCTAATAACTTGGTAATAATTATAAGAACATGTAGGAACATGTTTGGCTCGTCAATTCCAGGTCTAAGGTCCGTTTGCAACCGAAAGTCACGAAAGTTGAATTTTGCTTTGACTTTCAGTTCTGACCCGATTTAGCAACTTTAGCTACTGTCCCTAAGTTGCATTATGACCATGTTATAATATACTATAACCCTCTAGAGTTATAGGACATGGTCATGTAGTAATCCGAATCATTATTCAAGTATCCGTTAGATATGCCTAAAACGCCCTTTTGTGTATAAAATGGTTTAAACATGATTTTAACATCAAAACTCTATACCTACTGATGTAATATCATTATTAGGATTATTTGGGATATTAATTCAGGTTGCAAACTGAGTTCAAGCTATAGTTTGCATATTATGTCCTTAAATGACGATGTTGCCCTTTCGGCACTTAAAATGAGTTTTAAACATTCAAATGGACCCAAAACTTATACTTACTGATGTAATATATATATGAACATATTTTGGTCATTTAAACCTGGTCACAATAACAGTTTCATTTAAAAACCGTTTAAATCGTTATTTAGCGACTTAATCGCCATTTCGGCGCATAATTGGTTTAAAACCATATTAGAGCATTAAGACTTGATACCTACTAATTTCAAAACGTATTTTTCAACTTATTAATAGTAGGTACATGTCCCAAACTCAGATTCCCAAACAAGTTATCAATTATGTGTGAAATGACCAAATGCCCTTTTCGGGACATAGTTTGGTCCTAAACTATAAACCACACATACGATTGATATCCTACTGATATAACTTCATAAAATAAGTATTTTTATATAATGTTTATAATAATAACCTCAGTTTACATATAAGCTCGTTTATTACATTTTTAAATAACGAAATTGCTCTTTTAAAGCATAGTTTGCTTTTAAACCATAACGGGCCAACATATTGATAACCTATTGTTATATTAACATAACTTAAACTAAATGGCATATGGAACTTGTATAGGACTCACCCGGTTACTCGGTTTTGGTTATATCCGTACGGTTAAGCCCACGTGACTAGTTTACGCAACTTAACCGAAATGAGTTTAACCATGTCAAAATATTCTCAAATTTCAGAATGTAGAATGGTAACCCATATTATACAAGTCCTAGTACTTGTCGGGTCCAAAATACATCCTTTTCCGGTCATCGCTTAATCTAGCGTTTCGTACCGTTATCTTTATTTAAGTTAGCCAGTCTAAGTCAATGACTTAGTAAAGACCCACTAGCTAACTGATCGGTTAATAATACCATTCATTCCAGACTAGAGACTTCCGGTAGATTGTCGCCAAGCTAGTTTAACTGATTACGGCCGTGCTTTGCTTATTTTCTTTTTATTAAGGATTTTGCAAGCCAGTTAAATACTAATACCACATGGTTGGATATGGGATCAAAGACCAATGAGTCGGGAATTCAAATAATCCATTTTAATTCGTATTGCTTAATATTAAACATTTGGGGGTTAAAATGACCGTGTCCTGGATATCCACGGCTCATTTAATTGCAAATGGCCACGACCTAAGCACGGGGTGTAGGCATACACCAGTCAGATGCTAAATTAAATTATAACCCATTAGGGGTGCACCTATTAAAGGTTTTAAGTGGCGTGTCGATTAATCATGATCCCGACATAGATTCCGGGCTCTAAATGTATTATTAGCATGTAAAACCGACAACATGATAATTATTTATCCCAAGTTATTTATAAAACAAAGTACCATTGAGTACACTAAACGTTTATGAAATGTTTTCAAATGAGTTAGTTAAATGTATTTACTAGTGAAAACTGACGTATTTTCAAAAGACTAAGCGCAGGTGACAAGTATACGTAATTAGGCTGGAAGCTCTAGGCGAAGATTAAGAGGAATTGCAACCCTTTGCTTAGAAGGCCTTAGTTTGTCAAGTTTCCTTTTGTAATCATTTCGATCCGCCTGTGGATCTAGTTACAAGCGTTGTATTAATATATTGAACTTTGAACATTCAAACGTTTGTAATAGTAATTAACCAGTCTTTCGCTGTGTTTTATTGTATTGTTTGGTAATGATGATATCAACTTACGTCACGATATTCCCCAACCAGGCCCACCAGGTTACACGTTGGAAATCGGGGTGTGACAAATGCCATCATTACCACCCACCATGTTACCCTTGCTGAATGTAATTGAAATTGAGCAGACATTACCCAGCACTTCTCACCAACCCATCAATGAGAATACACTTCAACCAGAGGCTGGGTCTGACTTATTTCTAAATGCTAGCCATCAGCAAATGAAGAGGCTACATCCCTTGGGTTACATGTAACCCTTGGTGATAGTTCAACAATGGTAGCCACTACAATCGATGAACTCCCAAGTTCTCAATTGGACAGTGGTTACATAGCTAAGACCTTGTTGAAGGCAACCACTGCTGAGGCTACTAAGGTAACCTCTGTTCCAGTGGGAAGTCCCCAGAACCAAGACAAAGAGGCATCTAAGATTGAAACAAGTGGTAAACCACTTGTTCATGATATTTTGGATACAACTACCACATCTAGTAGGAGTTTTGATGATCCTATTAAGTTAGGTGATGAGCTAAAATATCAAGAATTGACGGAAAGGGTTACCAAGGTTGAAAGCACTGTTGATGAAATGAAAGATCTCTTGAAACAGTTGATCACTATGCAGAGCCAACCCCCTGCTCCAACCACTACTGAGCTCAAATCTGCTATAAATCCTATCTTTAAATAAGAGAAACATTTCCTGGAACAAAAACATAAGCATCAGATGATGGAACTCAGAAATATGGTTGAAGCAAGATATAATGACACTGCTGCAGACATCAAGGCAATCAAAGCCCACTTGCTTACCACCACTCGTAAATCTCCTCCTACTGTCATTTTTGTAACTCCAGATGAAGCCAAAAGGGGGGAGAAACCTTTGGGTAACAAAAAGTTGAAGATAGATGACTCAAAGGCAAGGCCTACAGTGGACATCCCTAAGCCAGATGGTTCAAAGAAACCAGATTTAATTGAAGATATCTTGGCAAGGGCAAAGAAGTCCCATAAGAAGGCTGTGTCTGATGAAGGAAAGGTGCTGGTTGAGAAAAAGATTGATCAGCAGTAGAAAAGGGAGAGACTGGTACCTCAACAAAGAGGAGATCTTCTACAAAAGTAAGACAACCAGAATCCACACCTCTCAAAACTAAAGATGCTACCAATCCAACCATAAAAACCTCTACCAATACAAAATCAACAGATCTTCTCACACAAAACCTATATCCACCTCAACAGATGTTACAGCAACTGTTGTGTCAACATCCGTTGACACAGCAAAGGTTGTAGCAGATGTTATCACAACCACCTCCATCATTACTTTTCCCACTTCCACACAAACTTTACCAACACCACCAAGAATTTCAAGCCATCCATCATCACCGTCAATCAGTTTTAAGAGGAGAAAAGTCACAAAGGATCATAAATGAAGAAAAGATCCCTGCTCCTAAGCCTCTTGCATCTGCACCAATGCTAAATCTAACCTCTGCTTCCCAAACTGCAACATCTGCTCCCTAAAAGAAGTGATTTCTGCAGCCATAAAAATTCCTCTTGATTTGCCTGCAGTCAAGAAAGAAATCATATCTTTCTATGCTGAAGAAGATCCAGACAAAAGACACTTCCCTTCCTTTAAGTTTATCCAAAGCCTGTAAACATTGATCAATATTTGGAACTCAAATAAAAACAGGCAGAGGATATTGCTAAGAAGTTGTCTAAAGGCAAAAGTGATAGAGAAGTGCAGAATCAACTTTACTTTCAATTGAGCAAAGTCCAAGCCCTTGAAAGATTTTCAAAGAATTTATCAAATAAAATTTCTGAAGCAGAAGATAAACTCTTGAAAGAAAATTACATTTCACACATCATGGAAACAAAGAAATATGCTGCTACCAGAGCACAGTTCAAAGATTGGTCAGTGAGTGAGCTTCAGGAAGAAAATGCAAGAATAGAAGCACAAGAAAAAGATCCTCACAAAAAACCTACATGTCCAGACTAGAACAAATACAAAAGGAATGTACCTGAAAAGACCCTAAAGCTCAGACGAAAGAAGGAAGAGCTAATTCAGAATCACTATGGGTCAAAGAATAAGGTGATGAGATGGGGGGAGATAAGAGTGTTGGATACATACAAAATGCTTGAAGCTAGAAGGAAAAAGGATCCATCAATGCCTCCTAACCTGATTATTCCAAAGAAGATGCTGCTCTCAAAGCCCGGCTCTCTAAAAGGCCCAGCTCAAAATCTGTCCAATCACACTTGCTTTGGTAAAACGAAAAAGGCAAGAGGAGATGTCTGAGAAGGTTGACAGAGAGTTTGAGAAAGTATTTATCAAAGAAGGAATCAAAAATATGATGGACTATCCAACAGATGATAGAAGTGCCAAGTTGGCGAAGGATTTGACAAGAGCATCTCCTTTCCTATCCTTAGCAATAAAAGCTCCTTCAAGAAAGCCTTAGACCCAAAAATTCTAAAGTGGAAGGTCGACAAAGACACCCACGAATTGACTCTGCTCAAGTCTGATGGTAAAGCTACTAAAATATCTACGGAAGCTGCTTATGGGCTTACAGTAGAGGACTTCCACGAACTACTAAGTTTAGAGCTTGAGAAGGATGCTGATGACTTAGAATCTCTTAACTTTGAACTACGATTCAAGGGCCAAATAAGAGAATTCTTTCTGAGGAATAAAGATAAAAAATAAGGTGTTTTTGGCATCATCTGTTCCAGGGGGAGATTGTTGGGATTGAACCT
The DNA here is from genome assembly GCA_947069175.1 of Scalesia atractyloides. NCBI lineage: Eukaryota > Viridiplantae > Streptophyta > Magnoliopsida > Asterales > Asteraceae > Scalesia > Scalesia atractyloides. Next base: position 27,749,174 of record CAMTDV010000006.1, read on the forward strand.
TTGAAAAGGAACATATGATACAAAGTCAAAACACACCATCCGAGCTTTGATCCAGCTATCAGAGGTTTCTACCCACTGATACGCTTTTAGTGCATTCAATAAACTCATTGTTATCTATCCTCTGATAGAAGAAATTCCCAACCGCTGATAGAAGATTACAAGATCAGAGGATGGCTAGCAGTGTTTAGTCTAGTCTTAGTTTAATCAATGAAACAGTGCTATGCACTGATAGTTTACTCTAGCAGTGTTTACAGTTAGTTACGTTTGTTAGCTATCACTCTCAACCATGAGGTCATTGTTAGACGATCAATGGTTAGATAGTTAGTATAAATAGGTGCTCAATGTAACAGTTTTACTTGTCTTCTTAAAAAGATCAATTTCACATATCTTCTTCATTTCTTACTATCAAACGATCGTTATTGGGCTAAGGGGGAGTTTGTGAATCACTTGCAAAAGTTTAATTACTTAAAGTAAGATGGTGATGAAAACAAATGACCGATTGGGCTAAGGGGGAGTTTGTGAATCACTGACCAATTGATTGTTGTAAAAGTTTTCCATTAATCTGCTGCACTTATTCTCTGTTTTCAATCATTTTCCATTATTTGAAACAAAACAACAATCAATTCAAACCTAGATCCTAACAAACAGTGACATGACCAAAGTCATTAGTTGAAAGAACGATCAACAATGATATGACCAAAATCACTAGTTGAGTGATATGACTAGAATCACTAGTTGAGAGAATGATCAACAGTGATATGACCAGAGTCACTAGTTGAAAGAATGATCAACAGTGATATGACCAGAAACACTAGTTGAAAGAATGATCAAGAGTGATTTGACCAACGTCATGGGAATTGCCTAGTGACAGATACCTTTGAACAATAGTAAGATATTATATATATATTTACTTAATAAACTTCACTATTAAACGAAAGTGCGTTAATGAGTAATATGACAACTGTCACGTCGGAACTACCACCATATGACAAATACTGATTGAGTTTTGGGTAAATATAAACAAATATAAAAACCCTTGATGCTGTAAAGGATAACAATATATTTTTATAAAAATGGAATTAACTCGCCAGTATTTATTACTGATAAAATGTTTTCAAAACACGTTTCAGGTAATTTGCTGTAAAGATAATAGAAGCCAGCTATAGAGCACTGAAGGCTTAAATAAAGTGGCTATAAATACCTGAATAAAAGAAGAAATATATGTTCTATTTATTTGGGTTTATCCATGTAAAAACATTTGAATGGAATATGGGTTTTAGCCCATTTGTTTATTATTAAAAGTTGGTGTTTTTATAAACTCTGAAATTATTTCCTACCTACGATCCTGATGAAAATTTTTCCGCTGCATATTTAATAAAACCGGTACCACTTGACTGGTTCACGGCTCTCGCCCCCAGGCTGTGGTCGGGGGTTGTGACAGAAGGTGGTATCAGAGCCAATGGTTTAAGCTATTTAGGTGTTCTTTTACTACCTAAACTTAAACAATAAAGTTAGGAAATTAATACAAAGTAACCTATGTGTTATTTTGTAGATTTAAATATATGTATGTATGCGCATATGATTCTTGAAAGTATTGTTTTGTTTTAACTGTTCTATGATACTAATACTTGCAATTCAGATGTCGAATGAAGTATTAAATAATCAAGAAATTCATGCTAATAATGAAAATCCCTTAGACAAAGCTGCCATAGAAAATATAATCACCCAGAGAATAGCCAATGCTATCCCGTTAATTATTGAGGCTGTTAAGACTCCCGTAGAACATACCAAAACTGTGAATAGCAAGCGTACTCGTAGTAACAACTTTAGCCACAGCGTCAGTGGAGGCAACGATGATATAATCAAAACCCCATTTCCCAAGAAAATAAAGGCGATGACTCTCGGGTGTACCTACAAAGAATTTTTAGCTTGTAAACCAGCTGAGTTTGCAGGCAGTGAAGGAGCCACGACTTCTCTACGATGGTTGGAAAAGACGAAGCTGTTCTTAAAATTAGCAAACGTGCCGAAGAAGATAAGGTGATGTATGCTTATAATCTCTTTAAGGAAGAAGCCTTAGAATGGTGGAATACAATTCTTCAAGCGAAAGGAAGTGACATAGCTTATGCCCTGAACTGGGAAAAATTCAAGGAAATGGCAGAAAGGAAATTTTGTCCTACTAAACAATTCCTAAATCACAAAATGATAAATGTGAATTGTCGTGAATATACGACAAAGTTCTTCGAATACGCAAGAATGGTACCAACTCTGGCTTCTCCAGAACCCGTACTAATTTCTCGTTATAATTGGGGATTAGTTAGTGAAATCCGAGACATGGTCAAGGCCGCTAGACCACAGACTATTGAAGAAACAGTTGAACTAGCTAACCTCCTGACAGATGGAGTAGTTTGCACAAGAGAAGAAAGCAAGAAGAAAGAGTTAGCCCAGAAAATTTCCCAAGAATTCAAGACGAAAGGAAGTGAACCGTCAAGAGCAACAACCTACCTGCAGATAATACAATAAAAAGCATTCAGGAAAATGTTGTTTTAGGAAAACACCCTACTGTAACTTCTGCAAGATGACCGAGCATATAGAGGAAGAGTGTATAAGCAAAACTAATATTTGTTTTGATTGCGGAGAAACAGGACACATCAAACCATATTGCCCGAAACTAACCAAAGCACCCAACAACAAGGCAAAAACAACAGACGGAGCTAAGAAGAACGCGCGAGCATTCGTACTTACTACGCAAGAAGCAGAAATGATTCCAGACGTAATCGCTGATATGTAATATCTAAGTTAAGGTATTATTTGACCCTAGTACAAATAAAAGTTTATAAATAAATGCATCCTGTCAAGTATTTCATCTATTCAGAACCATGATAGACTTGTTTGGTCTTCACTTCCATTGAATCATTTATTTGGTCACGACACCTTGTGGGGGCGTTTTATTAACTTGAAGCTTGAGCTAATCTTATTTCCATACCTGATGTACATATTTATTTATGTAATTTATGATGGTTCATTATCTTAAAACAGTCTTAATACAATTATATGTTAAGATAAGAGTACACAAATTCGTATTATCTTCCGGTATACCTCTAATGATTCTTTCATCATTGATCGAAAATTCTATGATATTCATTTGGTCTTTCATCATCAATTGAAAATCCTCTAAGATTTATTTGAAATGAATATCCAAATTTACTTCATTAAAAACTTTCAGTTGTTTACAAACACAGTAAATTTGTTCGCTCACCATAATTATTGAACTATTTCAATCATTGTGACACCTTGCGGCATCGATATAAACATGTAGCTTGGGCTAATCATAATCATACGAATCATTCAAAACCACGTATATCTTTCGTTTGACTCATCATTGAAAAATAGTCTTAATGCAATTATGTATAAAGACAATGATACACTAAACTCTATTGTATTTTCAGGAGCTATTATACTTAACACGAATGCATTATATATTTTATTAAGAGCTTAGGAGTTATGCCCAAGATTATGCCAGGAGGCCTGTAGTTAGACCCTAAAGTTACCAAGTGAACCATTCTCCTTTTTATCACCTTTTTGTGATACAGTTATAATTAAAAATGCTTTACAAAACCCTAAATGTTTATCAGTTATACTTACAGTAATTAAGTTTTTATATTATGCAATAGCTACCAGTATATGAGGTTTTGTATACATTACTTGACACTTTGGCCAAAAAGTTAGCCACTAGTGGCATGACCACAAGCACGGAGGAATTGTGCCCCAAGGGCCATAGTCTATAAATAATATTATTTTTATGTTAATAAATTATTAATAAATTTAATGTATGATTAAAATAAATCTAAATGGTGTGTATATAAAATAGAGCTTTATTAATCATTATTAAAATATATATTAGTTACATTAATAAACATATTAATATTAACGGGATCATTCATTGTATTAGAATAAAATTTGGCTCATAATATATATGATTATGTTAAAATATATTATATATGTTCAAACATTATACTATAATAGAATATATTATATGTATTTAAATATATATTGCAACATTAAATATTATAATGTTACGATATAATATTTTAATAGACAAATGAAATGTGTATTTATATATATACATTATACTCTATTTATTATATAATAATCTATTACAATACATAAATAGTGGGCTTATGTATTCAATAATTACTACCGATATATTGAGTTTGGTATACATTATTTGATAGGTGTCATTAGTTGAGAGAATGATCAACAGTGACATGACCAAAGTCATTAGTTGAAAGAACGATCAACAATTATATGACCACAATCACTAGTTGAGTTATATGATCAGAATAACTAGTTGAGAGAATGATCAACAGTGATATGACCAGAGTCACTAGTTGAAAGAATGATCAACAGGATATGTCCAGAAACACTTGTTGAAAGAATGATCAACAGTGATTGACAACGTCATGGGAATCGTCTATTGACAGATACCTTTGAACAATAGTAAGATATAATATATATACATACATATATATATATATATATATATATATATATATATATAATATATATATATTACTCAATAAACTTCACTATTGGACGAAAGTGAGCCAATGAGTAATATGACAACTGTCACATTGGAACTACCACCATGTGATAAATACTGATTGAGTTTTGGGTAAATATAAACAAATATAAAAGCCCTTGATGAGGTAAAGTATAACAATATATTTTTATAAAAATGGAATGAACTCGCCAGTATTTATTACTGATAAAATGTTTTCAAAACACATTTAAGGTAATTTGCTGTAAAGATAATATAAGCTAGCTATGAAGCACTGCAGGCTTAAATAAAGTGACTATAAATACCTGAATAAAAGAATAAATATATGTTCTATTTATTTGGGTTTATCCCTATAAAAACATTTGAATGGAATATGGGTTTTAGCCCATTTGTTTATTATTAAAAGTTGGTGTTTTTCTAAACTCTGAAATTATTTCCTAACTACGATCCTGATGAAAATTTTCCCGCTGCATATTTAATAAATACCGGTACCACTTGACTGGTTCACGGCTCTCGCTCCCAGGGTGGGGTCGGGGGTTGTGACAACGGCAACATCCAAGGGGGGTCTGTTGATGTATATGTTTGTTGCCTACTTCATCGTATAAGATCGAGTCTATATGAATAGGGCTTGAGTTGTTAGATTTTGTGATTTATTTATGTTGTAAACACAAGTTCAGCCGAACTTGTGTAAGGAAATATCAAGTTCGCCCGAACTTGATCTATCCATTGTCACACTTTGCCCGAACTTGTGAGTCTATATATAGGTCGTCTAGGGTCTCTCATTGTAAGAACTTTGCGTTGACGACGGCGAAGCTCTGTCTGTTTAGATTCTCGATGTACATGATTTGACATTAATAAACAGACAATTTAAACAATAAATCTTGTGTATTTGATTAACGAGTCACATAATTTCCGCTTATGTTGGACTTTAGATACAAATTAGGTTCCTTGACAGTGGAGGAGCGATCCTGACAATGACAAATTGTGTAGTGGTGAACTTATATGAGGTTCCTAAATGGATGGTTATACCACCTACCTCCTACATGACTTCTATGACAACCTTGTGGACTTATGATATAACTATTATAATCTATATACCATATGTACCTAAATCGAAACCTTGATAATGACTACATAATCATGTGTCAAGTTAATAAGTTTAATCACTATAGTGTTTAGTTCCTCGTTATGAGTCTAATAGGTGTATAACCTATGAAATCACATAAACCCTAATGGGTTCCCATAGTGTCAAAACGAGTGCTAGACCTTAGTGAGTATTTTCGTATACTTTACTTTGTATGTATTATTCCAAATCCCGAATCTACCGTATTCATCCAAACACTCACACCTACGTTTTCCTCTTGTAGGATAACTCGGTGCTCCCCACGCAACCAAACAACTCTTCACGGAACTAACAAGTTAGAAAGCTTGCAAAACCATGAGTACACTCGACCCATTTACCGCTTTCTCACATTTTGGGTTGTAACATGTTTACCTATCAAAATATACAAATCACAACTTATTCATACATGCTCAATCCGTTAATACATGATACTTGTTATGCTTAGATACATGCTAGATTCATCCATACTTAATCATTAACTTAGTTAGCCCAACTTGACATATATAACGCTATAGGAGTAGCACACCACCCATCAGGGTTATGTTAAGCTTATTCATACTTTTTAGTCTCGTCGCTTTTATGACGAGGGAAGCTCATTATACTTGTGGAAAACCGTGTTTGATCTAGTGTTGCATGATTATCATTTACCTTGCATACGATTAACATGTGGATTCAAGTTGTACTTTTATACTTATACTATGTATCACCAAACTTGTGTACTTGCCTTTGCCTTTGCATTGAACTCTATTTTAAAACATATTACAGGTTGATGAAGATGATGCTATGAAATTGCAGTAGCGTTAATGACTAGATACACACATAGACGTTTAGGTTTATTAAAGCTGTGTCAATCCGTTTCTTGATTATGGTTGTATTTGAAATCCCCATGTATTATACTCTACAAGTTTACTTATGAAATGAAATTTGATTTAATTAAATATTGTCGCTACTAGCATTATGAGCAATGAGCAATCTCTTTCGTCCCGCCTTGATGTTTCCGCCATCGGTTGGGGTGTGACAGATTGGTATCAGAGCCATAACTATAGGGAATTAGGTAGAATTGCAATGTTCGACCTAGTCTATAGTTTAAGTGTCCCGTTTTTTACCATTCCTATGCTATGCTTAAAACTTTATTCTTCCTTCATTGCTTCTTCCTTTCTTTTGGACTTAATACTTACATAATGTCTTTCCTAAGACATTTACACAATACACTTGAAGACTTGAAGACACTCATGATGCAAACGAGGCGATTTGCACCAAGATAGGTCCAATGACTTGCAATTGTTGGTGAAATCCCTCATTCCGCGTACTTGATTTTTCACGAAGTTACGCCATCAAGTTAGGAGTGATATCCACATCTTGATGGAAAACTTCCATTTCATACTCTAGTGGATCTTACAAAGGAGTCGGAATATGCTCCTCGTTTAGTAATAAACAACCACACTTAGGGTACGAAATCGTCAAGTTAAGGGTGAAACCCGCACCTTGTCGATTAAGTCCCATTCCTCGATTTTCAATCTCGCCAAAGTCTCGAATTTTCGATTGACTAGGGACATGTAGTAAATGGAAGGGTAAAATTCCATTAATCGCTTCTCGACGAGAGCGTTTTACCTATTAGGCCAAAGCATGTTCCCTAATTCGAAAGATCTTACGAATCACTTTGGAATAGTCGACATTTCTCTACCCGAAATAATCCCATCTTTTATTGAGCCAATTTTTTATGTTATCTCCATTTTTATGTGATTTTATACTTGTTGCCTTATTCCTTTCGAACCGTTAGACAATTCGCACGTCTCTCGCAATCAAAAGCAATAATAATTATCGTAAACAAACTAAATTTACACTCCTTATACGCATTCATACGTGATTATACTTGTTAAATTTTGTTGAATACTCGCCAAATACATGCAACATACGTGAAATATCCATGCTTATACATGCAAAACTTAATTTTACATTATGATCAAGTCTCATCCTTTTCCTTTCTATTTCAACCCTAGATGTCTTCTCCAAGTTCTTCCAAGAAATCCAAGGGTTACAAGAAGGGTTCAAACAACCATGGGGACTCTATCTCCAAGCAGGGACTTGTAGGGCTAGTCGCTGAGCAGATGGCCGAACAGATGGCTAAGATTATCCCCAACATCGTGAGCCAAAACCAAACCATCCATGAAACCCCCAAATCCTCCGTTGACTAAAAGGTGGACCCTCCCAAAGCAACTTTTCAGTTCAAGCAGTTCATGGCTTGTAAGCCCATGGAATTCACTGGCAATGATGGCGCTACTACCATGATGAACTGGTTCGACGCGATCGAACTCACCATTTTGCAAAGTGGATGCCCCGATGAGCTCCGAACCTTAAACTCCACAGGGGTCTTTCGTGAGAAAGCCCTCGAGTGGTGGACCACCGAGAGAAACAAACGTGGCAATGAAGCAGCCCACGCGTTACCTTATGAAGAGCTAAGGCAGCTTATGAAGGACCAATTATGCCCCCTTCACGAGACCCAGAAACTTGAAAATGAATTCAGGAATCTTGCCCAAAAGGGGAGCGACGCCGAAGGACTGGTCGCAAGCTTCAAACAACTGAGTATCCTTTGTCCTGGACAAGTGGATACTTTTCCCAAGGCAATCGCCAAGTTTATTCGTTGCCTCTCCCCTAAGTTGATGAACCATGTAGCCGCCGCAAGCCCCAAAACCATTGAAGATGCTTATAGCATCGCTATCGAGCTCAACCACAACTGCATTCTCCATGGTGCCTATGACAAGGTCTCCATGAAGAGTGCGCACCAAGCTACCACCAATACCACCACTGCTGAACCCTCACCCTCTCAAGCCAAGAAACAAAACAACAGGAATAAGAAGCGGAAGGATTCTGTTCAGAATTACGCGGTCGTTACTCCGCCCAACCCAGAACCATTGAACTCCGTATCCACTACCCCAAACACTGAACCACCCCAGAGAAACTACACCTGAACTTGGCCCAGGTGTGAACGGTGCACCTACCATCATCTTGCAACCACCCCGTGCCGCAAATGCGCGAACTGTAACAGGTTCGGGCATTTCGCCAACCGTTGTCGTCAACCCCTCAGAACCACCCAAGACCAAGCTTTGGTTCCCAACCAACCTCAACCTCAACAACAGACTGCTCCTGTCCGAGCATGTTACAAGTGTGGCGATCTCAACCATCTCGCCAAAGTTTTTCCTCAACTCAACCAGCAGCCTCAACTTCAACAGCAGCAGTAGCCTGAGCCTGCTAAAGGACGAGCTTTCATGCTCACCTCTGCTCAGGCTCAAAGCTCCAATGAAGTCATCACTGGTACGTTCCTTATCAACCATATTTATGCTTCATGTCTATTTGATACTTGTTCCGATAAAAGTTTTGTGTTTGTCGAATTTGAACCTTTACTTAAGTGTGAAAGTTCCAAGTTGCCTAATCCTTTCTCTGTCGAAGTCTCTAACGGGAAATCCATCACCATTGATTCCGTCCTTTCTAATTGCTCATTGAATCTTAATGATCATACGTTTTCGATTGACCTCATTCCCATGCAATTGGCAAGCTTCAGTATCATAGTAGGCATGGATTGGCTTAGGCAAGTTCGTCCTGAAGTTGTTTGTTCCGAAAAGTTCATTCGTCTTCCTCTTCCTAACGATGATTTGTTGCACGTCTATGGCGAGAAACCTTCTAAAGGTCTCAAACTTATGTCGTGTATTCAAGCGAACAAGTACTTGCATAAGGAGTACTTTGAATTTCTCGCCCATGTTGTGGAAAAGAAAGACAAAGGCCCGATCATAAGTGATGTTCCTATCGTTTGTCAATTTCCTGACGTTTTCCATGAGAATCTTCCTGGTCCTCCACCTCCTCGTTCCGTTGACTTTCGTATTAACCTCATCCCTGGCGCAACTCCTGTTGCGAAAGCTCCCTATCGATTAGCACCCTCGGAAATGCAAGAGCTATCGAGCCAACTTCAAGAGCTTTTTGATAAAGGCTTTATACGCCCTAGTACTTCTCCTTGGGGCGCTCCCGTTTTGTTTGTCAAGAAGAAAGATGGATCCTTTCGGATGTGCATCGATTATCGTGAGCTCAACAAGCTTACTGTGAAAAACCGATATCCTCTTCCTCGCATTGACGATCTCTTCGATCAGCTTCAAGGTGCGACTTGTTTCTCAAAAATTGATCTTCGGTCCGGCTACAATCAACTTCGAGTTCTCGAAGAAGATGTACCTAAAACCGCCTTTCGCACACTTTATGGACATTATGAGTTTGTGGTCATGCCTTTTGGTTTGACTAACGCGCCTGAAGTGTATATGGGTTTAATGAACCGTGTGTGTAAGCCTTTTCTCGACCGTTTTGTAATCGTATTCATCGACGATATTCTAATCTACTCCAAGACGAAAGAAGAACATGGACGACATTTGCCACTTATCCTTCAGCTTTTGCGTACCGAATGTCTTTATGCCAAATTCTCCAAGTGTGAATTTTGGCTAAAAGAGGTTCAATTCCTTGGTCACACCGTCAATGAACTCGGTATTCTTGTCGACCCCCAAAGATAGAAGCTGTGAAGAATTGGATTGCACCTAAATCACCTTCTGAAATTCGTTCGTTCCTTGGCCTAGCTGGTTATTATCGTCGCTTTATCTCTAACTTTTCTAAGACCGTTGTTCCTTTAACGTCTTTGACTCAAAAAGATAAACCTTTTGTTTGGGGTCCTGAACAAGTGGAGTCTTTTCAAGCCCTCAAGGACATGCTTTGTAATGCTCCTATCCTTACCCTTCCCGATGGAACGACGATTTCGTCGTGTATTGCGATCCCTCAAACCAAGGTCTTGGTTGCGTCCTTATGCAACGAGACAAGGTTATCGCTTACGCGTCAAGACAACTCAAAATTCATGAGAAAAACTATACTACGCACGACCTTGAACTTGGTGCAGTTGTTTTTGCGTTAAAGATTTGGCGACACTACCTTTATGGTACAAAGTGTACGGTCTTCACCAATCACAAGAGCCTCCAACATATCTTTGATCAAGAGGAACTCAACATGCGTTAACGTTGCTGGGTAGAATTGTTAAACGACTACGACTGTGACATTCGCTACCACCCTGGTAAGGCGAATGTTGTGGCTGATGCACTCAGTCGTAAGACTCATGTTAAGAGTATTCTTTGCTACCAAATCGTGGGAAAACTTCACGTGTTGATTCGCTAAGCACAATTTACCGTCATTAACGAGGGTAACCTCGATAACGAGTTGAATTGTGGAGTCGAAAACCCACTCGAAGCTAAGCCCGATGGTATCCTTTACTACCATGACCGCATTTGGATTCCCGATTGTCTCAACCTTCGAAACACCTTGATGGATAAAGCCCACAAATCTTGATACTCCATTCATCCTGGGGCCGACAAGATATATCATGATATTCGAGCATCTTATTGGTGGCCTGGGATGAAGAAAGATATCGCCCTTTACGTCTCGAAGTGTCTTACTTGTTCCAAGGTGAAAGCTAAACATCAACGTTCCCCTGGCTTGCTCGAACAACCAGAAATTCCTGTCTGGAAATGGGAGAGTATTGCTATGGATTTCATCACCAAGTTGCCTCGTACCCCTTCTGGTCATGACAGCATTTGGGTCATCATTGACCGTTTGACAAACTCCGCGCACTTTTTAGCCATTCATGAAGATTACAAAGTCTAGAAATTGGCTCGTATCAACACGAAGGAAATCATCAGTCGTCATGGTACTCCTCTCGATATTATCTCCAATCGTGACGCTCGTTTCACCTCTCGCCTTTGGCAAACATTTCAATCCGCACTTGGCACTCGTCTTAACCTTAGCACCGCTTTCCACCCGCAATCTGATGGAAAACCGAGCGTACAATCCAAACTTTGGAAGATATGCTTCGTTCTTGCGTAATCGATTTTGGCGGCAATTGGGATTCGCACTTACCCTTGGTAGAATTCTTGTACAATAATTATTATCACGCCAGTATTCAAATGGCTCCATTTGAAGCATTGTATGGTCGTAAGTGTTGTTCGCCTATTTGTTGGCACGAGATTGGAGATGTTCAGATCACTGGTCCCGAATTAATACAAGAGACGATGGACAAGATCCTACAAATCCGTGATAACCTCCTCAAGGCTCGAAGTCGTCAAAAGAGTTACGCCGACAAGAGACGCAAACCTTTGGAATTTAATGTGGGTGATCAAGTACTTCTCAAGGTATCCCCTTGGAAGGGTGTTGTTCGTTTTGGTAAGAAAGGCAAACTCGCTCTTCGCTATGTAGGTTCTTTCAAGATTCGCGAAAGGATTGGCAAGGTAGCATATCGACTGGACCTACCTCAAGCGCTTAACAATGTTAATCCAGTGTTTCATGTTTCAAACCTAAAGAAATGTCTAGCTGAAGAAGGATTTCAAGTTATGCTTGAAGATCTTCAAATCAACGGGACATTGCATTTTGTGGAAAAACCGGTCGAGATCATGGACCGAGGGATCAAACAACTAAGGCGCAGTCGAATCCCTATCGTCAAGGTTCGATGGGAAGGAAAACGTGGCGCTGAGTTTACTTGGGAACTCGAGAGTGATATGAAGACTAAGTATCCACATCTCTTCGTTTCATTTCGGGACGAAATTTCCTAAAGGATGGGAGACTGTAACGCCCTGCTTTTTCATACTTTCCATATTTATAAAGCTAGTCTTGAATTTCTATTTTTGGAAACCTTTGTAATTTTGTATTCATCCTTTCGTTGTAATCATTGTAATTTGAGACTTGAATCATAATAAAATTCTTATTTTATTTCAAGACATGTCATATATACGTTCATACATTCATACATGTGATACTTGATCCTTACTACTTGCAAACGTTTGATAAACTTGCCAATACGTGACATACATGAATTATACATCATTACGACATATACGATACTTATACACGATTCATATACTTAATCATACTTATTAGTACTTATTATTTTGCTTACATTACGTAAATAAACCTTATACTAGGCCTTTTGTGCTTAAAACACCCTAAAAACCAACAAAACCAAACTACAGGGACTAAAAGTGCCAAAAATAAGCAAACTTTGGGATTATGCCAGTAGCCATAATCCGCAAAATGTTGATCCAAGGTCACGGATTGGGTAATTTTGTGCTAGTTTGGTGTGTTTCTTACACTTAATGCTCACCTAACTCAACCCTAACCTTCACCTATATAACCCACCTCATTCCCACTCATACCACACTTTATAAACACTCTAATCCCTCCTCTAAACACATCCTAATCAGCTGAAATCAGTAGCAAAGGCAGATTCATCAACATTCACCAAAGTGAGCATAACTTGCTCATTTCTTACTCTTTCTGTTTGATTCTTCTTCCTTCTTGCTTGTATCAGTCCTAGGTATGATCCCACGGACTTGCCATGGCAAATTCAGACTTGGGAATTCACCAAAAAGACTCCAAAGTGGGCTGAAGTTTCTGTTTTATACAAAACTCTTTCAAAACTTATGTTTTCTTCATTCCACCTTGTGTTCTTGAGCTCCTAATCAAAGTTATGGTTAGTGAGACTAACCAAGGTTGTTATACATGTAAATAGGAGTGTTTAGACACTCTAAACTTTCTATTTATAAAGAGCTTAAAGCTCACAAGTGTTGCAAGTCTTGAACTTCTTCTTCTGTGACTAACTTGGTTAGCTTGGGCTATCCTACATCTAAGTCCACACAACACTTGATGATTTCCCATTCCATCCTAAGTAGCTTGCTAGTTGAAAGTAACACAACCCCATCTAGCCTTCGACGTGTGTTGACGCTGGCTTACCAGGTTGTAGATTACTTGGCTACTTAGTGTATAGTAACATATATTTCATTTCTTATTATTCTTGTACTTATTCTTGACCCTCCTTGTTGTCTATGACAACTTGTGTAGTTGTGAAATCATATGAGGTTCCTAAATGGATGGTTATACCACCTACCTCCTACATGACTTCTATGACAACCTTGTGGACTTATGATATAACTATTATAATCTATATAACATACATACCTAAACCGAAACCTTGATAATGACTACATAATCATGTGTCAAGTTAATAAGTTTAATCACTATAGTGTTTAGTCCTCGTTATGATTCTAATAGGTGTATAACCTATGAAATCACATAAACCCTAATGGGTTCCCGTAGTGTCAAAACGAGTGCTAGACCTTAGTGAGTAATTTCATATACTTTACTTTGTATGCATTATTCCAAATCCCGAATCTACCGTAATCATCCAAACACTCACACCTACGTTTTCCTCTTGTAGGATAACTCGGTGTTCCCCTCGCAACCAAACAACTCTTCACGAAACTAACAAGTCGGAAAGCTTGCAAAACCGTGAGTACACTCGACCCAGTTACCGCTTTCTCACTTTTTGGTTGTAACATGTTTACCTATCAAAATACCCAAATCACAACTTATTCTTACATGCTCAATCCGTTAATACATGATCCTTGTTATGCTTAGATACATGCTAGATTCATCAGTTAAGATCTGAGTTTGACTTGATTGTATTGTTTTAAACAAATTGATAATAAAAGAAGATAAAACATACAATACTTTGTAGCGGAATGAAATTTAAAATTTTGTAACACAATCAAGGAGAGATTAGCTTTCATCATATAATGTTTTCATTACTCAAAAGATTGAAATGATTAAAACTAATACATATATGAATCACTAACTCCCCCGCAGACTGAGCTCACTTATATTAGATCGTTCAAGACGAGTGTGTGTGTGTGTGTGAGCTTAATAGAACAGTACATGCACTGTCTATTTATAGTACAAATCCTAACCTCTGTGGCATCGTTGCTGACGTCACCAAGACAGTGACATCTAACAACCCTAACAAACTCTAACCACTGCAAATGCTATCCTTTGTTACAATTGATAAAACACTGATTACAAGACACTAATGATGCTATCCTCTGATGGGCTCAACCACTGATGAAGCTTTATCAGATGTTCTTCAAAGGGTGATCAGACCTTTGACTTCCAGCAGACTTTTGACTTTATCAGTGGTTTGGTCTTCAACAGTCTTTATAACTCAATAGAGCTTAGCACTGGGCAGATGTTAGAACCATCAGATGTTAGATATCTTGCCATGGAAAGGATAATTGAATCAAAGTACTGCTTGTCCTGTATCATTTTGTACAGACCTGTTTTGGCTATCTATCATCTGTTATTTTATAAGGTTCAATCCCAACAATCTCCCCCTAGAACAGATTATGCCAAAACTCTTCCTTATTTATGATCTTTATTCTCTCATCAGGTTTTCCCTGATTTGTCTTTTGAATTGTAGTTCAAAGTTCTGGGAATTTTCATCATCTTCATCCCTACTCAGTTGAAGTTCCAAAAGATCTTGGAGGTCAGCTACACCCAGGCTTAGTGCATCCTCCCTTGATATATTTTTAACTTTCCCATTGGACTTGAGCAAGGTCAATACATGGGTCTTTTTGTCAAACATCCATTTTAGTATTTTTGAGTTCAATGGGTTTCTTGGGAGAAGTTTTATTTGTGATGAGTTTGGGAATGGTGAACTGCTTGATAGCCTTTTGACAGTTTCAGCAGATTGAGCTTGAGGCTTTAATGAAACATCATCTAATTCATGCAAAGGTTGATTTTTGTTTGCCTGTTTACTGATGTCAGCTTCCCTTTGTTTATCTTCCTCATCCATCTGTAACTGTCTTTTTCTTTGATTTAAGGCTTTGATGGATGCATCTAAGGCAAGATCTGCACTATAATCTTTAAACCTGTTCCAGTCTGGTGCATTTTTCCTCATTTGAGGATCTTTCTTCATTCTTTCACATCTGTTTGCTTCTTGTTTGAAAGCTGTGATATGCCAGTCTTTGAAGTGATGGTCATCTGCTTGATATGGTTTGTCTCTCATGATAAGTTCTATGAGATCTTTCCTTAGCTCCTTTGACAGTCAGCATTAGGTGGTAAGTTTGACATCTTCTTGTTTAAGTCTCTTGCATAATCTTCCAGTTTTCTGACTTTGCTTAGCTCATGCTGCTCTAGTCTTGACAAGTAGATTTTACCCTTCCTTTTCCCTCTTCTTTTGCTATGTTTTTTTCTTGTTTGGCTTTCAATTTTAGATACTCATCAATACTTTTAGGAATTCTGTAGCCATGAAGAGATGGAAAGGTTCTTTTGGATGGATTAACCTATGTATAAAATTGCATCATTTTGTTTTGAACTGCAGCCAGCTCCAGAGGATATGTTGTTTTCAGAGGTATGTTTCTAGAAGGGTTGTGACAAGTGGGTGATTGGGTAAGTGGAATTGATGTTGGTGATGAGATACGAATTAAAGGTTCGGGATTTGTTTGAATAAATTGTGAAGATGATAAAGGAGTATGTGCAGGTATATCATCATCATTCACCGTGACCTTTCTTTTTCTTGTATAAACTAATTTTGGTGAAGGAGTTTTTGTAGGAATTTGAGTTAAAGGAGTGAATATTGATTCTGATGGAAATTGAGAAGTTTTTGTGTAAACCACTGATGTCTTAACATATGTTGTTCCTTTGGTAATATCAACCTCTGTTGCAGTGGAAGATGGTAATATGATGATGGCATTGTTTTTTGCTTTTTGTCATGTGGTTGTTGAGATGAGGACATTGGTTTAGGACTGTCAGTGGTTAACTTTTGGATACCAGCAGTGGTTTTGAGACCAATAGTGGTATCCTTTGCTTTTATCTCTGATTCTTTCAACTCCTTTTGCTTCTTTGTCAAACTCCTCTGCTTTGTCTCATTTTGAGTTTGAATAGTCCTCATTTTTGCACCTTCATCATCTGCTTGAATTTCCAGGGTTTCACCAACTCCCTTTTTCTTTTCTTTGACAGATGTTTCAACAGAAGTTACTGAGGGCCTTTTCATAAACTCATTTTTCTCCCCCTTTTTGGCATCATCAACTCTTTCGAAGATAGGTGCAGGGGTAGTGTCAGGCATTTTTGTGAGGGTTTCTTTAATACTCTTAAGCTCGGCCTGAGTATTTTTATATCTTTCCTCAACCATGTTTCTGAGCATTTGCACTTGTATTTCATGTTGGTGGTCAGTATGCTGGCGTTGTTGTTGAAGCAGAGGATATAACTGTCTCAATATTTCGGTGGTTTAAGGAATAGGGGGTTAAGCAGTGTTTTGAGACTTCGAAATTCTAACATATGTTGTAGTATATTTTTGATATCTGCCACAGATGACTCAATTTTTGTAACTCTCTCCGTCAAATCTTTTATTTTAAATCATCACCCAATTTATTGGGATCATCTGATTTTCCACCAGAAGTGGTTGTATCAACCTTAGAGATAGGAGAAGTCTCCAAATTCTCATCAGCTGATGCCCCTTTTTCTTGGTATTGGGGACTTCTTTTTACAGCAGAGAGTTCCTTAGCAAACTCAACAGTGGTTTTAACACCATCAGTGGTTACCAAGGTAGCCTCAGTAGAATTGCCTTCAAGGGAGTCTTATTTATGAAACTACTGTCCAGATGTAGATCAGTGGATGCAACATCTGTAGTAGCTGCTCCACTTGAACTACCAACAAGAATTTCAAGAAATTCAAGTGGTGTAACCTCCTTAACTGTTAGTGGGATAGCCAATTGAATTTTATCAAACACAGCCATTGTGGAAATTTTTCTCTCAGTAATGTGTTGGTGAGAGGGGTTGTTTTGTGTCTGACTTTCAATGACTTCAAACAGAGATACTTTTGTTGATGTTATTTGAGATATGCGGAGTGATTTGGAAAAAGAATTTTCCCAGGGAGAAGGAAAGTTCAACATACTCTCAAATGAGGGTAATGTTTCAAGTTCTGGTGTCCCGGTGCTTACAAGATGTTCCTTTTGAGAGAAATCATGAGGAGTTGTGGTTTTGGGTGGAGATCCTTCCAACTGTTGTGAGGAAGTACAACAGTGGTTTCTGGTGAAATTGGTTGTCACATGATTAACTTCTGGGATCTCATCTTCTAAAAGATCCTTTTTGGTAGGTTTGATGGGCTTGGTGGATTTCCTTTTGGTCTTTTTGGTGATTTTTGGTGGGGGTTGCACATCAGTGCTTATGCTACTGTGGTCACCAAGAGCAGTGGGCTCAGCAGCTGAGGTCGGAGGAGTAGATGTGGACTCATCCAAATTTTGCTCAGACTCCCCGGCTTGTGTTTTAGAAACTTTTGACTCTTTAGCCATAAGGTGAGTAAATGTTTTAGATGTTAAGCTGTTTATTTGAAAAGATATACCTTGAACAATAGCTTATGCATTCTCTTTTGGAAATTTCTATCATAAATAGTAACTTAAAAATCTTAGAAATAACAAGAAAGCTTGTGCTTTATTGTTTTTCACATTTTCCAGATTTGTTACCAAATCATTAAACAATGCTTGAGAGTAATTGTAATCAGTTTTAGACATAATAGCATACCCCAAGTATTGAATTTTCAAAGGTATTTCGTTAAAACCAGTTGTTTTATTTGAAATACAGGTGAACAGGGTATGAAACAGGAATTTCATAGGAGGTGGAAATTCTCTTTTCTCCATAGTAGCTTTTGTTAATTTTCTTGTATACCCTCTATTGATCAAATCGACTTGATACTCATCCTTAGGGAAAGAAATTTTACCTGCTAGATTGTCCATCTGAAAAAACCTCTGAGATGGTTTGTGGAGTAATTAGAACCATGATACCTCCTACTTTTGATGAGATTTCCCAAGGCTTTTTATTTGAATTTCAAGTTCCGCATTAGCTCAGAAATCTCGTAGGGTCTCTTGATAAATTGGTGCGTTACAGGTAAGCAAAGTTTTATACTTTGATGAAGACAAGATCTCGATGATATAGTGAAAATCTGTATTTTTCTTCGTCTTTTCGAAAGTACAGAGGTAATTGTGTGGATGTTCGATGATAAGAACCATGATCGAATTTTTTTAGAGACACCGAAAAGATGTGTAATCGCCTTGAGAGATTTTGTATTTGATTTTGGTGATAAAAACTGTGTTTGAGGGTTTTATCAGGGTTTTATTTGGATAACAGTAGTTTCAAAAGTTGGAAGGTTAACTTTTGACACATGGCAAGATCTGATGGCTATTATCTGTCCACGTGTATCCTCTGACTATGAATGAATGAGAGTTGTTTTGGGAAACCACTGATGTGTGTGATCAGATGTTGTGAACAGTAAAACTTTTAACACTGTCAGTGGTTGTGGAACAGTAGATAATGAAGACAGAGGATTCACTTTGTCAATGGATATATATGCCAATCAGAGTTACGAAGATAGAACAGTGGTTTCATCAGACTTTAAAGATTTATTGAGAAAATTTCAATTTTAACTATTTTTAAGGTTTTGTTTTGATTTTCTGAAAACATTTTGATGCTATTTACACACGAAATACAGAAAACTTATTTTAATCAATGTTTAGCATTTCAAACCTAGAGACTAGACTTTTGAAGGTGGATGTTTATAATGCTTTTCATTTGAACATCTGCCAGTTGATCTTTAGTTAGAACATGATGTAGAGAAATCAAACCTTTTCTTTGTGATCCCTCACAAGGTGATGTCTGATTTACATTGTATTTGGTCGTGGGATGGTAGACTGTTTTGAAACATCTTCTGCTCTTTTGGTGGATGAGATTTTGTATTTTGGGATTATAATAGCATGTCCCTAGTCTTGTGATGAAGATTGTGATTACCTGCAAGATTAGTCTTGACAAAACATTTCACATGACCTACTAGGATTTTTAATTACAAAAGTTTATTGAACTTTTTAATCAAAGCCTCTTCCACACACTAGTCCTTGTGTAAAAACACTTTATAGGCCTTGGCGGTGGTTGAGTATCCTAGATGGTAACCAGGTTGTCACACTACTTCAATTTATTTGGACTTGACTTATTTTATGATTTAACATTGATCATCATACAGAATCCTTTTGATTCATTATCAGTGGAGGTATCTTCCCATAAAAAAAATTGAAGGGTTCTACTTCCTGACAGGTATTGAGCTTTAACTATCTAAAATAAGTAAAAGCTCAATATGTATTACCTTAAAAAATATAAAGGAGTAATACATGACCTGATATTTACATGAAATTTTTACAATTAAAAATTAAGTAAAAATTTCTTGATAAATGAAACAATAAGACCTGATAGATTTCCAAAGTCATCTTTGAACACTTGTTATCTTGAGATACATCAATTACCTGAACCTTCCTGTAAACAGTCGTTGCACTTAACTTGCTTGGTAACAGATGTTTGAGCAGAAATGGAGATTTATCTAGGTTTTCCTTCTGTAGTACTAGCCTGTGAACTCTCAAGTGTTTTATGTTTATACTCTTTTCTTTTGACATCAAAAGTTTTGAGATAAACACACTTTTGAGTTTTGTGATTTTTCTTCTATTCTCATTTTGACCTTTCCAACGGTAGATGTTGTATCATTCACTGGAAGGTTTCTAAAGAAAGAATAATCAATCCAGAATCATTTACAGTAATGTTTTGAGAAACTTGGTCATTTTTGCAAAATGCTTATGCTAAATTTCACATTACTTTTGATCTGGTTTTCTAAATATCAACACAATTTTGATTTTCACCTTTTAAAGGCTTCTCGTAACTTTTGTTCCATATATAGATCTTGTTCCTAAGGTTTTGATTCACCTCTGTCTTTTAATGATATTAGACGAATCCATAGCAACAAATAATCATGGAATCATCACAAATTCAAACACAAGCACTGAAATCTTATGAAACGATACACTGTTAGTGTCATGTGGAACTTGTATGTTTGGATCATCTTGGTTGTTTTTTAGAGTAAATTGAATAACCAACGTGATTAGATTCTTACTCTATTTTACAACAAATACGAACAACACAGTATCAATTAAATTGAGCTGATCTTTTTATGTCAAATTGATTGTTATATCGAATTTGACTGACCAAGGCTCCGATACCAATTGTTAAGATCTGAGTTTGACTTGATTGTATTGTTTTAAACAAATTGATAATAAAAGAAGATAAAACATACAATACTTTGCAGCGGAATGAAATTTAAAACTTTGTAACACAATCAAGGAGAGATTAGCTTTCATCATACAATGTTTTCATTACTCAAAATATTGAAAAGATTACAAACTAATACATATATGAATCATTAACTCCCCGTCAGACCGAGCTCACACAGATTAGATTGTTCAAGACGAGTGTGTGTGTGTGTGTGAGAGCTGAATAGAACAGTACATGCATTGTCTATTTATAGTACAAATCCCTAACCTCTGTGGCATCGTTGCTGACGTCACCAAGACAGCGACATCTAACAACCCTAACAAACTCTAACCACTACTAACGCTATCCTCTGTTACAATTGATAAAACACTGATTACAAGACACTGATGATGCTATCCTCTGATGGGCTCAACTACTGATGAAGCTTTATCAGATGTTCTTTAAAGGGTGATCAGACCTTTGACTTTATCAGTGGTTTGGTCTTCAACAATCTTTATAACTCAACAGAGCTAAGCACTTGGTAGATGTTAGAACCATCAGATGTTAGATATCTTGCCATGGAAAGAGAAGTGAATCAAAGTACTGCTTGTTCTGGATCATTTTGTACAGACCTGTTTTGGCTATCTATCATTTGTTCTTTTATAAGGTTCAATCCCAACATCATCCATACTTAATCATTAACTTAGCTAGCCCAACTTGACATATATAGCGCTATAGGAGTAGCACACCACCCGTCGGGGTTATGTTAAGCTTATTCATACTTTTTAGTCTCGTTGCTTTTGTGACAAGGGAAGCTCATTATACTTGTGAAACTCGGGTTTGATCTAGTGTTGCATGATTAGCATTTACCTTGCATAATGTGGATTCGAGTTATACTTTTATACTTATGCTATGTATCACCAAACTTGTGTACTCGCCTTTGCCTTTGCATTGAACTCTATTTTAAAACATGTACAGGTTGATGAAGACGATGCTATGAAATTGGAGTAGCGTTGATGACTAGATACACACATAGACGTTTAGGTTTATTAAAGTTGTATCCAATTTTGTCTTGATTATTGTTGTATTTGAAATCCCCATGTATTGTACTTGACAAGTTTACTTATGAAATGAAATTTGATTTAATTAAATATTGTCGCTACTAGCATTATGAGCAATGACCAATCTCTTTCGTCCCGGCTTGATGTTTCCGCCATCGGTTGGGGTATGACAACAATAAACTCCAAGTCACTATCTGCAGGGTACCATAACCCAAACTTTAGGTTTGCCCTTCAGGTAACGAAGAATTCTCTTCACCGCCTTCATGTGACATCTGTGTATTCTAATCATCGTAGAATTTTTGAAACAATTTTGTAATTTTATAACATTGTGTTTTATTCCGAGATTTTATTTTAATACTTATGACATTTCGAATTTTCAATCCTTGTTCAAATTCGACCTTTCAAATCACTTCTAGAAGTCAAATCGCAAACCGTTACGCAAACGTAATCAGTTTAATGCGACATACACTCTGGAACAATGGCATAGGCTAAACATACTCTAAATACCCTTTACATAACTTAGAAATAAGTTTTGAGGGCTTCGGTATTGGCAAAAACATGCTTATTCAACTTCAGGGGCTATTTTGCAAATTCTACGAAACTATGCCCTCACTCGTATTTCCTAATCCGATTCATGTACGCACAACCACAAATTTTTGTAATCATTAAAACCTAGTATTTTAATGATTGGAATGTAAAAATACCATTCGTTACGCGATTACGGTCATCTGCGCGTTCGTTACGATTTTCGTCGTAATTAACCGAAAACCGCAACCGTACGACCGAACGAACCGACACCCAGGACATTTTTGTACACGTTTCAAGTTTCCTAAGCTTTATCGTCTTTATAAAGCTTAAAAATGAGGCTAACAGGTGAAATCAAAACGTGCAAAACGTGTTCAGGGGCCTGTTCTGCCAACTTTTGAAATTTTTGTCAGCTAAGGGGCTTGCGGACCGTAAGCCCATACCCCTTACGGTCCATAAGGACTCCCCAGCTCAGCAGAAACATGGCAGCTTCTTGTTTGCTTCCTTGGACACTAATCCTTCGAATTTGCCACACTTCTCCTGGTCTTGACACATCCATAGACACTTGTAACGATCTAAATCAGTGCCTAACACTTGGGATGATCTTGTGCATCATCCACAAGTATAAATAGGTCCTCAAGCATACCTCACAACTTGCTCATTTCCATCTTCTTCCTCCCATACTCTTGGAGTTTGCTTCCATCTTTTTTGGAGGCCTCCTACTGAGTTCTTTGAGATCTTAGGTGTTCCTAAACACAAGTAAGATCTCAACCTTAGTCTTTTTCATTGCTTCTAACTATTTCAAGCTAAAAGCAAACATTGTTTGACTTTCAGCTTTGACCATTAATTGGTCAAAACAAAGTTCAATTGAACTTTGCAACGTGATCGTAATCACGATGGTTATGATCCTTAGCGATCATTCTACTGATTACCAGGTTTCCTAGTCGAAGTGACGAGTCAAAGTTTCGGTCAATAATGCGCAAAATGTGCATTATATGACAGAACTATTTTTAGGTGTCAAAACACTTTGTTTTGATACCAAATCAATTTCATAAACTTAGTTAGACATGTTAAACATGTCTAACTAGTCACTTTTAGTTTAGTGCTTGTTTAGGGTCGTAAGTCGAGCGGTCTTGACCACCGCTTTGACTTTCGAATCCGACCCGTTTGGTCGATCTTAGGATCCGACCAAACACATATTTGTGACCATAGTTATATAAGGAATAACCCTCTGAGGTTATACCTTATGGTCACGTCGTTTGGTTAGTATTATGATAGGTCGTTATTATGCCCTTTATAAATGACCAAAATGCCCTTTTTGCGCATAAATTCATTTTAAGCATATGTGGCTAAAGTTTTGACATATAAACTGATATTACAACATTATTAAACATGTTTGGGCATTTAAGATTTATCATAGGACATGTTTAACCATCCGATCACGCGTTTACTCAAATGACACGTTAAAGTAGCGTAAACTACCTTAACGGGTCATTACGGGTCAAAAGCACTTTGGATCACTTCCAAATCAGAATGTTGAGTTTATTAAATCATACCATATGAGTTCCAACACTCAATTGATTTATAAAACAGCATTCTATCCAATCCGCCAATTAAAGTCCCGACTTATTAACATAGTTATCCGATCTTAGGAACCATTTGATTCCTCGGACTCTTGCGCTTTATTATTCTTCTTGAACAAGGATACTTTTGCAACCCCAAGTGAGTACATAGACCCCTCTTTTTATATTTTCAAATATTTTGGGGTGAAACACATGTGCCTACTCGATACTTTCATGTTTTCACGTTTTCATGACATATACTTGCTATATTCATCTAGTACATATATAGTACATTATTTCAATTAAGTTTTGCTATGTATGTTGACTAAGCATGCTAGCACATTGATTTCAAAGACATCTTTGCGGCATATGTTGACTTAGCATATGAGCACATTGATTTACATTACATTTTGCTATGTATGTTGACTGAGCATGCTAGCACATCGATTGTTTTTGGACATTTTACTTCGTATGTTGACTTAGCATACTTAGTATATGGTTTAAAGACATTTTACATGACATTGGTTACATTGACTAAGACATTTGGTTTGTTTAACCGGACATAATACATTCATTCATTGATCACGCCGCCCGGTAGTATGTAATGGTACTATAGGACTTGACAAATCTTGTTCCCCGCTTCCTAGGTTTGTTTGAAGTAGGGAATGACAGAATCCGAATACATTTTTGATAAACCTTTGACTTGATAAGGGTTTATCCGACAGTCTCAAGGCTTGAATGTATGCGATAAACATAACTACATAAATGTTCATGTCAAATAAAGCATTGGTTTTGCAAAACATGACTTGTGATTTAAACTTTGGTGACAATTGGTTATACATGACATTACACATGTGGTTTGAGTAAAGTCTTTTTACTTGCCATGCACGACATTTGTTAGACAAGACATTTTTGGTGGTTATTTGATAAGTGATGTAAATAACGAGATGTGTGTAATATGATAAAAGCATAGTGGATACACCCGTGGTACTTCCTATATGTTTTCATGATATTACATATCGTAGCGTTATTTAAACAACTTTGAACAAGACAAAGACATGACACATTTGGTACAAATAACATATATTTTTCACAAGACATTGTTTTACAATGGCATATTTGATACAATTCATTTTCATCCGGTTAATTATTTAACCATACATCCTTCTTTTATATCATTTGATTTCATATTATTTTCATCTGATTTTATAAAAGAAAATATTTTATAAGGTTCATGACTATTTTCGTTAGACTATTATTTTAACTTCAAGTCATGAATCCTCATAAACAAAACCTATGTATCTCATAGGCATTTTTATGCTGACGTACCTATTTTCACATGTGTTTCAGGAGCTAATGTTTGAGGATTGATTCATGCTACACTTAGGCGGATTTGGGCTTTAGTGACTTAAAATCAAGCAAGACAAATAAATTTATGTTATGTTTCTGTTAAATTCTAGACAATGTAAACAATTTGAATCAATAATATAAAACTTTAATTACCATGGTTGTTGAAACAATACTTCTGTTACGACACTCCCCGACGTTTTCCGCCGCGGTTTGTTGTTTTACGCGGTCGGGGTATGACAGAAAGATTGGTATCAGAGCAAGGGTTATATGGAATTAGGTTATTAGTAAAGCTTTGACCTAGACTATAACCTTTCTAGGACCCTAACACAAGTTATCTTGTGTTTAGGTCTTAAAACACTACCATCACCTATCCTTAGGTGAATAACAAAACAAAATGGAAGGCATAAAGTCAAAAATAAATATCGATCTCTTTTAGCCTTCCAAAGTTTTCAAATCTCGTCAAGTTTGGGTTTAAATAATGTGAACACATGCAATCTGGAAGGGTGGGTGCCTGTACCCTGAGTTTGCTGTCTAAGGCAAGAGTGTTCGTACAAATCACTTAATCAGACCAGTCACTCTTACCTGGGAACTCTTTGGGTGAGTGTCCACCTATAGGCTAAAGCATGTCTTTGCGATACATTATAAAAACCCATTTACTTTGATTAGCCACTGTGTGTCGTTTGTTTGTTGCAAGTAAACGAACGAATGGCCACCATCCTTTCATTCTGTCGATTTTTTTACATCTCATATTGAATACCCGAACATTCATCTCACTCGTTTTCTCTCATGTTTTCCTCTTTTAGAATGCCTCCTCGATGAAATGTACCACCACCTAACACCGAACTGGCAACTATCATAGCACAACAGATGGCTGCTATGCTACCAATCTCATTACTCAAATCAACCAAGCCAACAATAATAATAATGCTTCTTGCAACTTCAAACAGTTTAACTCGGCTAAACCACTCAAGTTTAGTGGTTCTGAAGGAGCAACTGGGCTCCTACAATGGTTTGAGAGTCTTGAGAATACTTTTCGCCATGTTCAGTGTCCTGGTAATCGTAAGGTCGAGTTTGCTTCGAGCGTGTTCCAAAAGAGGGCGCTCACGTGGTGGAACGGAGTGGTGAGAGATAGGGGTGCAAATGCTGCTATGGGTCAGACTTGGGAGGAACTTAGAGCTCTAATGATGAAAGAGTTCTGCCCCTGTCATGAAAAGAGGGCGCTTGAGAATGAGTTCCACGACGTAAAGCATGATAGTGCTGAGCATCGTGCGTATACCAATCGGTATGAGGAGTTGAGCTTATTGTGTCCTGAGATGTGACGCCTTTGGATAAGGCGATTGAAAAGTACATAGATGGTCTGCCAGATCCTGTCCAGGACATCGTCACTTACAGTAACCCTACATCTGTCCGTCAAGCCATTGAGCTAGCTGCAACCCTTACTGAATCACAAGTAAAAAAGGGTAAGCTTCATCGAAAGGGTGACAAGAAACTGGCTGTTAAGTCTGAGAAGCAAAAAAGGAAACAAAGCTGAAAACTCCAAGAAGTTGAGGAAGCGCAAGGCTTCTAAGAACTTCGCTCTCACTACACAACCTAACCAAACTGCTCCCAATCAGCCTGCTCAGCCACCGGCCAAGAAGCAATATGTTGGCTATGCACCTTTGTGCAACAAGTGTAACAGTCACCATCAACCACATTTACAGTGTCGCATTTGCACTAACTGTGGGAAATCTGGACATCTTGCCAACACTTGTCGTTTCGCTCCTACCTAGAATCCAGTAGCCCAAAACCCTGCTCAGCAGCCTGCACGACCTCACTATCCACCTGGGTCTTGCTACAATTGTGGGGACCATACCCACTATAGGAACAACTGCCCGAAGTTGGCAAATGCAAACCCCGCTCGTGGACGAGCATTTAACATCAATGCTAATGAGGCTCGGGCTGACAATGAAGTAGTCAACGATATGTTCTTTGTTAACAACCATCCTGCTTCAATTCTTTTTGATTCGGGTGCGGATAAGAGTTTTATATCCCTAGCTTTCGAACCTTTGCTTTCCATGCCTAGAACCAAACTAGGAAAGCCCTTGACAGTCGAAATAGCTAGTGGCGAACCCCTTAAACTTGATTCCTGTCATCCGTGATTGCCAATCAAACCTTAACAACCACCTTTTTGCCATTGACCTCACACAATGCAACTTGGGAGCTTTGATATCATAGTAGGGATGGACTGGTTATCTAAACATCATGCTGAGATGATTTGCTTTGATAAGATCGTTCGTATACCTCTCCCATCTGGTGAAATCCTAGAGGTTCGAGTAGAAAAGCCCGTTAGTAGCCTTAAACTCATGACATGCACCCAAGCCCATAAATACCTACGAAAGAATTATGTTACTTTCTTGGCACATATCGTAGAGGAGAAACGCAAGGGCAAATCTATTAAGGACATCCCCATTGTTCGGGATTATCCTGAGGTGTTTCCTGACGAACTACCCGGTTTACCCCTAGCATGACAATTCGAGTTTCGTATAGATCTTGTACCTGGTGCCAACCCTATAGCCAAATCCCCATACCGTCTTGCACCATCCGAGATGCAAGAGTTGTCTAAACAGCTTCAGGAGTTGTCTGACAAAGGATTCATACATCCAAGCTTTTCACCATGGGGCGCTCCAGTCCTATTTGTGAAAAAGAAAGATGGATCCTTCCGTATGTGTATCGATTACCGTGAGATCAACAAACTCACAATGAAGAATCGATATCCCCTACCCCGTATTGATGATCTCTTTGACCAGCTACAAGATGCTACTTGCTTCTCAAAGATTGACCTGCGTTCTGGGTATCATCAGCTTCGTGTTCTCGAAGAAGATATTCCCAAAACTGCTTTCCGCACTCGATACGGTCATTATGAGTTCACTATTATGCCTTTCGGTCTGACAAATGCTCCTACTGTTTTCATTGACTTAATGAATAGGGTTTGTAAGCCTTATTTGGACAAGTTCGTCATTGTCTTCATTGATGGAACTCCTAAAGAAATGCTCGAGCCGATCACGAGCAACACCTTCGTTTAACGATGGAACTCCTAAAGAAAGAACAACTCTATGCCAAGTTCTCCAAGTGTGAATTTTGGCTTAAGGAAGTTCAATTCTTAGGACATATTGTCAACGAACAAGGTATTCATGTAGATCCCGCCAAAATCAGTGCGATTAAGGAATGGGATACACCTACTACTCCTACCGAAGTTCGTTCATTTCTTGGTCTCGCGGGTTATTACCGTCGCTTTATCGCAAACTTCTCAAAGATTACGGTTCCCTTCACTGCTTTGACTCAAAGGAATAAACCTTTTCAGTGAGGACCCAAACAAGAAAAAGGTTTTCAGACCTTGAAACAGAAGCTTTGTAATGCCCTATTTTATCCTAACCTGAAGGAAACCACGACTTTGTCGTATATTGTGATGCATCAACTTAGGCCTTGGCTTTGTTCTCATGCAATGGAACAAAGTTATAGCCTATGCATCAAGACAATTGAAGATTCACGAAAAGAACTACACCACTCATGATCTTGAGTTGGGTGCTGTTGTTTTCGCTCTGAAAATTTGGAGACATTTCTATACGGATACAAAATGTGTGGTTTTCACGGATCACAAAAGTCTCCAGCATATTTTCAATCAAAAAGAACTAAACATGAGATAGTGACGATGGGTCGAACTCCTGAACGACTACGACTGTGAGATTCGCTACAATCCTGGTAAGGCGAATGTCGTAGCCAATGCTCTTAGTCATAAAGAACGAGTAAAGCTACATTGTGTTCAAGTTCTATCTGATATTCAAAACCGTATCTTCCAGGCTCAACGAACTTGTGTTACACAAGGCATGATGGGTAATGAATTACCACATCATCTTGAGCTTAACCTTGAAACGAAAGACAATGGGTTGTTATATTATCTGAGCCGTTTGTGGGTTCCAAGTCAAGACAATCTCTGCACCTTGATAATGGATGAAGCTCATAAGTCCCGTTATTCAATTCATCCAGGTGCAGACAAGATGTATAAGGATCTTCTTACCTAGTATTGGTGGCCGGGTATGAAGAAAGACATTGCCTTGTACGTATCTAAATGTCTTACTTGTCTCAAAGTTAAGGCAGAACATCAATGCCCTTCTGGTTTGCTTGAACAACCAGAAATTCCAGTTTGGAAATGGGAAAGCATTGCAATGGATCTCATTACCAAATTACCGCGTACATCTAGAGGTCATGATGTCATTTGGGTAATCATTGATCGTCTACAAAGTCAGCACACTTTATAGCAATCCGTGAGGATTTCCCTGCTGACAAACTTGCTAAAATCTATGTGGATGAAATTGTATCTCGTCATGGTGTTCCTTTGGACATCATCTCCGATCGTGATGCTCGATTCTCATCTCATTTTTGGAGGACCATGCAATCTGCCATGGGAACCAAACTTAACCTGAGCACTGCTTATCATCCTCAAACAGATGGATAGTCCGAAAGAACAATCCAGACACTGGAAGATATGCTTAGAGCTTGTGTGATTGACTTTGGTGGTAGTTGGGATTCACATCTACCTTTGATCGAATTCTCCTACAACAACAGTTATCATAGCAGCATTAACATGGCTCCTTCCGAAGCTCTTTATGGTCGAAAATGTCGTTCACCTGTCTGTTGGAATGAAATTGGTGAATCCCAATTCACTGGACCTGAACTCATTCAAGACATAACAGACAAAGTCAAAACAATTCGTGATAATCTCTTGACAGCTAGAAGCCGTCAAAAGAGTTACGCGGACAAACGACGCAAGCCGTTGGAATTCCAAGTTGGTGATCATGTCCTACTCAAGGTATCCCATTGGAAAGACGTGGTTAGATTTAGGAAGAAAGGAAAACTTGCACCTAGATATGTTGGACCATTCAAGATCATTGAGAAAATCAGAAAAGTGGCCTACAAACTTGAGCTACCTCCTGAACCTGGAAATGTTCATCCAACTTTCCACGTGTCCAATCTTAAAAAGTGTTTGGCTGATGAAAACCTCCACATCCCTCTTGATGAAATTCGTGTTGATAACACAATGCACTTTTGTTGAGAAACCTGTGGAAATATTGGATCGTGAAGTCAAAAAGCTCAAGCGCAGACGCATACCGATTGTTAAAGTTCGCTGGGAGTCCAAACGTGGCCCTGAGTTTACTTGGAAAGGAGAGGACCAAATGAAGGCGAAATATCCACATCTATTCTCAAGAGTTTCCTCTAGTTAAATTTCGGGACGAAATTTCCAAAAGTAGGGGAGACTGTGACATCTGTGTATTCTAATCATCGTACAATTTTTGAAACAATTTGTAATTTTATAACATGGTGTTTTATTCCGATATTTTATTTTAATACTTATGACATTTCGTATTTTCAATTCTTGTTCAAATTCACCTTTCAAATCACTTCTAAAAGTGAAATCGCAAACCGTTACGCAAACGTAATCAGTTTAACGAAACTACACTCTGGAACAATGGCATAGGCTAAACATACCCTAAATACCCTTTAAATAACTTAGAAATAAGTTTTGAGGGCATCGGTATGGCAAAAAGATGCTTATTCAACTTCAGGGGCTATTTTACAAATTCTGCGAAACTATGCCCTCACGCGTATTTCCTAATCCGGAACATGTACACACATCCAAAAATATTTGTAACCATTAAAACCTAGTATTTTAATGATTGGAACGCAAAAATACCATTCGTTACGCGATTACAGTCATTTGCGCGTTCATTACGATTTTCGTCATAATTAACCGAAAACCGCAACCGTACGACCGAACGAACCAACACACGGGACATTTTTGGACACATTTCAAGTTTCCTAAGCTTTATCGTCTTAATAAAGCCTAAAAATGAGGCTAACGGGTGTTAAAAGTGCCAAAACGCGACGAAAACGTGTTCAGGGGCCTGTTCTGCCAACTTTTGAAAGTTTCTGTCAGCTAAGGGGCTTACGGACCGTAAGCCCATACCCCTTATGGTCCGTAAGGACGCCTCAGCCCAGCAGAAACATGGCAGCTTCTTGTTTCCTTCCTTGGACACTAATCCTTAGAATTTGCCACACTTCTCCTGGTCTTGACACATCCATAGACACTTGTAATGTTCCTAAATCAGTGCCTAACACTTGGGATGAACTTGTGCATCATCCACAAGTATAAATAGGTCCTCAAACTTACATTGCAACTTGCTCATTTCCATCTTCTTCCTCCCATACTCTTGGAGTTTGCTTCCATCCTTTTTGGAGGCCTCCTACTGAGTTCTTTGAGATCTTAGGTGTTCCTAAACACAAGTAAGATCTCAACCTTAGTCTTTTTCATTGCTTCTATCTATTTCAAGCTAAAAGTCAAACATTGCTTGACTTTCAGCTTTGACCATTATTTGGTCAAAACAAAGTTCAATTGAACTTTGTAACATGATCGTAATCACGATGGTTATGATCCTTAGCGATCATGCCTACTGATTACCACGTTTCCTAGTCGAAGTGACGAGTCAAAGTTTCGGTCAATAATGCGCAAAATGTGTAGTATATGATGGAACTATTTTTAGGTGTCAAAACACTTTGTTTTGATACCAAATCAGTTTCATAAACTTAGTTAGACATGTTAAACATGTCTAACTCGTCACTTTTAGTTTAGTGCTTGTTTAGGGTCGTAAGTCGAGCGGTCTTGACCACCGCTTTGACTTTCGAATCCGACCCGTTTGGTCGATCTTAGGATCCTACCAAACACATTTTTGTCACCATAGTTATATAAGGAATAACCCTCTGAGGTTATACCTTATGGTCACGTCGTTTGGTTAGTATTATGATAGGTCGTTATTATGCCCTTTATAAATGACCAAAATGCCCTTTTTGCGCATAAATTCATTTTAAGCGTATGTGGCTAAAGTTTTGACATATAAACTGATATTACAACATTATTAAACATGTTTGGGCATTTAAGAATTATCATAGGACATGTTTAACCATCCGATCACGCGTTTACTCAAATGACACGTTAAAGTAGCGTAAACTACCTTAACGAGTCATTACGGTCAAAAGCACTTTGGATCACTTCCAAATCAGAATGTTGAGTTTATTAAATCATACCATATGAGTTCCAACACTCAATTGATTTATAAAACAGCATTCTATCCAATCCGCCGATTAAAGTCCCGACTTATTAACATAGTTATCCGATCTTAGGAACCATTTGATTCCTTAGACTCTTGCGCTTTATTATTCTTCTTGAACAAGGATACTTTTGCAACCCCAAGTGAGTACATAGACCCCTCTTTTTATATTTTTCAAATATTTTGGGGTGAAACACATGTGCCTACTCGATACTTTCATGTTTTCACGTTTTCATGACATATACTTGCTATGTTCATCTAGTACATATATAGTACATGATTTCAATTAAGTTTTGCTATGTATGTTGACTGAGCATGCTAGCACATTGATTTCAAAGAGATCTTTGCGGCATATGTTGACTTAGGATATGAGCACATTGATTTACATTACATTTTGCTATGTATGTTGATTGAGCATGCTAGCACATCGATTGTTTTTGGACATTTTACTTCGTATGTTGACTTAGCATACTTAGTATATGGTTTAAAGACATTTTACATGACATTGGTTACATTGACTAAGACATTTGGTTTGTTTAACGGGACATAATACATTCATTAACATTGATCACGCCGCCCGGTAGTATGTAATGGTACTATAGGACTTGACAAATCTTGTTCCCCGCTTCCTAGGTTTGTTTGAAGTAGGGAATGACAGAATCCGAATACATTTTTGATAAACCTTTGACTTGATAAGGGTTTATCCGACAGTCTCAAGGCTTGAATGTATGCGATAAACATAACTACATAAATGTTCATGTCAAATAAAGCATTGGTTTTGCAAAACATGACTTGTGATTTAAACTTTGGTGACAATTGGTTATACATGACATTACACATGTGGTTTGAGTAAAGTCTTTTTACTTGCCATGCACGACATTTGTTAGACAAGACATTTTTGGTGGTTATTTGATAAGTGATTTAAATAACGAGATGTGTGTAATATGATAAAAGCATGGTGGATACACCGCTGGTACTTCCTATATGTTTTCATGATATTACATATCGTAGCGTTATTTTAAACAACTTTAACAAAGACAAAGACATGACACATTTGGTACAAATAACATATATTTTTCACAAGACATTGTTTTACAATGGCATATTTGATACAATTCATTTTGATCCGGTTAATTATTTAACCATACATCCTTCTTTTATATCATTTGATTTTCATATTGATTTTCATCTGATTTTATAAAAGAAAATATTTTATAAGGTTCATGACTATTTTTCGTTAGACTATTATTTTAACTTCAAGTCATGAATCCTCATAAACAAAACCTATGTATCTCATAGGCATTTTTATGCTGACGTACCTATTTTCACATGTGTTTCAGGAGCTAATGTTTGAGGATTGATTCATGCTACACTTAGGCGGATTTGGGCTTTAGTGACTTAAAATCAAGCAAGACAAATGAATTTATGTTATGTTTCTGTTAAATTCTTGACAATGTAAACAATTTGAATCAATAATATAAAACTTTAATTACCATGGTTGTTGAAACAATACTTCTGTTACGACACTCCCCGACGTTTTCCGCCGCGGTTTGTTGTTTTACGCGGTCGGGGTATGACAGAAAGATTGGTATCAGAGCCAAGGGTTATATGGAATTAGGTTATTAGTAAAGCTTTGACCTAGACTATAACCTTTCTAGGACCCTAACACAAGTTATCTTGTGTTTAGGTCTTAAAACACTACCATCACCTATCCTTAGGTGAATAACAAAACAAAATGGAAGGCATAAAGTCAAAAATAAATCATCGATCTCTTTTAGCCTTCCAAAGTTTTCAAATCTCGTCAAGTTTGGGTTTAAATAATGTGAACACATGCAATCTGGAAGGTGGGTGCCTGTACCCTGAGTTTGCTGTCTAAGGCAAGAGTGTTCGTACAAATCACTTAATCAGACCAGTCACTCTTACCTGGGAACTCTTTGGGTGAGTGTCCACCTATAGGCTAAAGCATGTCTTTGCGATACATTATAAAAACCCATTTACTTTGATTAGTCACTGTGTGTCGTTTGTTTGTTGCAAGTAAACGAACGAATGGCCACCATCCTTTCATTCTGTCGATTTTTTTACATCTCATATTGAATACCCGAACATTCATCTCACTCGTTTTCTCTCATGTTTTCCTCTTTTAGAATGCCTCCTCGATGAAATGTACCACCACCTAACACCGAACTGGCAACTATCATAGCACAACAGATGGCTGCTATGCTACCAATCTCATTACTCAAATCAACCAAGCCAACAACAATAATAATGCTTCTTGCAACTTCAAACAGTTTAACTCGGCTAAACCACTCAAGTTTAGTGGTTCTGAAGGAGCAACTGGGCTCCTACAATGGTTTGAGAGTCTTGAGAATACTTTTCGCCATGTTCAGTGTCCTGGTAATCGTAAGGTCGAGTTTGCTTCGAGCGTGTTCCAAAAGAGGGCGCTCACGTGGTGGAACGGAGTGGTGAGAGATAGGGGTGCAAATGCTGCTATGGGTCAGACTTGGGAGGAACTTATAGCTCTAATGATGAAAGAGTTCTGTCCCTGTCATGAAAAGAGGGCGCTTGAGAATGAGTTCCACGACGTAAAGCATGATAGTGGTGAGCATCGTGCGTATACCAATCGGTATGAGGAGTTGAGCTTATTGTGTCCTGAGATGTGACGCCTTTGGATAAGGCGATTGAAAAGTACATAGATGGTCTGCTAGATCCTGTCCAGGACATCGTCACTTGCAGTAACCCTACATCTGTCCGTCAAGCCATTGAGCTAGCTGCAACCCTACTGAATCACAAGTAAAAAAGGGTAAGCTTCATCGAAAGGGTGACAAGAAACTGGCTGTTAAGTCTGAGAAGCAAAAAAGGAAACAAAGCTGAAAACTCCAAGAAGTTGAGGAAGCGCAAGGCTTCTAAGAACTTCGCTCTCACTACACAACCTAACCAAACTGCTCCCAATCAGCCTACTCAGCCACTGGCCAAGAAGCAATATGTTGGCTATGCACCTTTGTGCAACAAGTGTAACAGTCACCATCAACCACATTTACAGTGTCGCATTTGCACTAACTATGGGAAATCTGGACATCTTGCCAACACTTGTCGTTTCGCTCCTACCTAGAATCCAGTAGCCCAAAACCCTGCTCAGCAGCCTGCACAACCTCACTATCCACCTGGGTCTTGCTACAATTGTGGGGACCATACCCACTATAGGAACAACTTCCCGAAGTTGGCAAATGCAAACCCCGCTCGTGGACGAGCATTTAACATCAATGCTAATGAGGCTTGGGCTGACAATGAAGTAGTCAACGGTATGTTCTTTGTTAACAACCATCCTGCTTCAATTCTTTTTTATTCGGGTGCGGATAAGAGTTTTGTATCCCTAGCTTTCGAACCTTTGCTTTCCATGCCTAGAACCAAACTAGGAAAGCCCTTGACAGTCGAAATAGCTAGTGGCGAACCCCTTAAACTTGATTCCTGTCATCCGTAATTGCCAATCAAACCTTAACAACCACCTTTTTGCCATTGACCTCACGCCAATGCAACTTGGGAGCTTTGATATCATAGTAGGGATGGACTGGTTATCTAAACA